>CM050164.1:430082193-430414693 GCA_027410445.1 Discoglossus pictus
GCCTCACACAAAAGAGCTCTCAGAAGACCTACGATTAAGAATTGTTGACTTGCATAAAGCTGGAAAGGGTTATAAAAGTATCTCCAAAAGCCTTGCTGTTTATCAGTCCACGGTAAGACAAATTGTCGATAAATGGAGAAAGTTCAGCACTGCTGCTACTCTCCCTAGGAGTGGCCGTCCTGTAAAGATGACTGCAAGAGCACAGCGCAGACTGCTCAATGAGGTGAAGAAGAATCCTAGAGTGTCAGCTAAAGACTTACAAAAGTCTCTGGCATATGCTAACATCCCTGTTAGCGAATCTACGATATGTAAAACACTAAACAAGAATGGATTTAATGGGAGGATACCACAGAGGAAGCCACTGCTATCCAAGCAAAACATTGCTGCACGTTTACAGTTTGCACAAGAGAACCTGAATGTTCCACAGCAGTACTGGCAAAATATTCTGTGGACAGATGAAACTAAAGTTGAGTTGTTTGGAAGAAACACACAACACTATGTGTGGAGAAAAAGAGGCACAGCACACCAACATCAAAACCTCATCCCAACTGTGAAGTACGGTGGTGGGGGCATCATGGTTTGGGGCTGCTTTGCTGCGTCAGGGCCTGGACGGATTGCTATCATCGAAGGAAAAATGAATTCCCAAGTTTATGAAGACATTTTGCAGGAGAACTTAAGGCCATCTGTCCACCAGCTGAAGCTCAACAGAAGATGGGTGTTACAACAGGACAACGACCCAAAGCATAGAAGTAAATCAACAACAGAATGGGTTAAACAGAAGAAAATACGCCTTCAGAAGTGGCCCAGTCAGAGTCCTGACCACAACCCGATTGAGATGTTGTGGCATGACCTCAAGAAAGCGATTCACACCAGACATCCCAAGAATATTGCTGAACTGAAACAGTTCTGTAAAGAGAAATGGTCAAGAATTACTCCTGACCGTTGTGCACATCTGATCTGCAACTACAGGAAACGTTTGGTTGTAGTTATTGCTGCCAAAGGAGGTTCAACCAGTTATTAAATCCAAGGGTTCACATACTTTTTCCACCTGCACTGTGAATGTTTACATGGTGTGTTGAATAAAAACATGGTAACATTTAATACTTTGTGTGTTATTTGTTTAAGCAGACTGTGATTGTCTATTGTTGTGACTTAGATGAAGATCAGATCAAATTTTTTGACCAATTTGTGCAGAAATCCATATCATTCCAAAGGGTTCACATACTTTTGCTTGCAACTGTATATATATATATATATATATGTTCTATATGTACTGTGTGAGTTGTTGTTGGCGGGGGTTAAGGAAGTGCAAAAATAAATTGTGCCTGCCCCCTCCTGGGCGGGTGGTTGGTAATGTGCTCCCAACAGCTCACATACATAGCATTGCTTTAAATCCCATAATGCAGCACAAAACAGCCACAAAATAGGAAGTGAGACAGACGGACTTGTGTGAATGCGTGAACAATGTATCAACATGAGCAGAATGTATTTTTGATACACTCTCAACATTCAATGAATAGAACAATTTAAATGTGTAAAAATATAGTGGTACCTTGGTCCTCAACCCCCTTGGGACTCAACATTTTCGATACTTAACCTGTCTGGATGAGCAAGAAACCTTGGTACTTATTGTGCTACCTTGGTACTCATTGGGTTGCTAAAACCAATTTACATTATTCCTTCTGGGCGTTTGGTATTCAACCTTTTTGTAACTCAACCTGAGAACCAAGGTACCACTGTATATAACAATATAAGTAACTGTTCCAACTACACAATCAACATGAAACAAAAAATATAAAATAAAATGGAATTTGTATTCAAATAAGATATATATGAATCAAAATGACTAAGAATAATAATGTAACATATAGATAACAGTAATGTATTTAATTAAATGCAAGTATTAATTTCCTTACATTTGGGTCTCCCTTACAAAATCATTGTGGTCACATTTTTTATAGTATTTTGAATAACTGAACTAAATAATGTTTAGGAAGCAAATACATAAATAAATAAACACAAGCTTTCATTTCTTTCTTTTGTATGCAGGTATTCCTAACAGTGTGGTTCAATTTTCTTTAAAGAGATGATTATTTCTGCTACTTTTACAGGTGGGTGTGTCCTTGTAAACTAATTACATTTCCATTATTCCATTAATACTGTTGAATAGAAGCCGAAGTTGTAGATAGAAGCTTCCTCTGCATCTAAAGTTATCTGCCACTTCAGGAATTAAATCAAGTCAAGATGCTAAATTACACTACAGCATACTTGCATATTAAAGATAATAAATTCAAGTCTTTTTTATTTTCTCAAGTATAGTTCTTTTAAAAAGCACATTTCAAATATTGGACTACAATGGTCATTGAAGATGTGGTGCCCTAGGCATATACAGCCTTATTAAACTCAGATTCGGCAAATTTAAAAGGGCTATTTTTTTACAGAAGTTTTTAGTTAGTGAACTTCTATCCAAAAGCAAGGTCTTTACTAACTAAAAACTTCTGTAAAAAAATATGCTCTGTGCTTATATAGAGCCCTATTCAATTGGCCAAATCACAATTTAATAAGGCATTTAATTATGAAAGTGTAAGTTACTGGAGCCCGTAATGGAGGCCGTAAACTAATTTGCTATTCAATTGGCATCTTTTTGCGAGCCGTAAATGGTCTATGGGTTACGGGCTTAAAATTCCTGCGGTAACTTACACCCCATCTAAGCCTTTGATCTTTCATGTTGGAAAGAGATACGATCACTAAAATCACAAATCGATATTCAATTTCTGCAATTCCACAAAAATTACACTCATTTTCTATTGGCTAAATCAGTAGTTACGGCCATGCTTAATTGATCATCTTCACACTCTGAAATGCTACATATGACAGCATGGTTTACGGTTTCGGCTTTTCGGACGTAACTTGCGGGCTTGTTCAATTGAATCGCTCCGTAATTGTAGTAGAGTTCAAGCCCGCAGCAAGCCAGCAGACCTGTATACCGGCGAGTTGCGGCCTTGCAATTGAATGAGGCTCCATGTATGGTTGAGCCAGCATTGTATATGAGTGAGAGTTACCTATTTTGCATACTGATAAATCGTATTCTTTATTTTGTGATATTTGAAAGTAAATATTGTTTTCCCTTGGTGAACATGATGGTAGTTCGTAAAGGGTGACTCATTTATTTGCTAAAATCATTTTAATGCTGGATATATTAACATGCATTGCATGTATTTATTAACAAAGGATTATCGCTATACTCCACTAGTATTTTTTTGCATGGTGTATGCACAGGGTATCTAAAATTAATTGTGTTGAGAATTCATGGTCTCTGTTCGTGGCTAGAAATGTGTTTGAATTTAATATTCAGACTCTTGCATATGTAATAAGACTTGCAATATTATAAAGTTTTACTTTTTGGAATTTGGCCACTTCATCTCATGTTGTTTGTTACAGCTTAAGAAAACCTTGGTGCTGTTTGTTTTCATTCCATATGAAGTTTACTTTTATTATAAGCTCTTAAAGGGACACTGTAATTGTTTTTCTTTGCAGTTATTTAAATATATTTTAAATAAAAGGATCATTGCATTTATTAGAAAATAACGTGCAAAGTAAGTTGTAGTATTCTGTGCCAGGATTCTTATTTTCTCTCCCGAAGCAATTCCTTATTTTTACCCTTACTTATGATGCCTGCTGTTCAGCAAATTAAGTCAATCAGGCAAAATCTCCGGGGATGACTTTTTTCCCACGAGCACAGGAACCACAAGACATGTAAAAAGTAATTTAGCAAGCTTGTGTAAACATATTACTCCTCCAATATTAATATATTATCTTTCTCATTGGGCCCTAGCTGGGCATTGGAGGACTGCCTGGCCCTGCATGCCTAGTTCTGATTATCAGGAGTCTGTATGGGCCCTCCAGGCCTAGTGGGGATGCCCTTTGGTCTTGATGGGCGTCAGATGGGTCCCTGAGGATCTTGATGCGCCCTACTGTCCTGGTGGGGATCCCCGGGATATTGATGGGCCTAGTGAGTAATAGTTGTAGTCCCAGAGATTTATATGGGTTCCCGTGCCAACGATGGTTTAAAGATGAATCTTGGTGCTTCCTTTGGCACAGCAGGGCTTAAGGGATTCCCTGGGGGTCCCAGCAGCAACTGTGGGTTTAAAGGGGAATTCTCCATTCATTATCATTGGGGTCCTCCATTCACTAGCTTTGCCACCATGTTGTGTATTTCCTGTTTGGTCATCATCTTGTACTATTCTGTTTTAGCCTTTTCTTCTTTCTGTCCTGTTCTTAAACCCTTAACACTTTGCAACTTGTTATGTCAACCTGCTAAGATATACAATGTGCTAACATCAGGAAAAGCCACTAGGGAGAGAGGATACAATATTTGCACAAATTCTGAATTACTGCTAGTTTCATGGATTACACTGAACTTTTTAACATATCTTCTAAGAATATAATGTTGAAAAGAAAATGGACTAATGTGTTTCTTTAAGGCAGATAATCTAGAAAAATCCAGTACAACCATTCTCTGTAGCACACAAAAAACGTTATTAAACAGCTATAACAGCACAATTCAATGCTAATTTACTGTAGGAAAATTAATTTTGTAATAACATTCAATTGAACTTGTTAGTACCTAATCCCTTTCTTCTAGCTATCCATTACATTACTACATTTATGTGAGGGATATTCTACTTACAAATGTAATCCTTGGATGTCACGTTTCTGGTCATCCTGTATACAATATACATCAATATATAGTCGAGGGCAACATTGCAAATGCAAAGTGTATTATCCTAGAGTAACAAAAAGAAGGCCACTCCAAATCACCTGTTCTAAAGACGTGGTAACCTCATGATATCCATATCTTGTTTCCAAATATCCCATTTTTTCACTTTTCTCTCTTCTATTCTCCGGGTTTACCATTTTCCCCCATTTTTATGCAACATTTTCTGCAACAAAATAACTTGCATTCCCCCTTAGGGTTGTTCTGGAAATGACTATACATTTTCTGTTGACAAAGGTAGTTTGTTCTGTATAAATCAAAGTAAGCGGTTAGAGTTTGAAGTTAATCTGCTGTCCTTTTTCAGCATTTAAGATATGTTCTTAAGAGTGAAAAAGATCTTCAAGAGCCTATTTAATGTGGATCTTTTCATGCCCCAGTAAAACAATGAATCTTAGTAGTTTGAAGTCTCTAGGTACCTTTCCGAATTATAATATCTAGTTAATGAGTTGAGTGATGGGACAATGTAACTACCTAGTATTCTGAGACCAGAACATATAATCCCAGCAATTTGCCATTTTAAATGGATTTAATTGCTGTGATTACTTAATCATTTGTGCTTGAATTATTTAGATTGTCCCTGTCTTGTTGAGATGGGTTAGATAAATGAGATTGCTTTAAAAATTCAATGCCCTTTTTCATTCCTCAGTTCTACAATGAATAAATGTCTTTAATATTCTGTAAAAGTAAAACTTTTCACAATTTTAAAATATTTTATACTTTAATGGGAGTTTTAGGTTTTCTCACTGAGTTCATGGGTATTGCTTATTTGTTGTGCTCCCTTTAATACATATTATTTAAATACTTTTAATTATCTTATATACTAGGAAATTGCCCGTTAAAAATGACAGGCATAAAATTGTAAGGCTGGCAATGCTGTTTACCACACAAAGTGAGGCTTTTTCTCGTCTGAGTACCTTCAGCGCTCATCGCGAGCCTCTGCCCCTTTGTACTTCAACTTTCCTGCTTTGCAATGATCACCTTCGGTGCGCATCGCGAGCCCCACGATGAGCGCCTTTGGCGCTCATCTTGTGGCTCGCAATGATCGCCTTTGGCGATCATTGCAACCCTCTCCCACCTACTGTACCGCTCATTGCCGCTCATTGCAGGGTTTGTTAACCTGCAAGTTTTGTGCTTGGGAATGCCATGTGTCTCTTTCCAGCATCTCCCCCTGTCCCTTCCCTGTGTCTTTCATCCTCTGTGTGTCTGCTAAATCTTTGCGTGGCGCGCGCTGACTGACGTTACTTTTATTTTCAGTCCCGCGTGCCTGGCTTGTTGGTGTAAATGTTACTGTCTTTGCCGTCATGTATTGTCTAAGTCCTGCGTGCCTTGTGTTGCTCAGCCTCGTTTTTATCCTGTTTCAGAATTTTTACATTTTCCAGCCGCCATTTTTCCCTCGCTTAGTTGATTTTTGATTGATGAAAAACACCAAATATAGCTCAAATTCGCTTGCAAACTCGCTCCCCGGCTTCCTGGCTCTCCCCCTGTGCTGTGTGTGAGTGTGTTTTTTTATTTGTTTAAGTATTTTGTTGTTTTTTCAGGTTTTTACAGTTACACGGGCATGCCGCGAGCCCTGCAATGAGCGCCTTCGGCGCTCATTGCAGCCTAAGTCCCGCGAGCCTCAACTGCTCGCCTCGCTTCGCGAGAGCCGCAAGTGCAAACATACCCAACACTGACAACTATATATGTGATACTTTTAATACTTTTATAATATAATTTTCCTCTGTTTGACTTAACACATGCTAAATGCTTTAATTAGTGTCTCTATTTTATTCTATGAGCCTCTGTTATTAAAAATTGGGTAGCTTCCAGAAAGTATACGCTCATCATTTTGTAAAAGATGGAAAAGGCTCCAGTCTAATGATGAGTGGTAAAAATAGGTGTTTCAGTGTGTAGTTTTCTCACAAAAACATTAACTTTTTTTTTCTCTCACTAAACGAAAACAATATTCTGATGTTTTCTACTTAATATTTTTGATATTTTTATAGTATCTCTTTATATCAACATGAATTACATCATAACATTAATTGTATCTGCAAGTTATTCACCACAGTATATATATACTGTATATATATATACTAGCGACTTGACCGTCAAAAATGACGGCAATAAATTGAAGCCTGGCAATGGTGTTTGTCACACACTGCGAGCCTCTCCCCCCCCCCCCCCCCTTTACTTTATTGGCCTCGCGATGAGCGCCTTTGGCGCTAATCACGGGCCTCGCAATGAGCGCCTTTGGCGCTCATTGCGAGCCTCTCTACCCCTCTACTTGACGGGAGGGGCTCATTGCGAACCTCTCCCCCCTCTACTTTACTGGCCTTGCGATAAGCTCCTTCAGCGCTCATCTCGGGCCTTGCAATGAATGGCTTTGGAACTCATTGTGAGCCTCTCCCGCCCTCTACTTCCTCTCCCTTCCCTCTGTCTCTTCCCCCCTCTCCCTCCCCTGTGTCTCTTCCCCCTCTCCCTCCCCTGTGTCTCTTTCCCTCCTCTCCCTTCCTTGTTTCTCCTTCCCCCTCTCCCTCCCCTGTGTCTCTTTCCCCCCTCTCCCTTCCTTGTTTCTCCTTCCCCCTCTCCCTCCCCTGTGTCTCTTTCCCCCCTCTCCCTTCCTTGTTTCTCCATCCCCCTCTCCCTCCCCTGTGTCTCTTCACCCCGTCTCCCTCCCCTGTGTCTGTGCCCCCCTCATCCCTCCCCTGTGTCTCTCCACCCCCTAAACCTCATCTTTCCCCCCCTCCGCTGTGTCTCCTCCCCCATGTCTATTCCTCCCCTCCTCTCCCTCCCGTTTCTCTTCCTCCCCTACCGTTTCTCTTCCTCCCCTCCTCTCCATCCCCTGTGTCTCTCTTCCCCCTCCCCTGTGTCTCTCTTCCCCCTCCTCTGTGTCTCTCTTCCCCCTCCTCTGTGTCTCTCTTCCCCCTCCTCTGTGTCTCTCTTCCCCCTCCCCTGTGTCTCTCTTCCCCCTCCCCTGTGTCTCTCTTCCCCCTCCCCTGTGTCTCACTTCCCCTGTCCCCTGTTTCTCACTTCCCCTGTCCCCTGTTTCTCTCTTCCCCTGTCCCCTGTTTCTCTCTTCCCCTGTCCCCTGTTTCTCTCTTCCCCTGTCCCCTGTTTCTCTCTTCCCCTGTCCCCTGTTTCTCTCTTCCCCTGTCCCCTGTTTCTCTCTTCCCCTGTCCCCTGTTTCTCTCTTCCCCTCCCCTGTTTCTCTCTTCCCCTCCCCTGTTTCTCTCTTCCCCTCCCCTGTTTCTCTCTTCCCCTCCCCTGTTTCTCTCTTCCCCTCCCCTGTATCTCTCTTCCCCTCCCCTGTATCTCTCTTCCCCTCCCCTGTATCTCTCTTCCCCTCCCCTGTTTCTCTCTTCCCCTGTCCCCTGTTTCTCTCTTCCCCTGTCCCCTGTTTCTCTCTTCCCCTCCCCTGTTTCTCTCTTCCCCTCCCCTGTTTCTCTCTTCCCCTGTCCCGTTTCTCTCTTCCCCTGTCCCCTGTTTCTCTCTTCCCCTCCCCTGTTTCTCTCTTCCCCTCCCCTGTTTCTCTCTTCCCCTGTCCCCTGTTTCTCTCTTCCCCTGTCCCCTGTTTCTCTCTTCCCCTCCCCTGTTTCTCTCTTCCCCTCCCCTGTTTCTCTCTTCCCCTCCCCTGTATCTCTCTTCCCCTCCCCTGTATCTCTCTTCCCCTCCCCTGTGTCTCACTTCCCCTGTCCCCTGTGTCTCACTTCCCCTGTCCCCTGTGTCTCACTTCCCCTCCCCTGTGTCTCTATTCCCCCCTCCTCTCGTATCTCTATTCCCCTCCTCGTCTCCCTCCCTCATGTATCTCTTCCCCTGCTTCTCCCCTCCTTGTCACTCTTCCCCCGCTTCTCCACTCCTTGTCACTGTTCCCCCGTGTCTCTCTCCCTCACCTCATTGCTGTAGATGCGCGCGCGCGCGCACGCTTATGGGACGTCTTCGCGTGCGCGCGCACGCTTGTCTGCCCGGCTACCCGCGCACGCTACGTCTTCACGTGTGCGCGCACGCTTGCCGGCTACCCGTGCACGCCTGCAGTAGGGCTGATGGGAGCCATGGTGAAACTGCGAGTTGTCGTCAGTTGCGGCCCTTCCTTTGCGAGGGCCGCAAAGCGTGACGACAACTCGCAGTTAGACAATTATAATATGTGATATCCATGCTGATGATAGCCAGTAAGCTTGAAACATGTACATGGATTGGATACTCAGCCTGTGTTTATTCCAACCTTGGCTTTGCATTAAAGCTGTGTAATAATACAGCATGCATAAGCTTAAAGGAAGCCATGTTTGATGATGGCTACGGAATGAAGAGCGAGGCATTTGTGGACATATTTGTATGTCCCAGCTCAACTTCCCAGAATGCAGTGTAATAACTGTTTTTTCTCGGAACTCTGAGCTGGAAGTAGGTTTTTTAACTTGCTTTGGACATTCAGGTGTGAACACAGATGTACATTTTATTTACTGTACTACTGTACGGTGGAGGGCTTCTATCGCTCTTTTGCCCACCATATTATAAATGATTGTTGTGGTGAACTACCTACTCATAATTTCCACAACGCAGGCTGAGATCCCGCTCCATGCTGATGATAGCCAGTAAGCTTGAAACATGTACATGGATTGGATACTCAGCCTGTGTTTATTCCAACCTTGGCTTTGCATTAAAGCTGTGTAATAATACAGCATGCATAAGCTTAAAGGAAGCCATGTTTGATGATGGCTACGGAATGAAGAGCGAGGCATTTGTGGACATATTTGTATGTCCCAGCTCAACTTCCCAGAATGCAGTGTAATAACTGTTTTTTCTCGGAACTCTGAGCTGGAAGTAGGTTTTTTAACTTGCTTTGGACATTCAGGTGTGAACACAGATGTACATTTTATTTACTATATATATATATATATATATATATATATATATATAGATATATATATATACTGAAAAGTTACAGTATATATATACTGAAAAGTCAATTTTTCTCATTACCTTCTAGTTATGCATAGGGGTAACTGGAAATTAATGAAAATATATATATACATACAGTGCCTTGCAAAAGTATTCACCCCCATGACTGTTTACCTATTTTGTTACATTACAGCCTTAAATTCAATGTTTTGTTAATCTGAATTTTATGTGATGGATCAGAACACAATAGCCTAAGTTGGTGAAGTGAAATGAGAAAAATATATACATAAGACTATTTTTTAGAAATAGAAAACAGAAAATTTGCATGTGCGTATGTATTCACCCCCTATGTTATTAAGCCCATAGAAAGCTCTGGTGCAACCAATTACCTTCAGAAGTCACATAATTAGTGAAATGATGTCCACCTGTGTGCAATCTAAGTGTCACATGATCTGTCATTATACATACACACTTTTTTTGAAAGGCTCCAGAGGCTGCAACACCTAAGCAAGAGGCACCATTAACCAAACACTGCCATGAAGACCAAGGAACTCTCCAAACAAGTACGGGACAATGTTGTATGGAGGAAGGTGCTCTGGTCTGATGAGACTAAAATGTAACTTTTCGGCCATCAAAGAAAATGGTATGTCTGGCGCAAACCCAACACATGACAATACCCAAAGAACACCATCCCCACAGTGAAACATGATGGTGGCAGCATCATGCTGTGGGGATGTTTTTCAGCAGCCAGGACTGGGAAACTGGTCAGGGTTGAGGGAAAGATAGATGGTGCTAAATACAGGGATATTCTGGTGCAAAACCTGTACCACTCTGTGCGTGATTTGAGGCTAGGATGGAGGTTCACCTTCAAGCAGGACAATGACCCCAAACACACTGCTAAAGCAACACTTGAGTGGTTTAAGAGGAAACATGTAAATGTGTTGGAATGGCGTAGTCAAAGCCCAGACCTCAATCCAATAGAAAATCTGTGGTCAGACTTAAAGATTGCTGTTCACAAGCGCAAACCGTTCAACTTGAAGGAGCTGGAGTAGTTTTGCAAGGAGGATTGGGCAAAAATCCCAGTGGTAAAGTGTGGCAAGCTCATAGAGACTTATCCAAAGCGACTTGAAACTGTGATTGTCACAAAAGGTGGCTCTACAAAGTATTGACTTTAGGGGGGTGAATGCATGTTGACTTTTTCTGTTATTTTGTCCTATTTTTTGTTTGCTTCACAATCAACAAAAAAACAAAAACATCTTCAACGTTGTGGGCATGTTCTGTAAATTAAATGATGCAAATCCTCAAACAATCCATGTTAATTCCAAGGGGGGTGATTACTTTTGCAAGGCGCTGTATAATGGCAATGGGTCCTGGTGGTGGAGCAGCAATGGGTAAGGGTCTTGGGATGGTTTGTTGTTATGAGAAGGGCGGAGCACTGAGTGATTTGGTTCTGGCAGGGCCCAGCGCAAAACATTTTTTACAACCCCATGGGGGCAAAACTTTTTTTGGCACCAGGGTCCTCCATTCTCAAGCTCCACCACTGATTGTGATGATGCTGAAGCCTTCACTTTCCTTCAAGCCCAACACTAGCTAAATCCTGCAGATTTCACTGAAAATATCTCCAGAATCTGCCATTAGAGACTACAAACTGATCTTGACCCATCTTGACTACTATTACTATCTCTTCTCTGACTAACCCATCAACTATCTTTCTCCACTCCAATCCATCACTGACATTACCCATGCACTTCGCTGTCAATATTCAATTTGCTCCCTACACCATAAAGCATATAATTCAAAATCTTGTAAGATGCAAAACCCTCAATATAAACCATGTCCTTAGTATGGAAGGTCTTAGGACCAGGGACCTCATAGAAAAGGTTGATGATAATATTAATTGCTCCTTGCCAGCAACTGTGGGCCTCGCAAAGCGAGGGCGGCAGTTGCTGGCAAGGAGCGCCAAAGGCGCTCCTTGCCAGCAACTAAGGTGGAGGCTCTACGGCCTCACATGCAGTTACAAACCCCCACACAAGCGTCAGTACCACGAACTTACGCTAAAAAAATACGAGATGCAAAAATACCACCTTAACAGAAAAAATATGACCTTAACGGCAGAACCGCACGCACAAAAAAACATTAAAAACACAATAAATACCCTAAAAAAAACATAAAAAGCTTACCCACAGCAAGGGGGTGCACCCAGGACCTCTGCAAGTGAAGTTACACCTCTATTTAAGTCCAAATTCCCGAATTCAGACACACGAAAATCCTCTAAGCGAGAGAAAATGTCACTCATGTCACTCATGGGGGTCAATACAGACCCCCAGAAGCAATTCATTAACCCCCTCCCTCATGGGGGTCAATACAGACCCCCATAAACCCCTAATTAACCCTGTCATTCATGTGGGTCAATATAGACCCCCATAAGCCCTTCATTAACCCCGTCACTCATGGGGGTCAATACAGACCCCCATAACCCCTAATTAACTGTGTCCCTCATGGGGGTCAATACAGACCCCCAAAAGCACTTCATTAACCCCCTTACTCATGGGGGTCAATATAGACCACCATAAGCCCTTCATTAACCCTGTCACTCATAGGGGTCAATACAGACCCCCATAAGCACTTAACCCCCTCCCTCATGGGGGTCAAGAAAGACCCCCATAAACCCCTAACTAACCCTGTCACTCATGGGCCTCAATATAGACCCCCATAAGCCTTTCATTAACCCTGTCACTCATGGGGGTCAATATAGGCCCCTGTAAGCCCTTCATTAACCCCGTCACTCATGAGGGTCAATATAGACCCCCATAAGCACTCAATTAACCCCCTCACTCATGGGGGTCAATATAGACCCGCATAAGTCCTTAATTAACTCTGTCACTCATGGTGGTCAATACAGACCCACATAAGCCCTTCATTAACCCCGTCACTCATGAGAATCAATATAGACCCCCATAAGTCATTAATTACCCCTGTCACTCATGGGGGTCAATACAGACCTCCATAAGCCCTTCATTAACCTCGTCACTCATGGGTGTCAATATAGACCCCCATAAGCCCTTAATTAACCGTGTCACTCATGTGGGCCAATACAGACAAGATAAGCCCTTCATTAACCCTGTCACTCATGGGGGTCAATACAGACCACATAAGCCCTTCATTAACCCGGTCACTCATGGGGGTCAATACAGACCCCCTAAAAACACTTAATTAATCCCCTCACTCATGGGGTTCAATACAGAACCCCATATACCTCTAATTAACTCCCTCACTCATGGGGGTCAATACAGACCCCCATAAACCCTTCATTAACCCTGTCACTCATGGGGGTCAATATAGACCCCCATAAGCCCTTCATTAACCCTGTCTCTCACAAGGGTCAATATAGACCCCCATAAGCACTTAATTAACCCTGTCACTCATGGGGGTCAATACAGACCCCCATAATACATATAATTAACCCTGTCACTCATGGGGGTCAATAAAGACCCACATAAGCCCTTAATTAACCCCCTCACTCATGGGGGTCAATACAGACCCCCATAAACCCTTAATTAACCCTGTCACTCAGGAGGGTCAATACAGACCCCCATAAGCACTTATTTAACCCTTTCTCTCATGGGGGTCGATATAGACCCTCATAAGCCCTTAATTAACCCCTCACTCATGGGGGTCAATACAGACCCCCATAAACCCCTAATTAACCCTGTCACTCATGGGGGTCCATACAGACCCTCATAAGCCTCTATTTAACCCCATCAGTCCCATAAGGGCATATTAACACCATTATGGGCCTGTTACAAAGCAATATTAACCACATAAGTGCCATGACAGTCCTCAAGGACCATCATGACACTAAGTATAAACACTACACTGCACTATACCCTCCCCCCAATAAAACATTAAATATCAACTAAACACCCTACACTAACCTATTAAAACCTACACTGCCTACCTTTCCCCTAATAACCCCCCACCACTCTAATTACAAAAAATAAAAAATCTACATTACATAAAATAAAAACCTAAAAAACAAAAAATTAAAAATCTACATTACAGAAAATAAAAAAAAATACATGACAACTCCCCCCCCCCCACACTACAAAAAAAAAAAAAATATTACACACCTGAAAAGGAAATACATACAATACAAATACATACAATACAAATAAAATGAAATACAATACAATACACCATATCTAATATAAAATAAATACTATCTATCTAATATACATCCCCCAATCTATCTAAATAAATACCATAATCTAATATACATCCTATCTATATAATATACATCCCACGATCTATGTAATATACAAAAAATGCTAGCTATCTAATATACATCCTATGGCCCTCATTCTATTATCGGCCGTAGGAGATGCGGGGCCGCAAGGACCGTCCGCAAGCTACTTGCCTATTCTATTCCCTTCCGGCCGGGGACTCCGGCAGGCTTGCGGCCGGCGCCTTGTTTTCCCTTGCGGCCGCACGCGCCGGAGGAAAGCCTTTGATCTTAAACGGCCGCAAGAGTTTCGGCCGCAAGAAAATCCCGGTTGCTATTCAATTGCTCCGGGAACCCTCTCTGCAAGGCTAAAACCGAGCCGCAGCTTACTTGCAGCAAAAAGATCCCGCAGGCACACAATTAATCACATAACAAAGCCATAATAAAACCATCCTGCACTCTGAGGAGACTATTAAGTGATTGTAGGTGTTAGCATTAATAGCACAACATTCCCCTACACTAAAATCCGTAAATACATTTTATTTTAATTTATGTCAAATATCTGTGGAAAAAGTCCAGAGGGCTTGGAGCACCTCAGACCCGCCCACGCTGCGGCCGGAAAATAAACAGTTAATTAAATCTCGGATTTGGGCTGATGTGCAAGCTTGAGAGGGGGTTGCTATTAATGCTCATGCGCCGATTATGATCCCTAGCATTTTCAGAGCTTTACAGTGCCGTCTTGAATTTATTTTTGCTTTTAAAGATTTCTGAGCTTACGGCCGGTTGCAAGATATACAGCCGGCCGTAAGGGGATATCCTTGCGTCGCCGTATAATTGAATTGCAAGGTAACGGGAGCCCCGCAAGGAATCGCAGCTTTGCGGCTGATTTACGGCCGATAATAGAATGAGGCCCTATCTATCTAATATACATCCCCCAATCTATCTAATATACATCATCCAATCTATCTAATATACAATAAATACTATCTATCTAATATACATCCCCCAATCTATCTAAATAAATACCACAATCTAATATACAATACATGCTAGGCTATCTATATAAAACACATACCCCTAGTTAACAAATGCTATCTGTATATAAAATAATCTAATTCTAAGCTAAAATAAAATAATTAAGACCACTTACCTTTGCAGATGTCCCTTCAGATCAGCCACCTAGGGAAAAACAATTCAAAAATTAGTGCAACACATTTACAGTAAATAAACATTCTAAATATTATAAACATTCTAAATGTTCTACTCACCTTTCCAGCATGTCCCCGTCCTTCTTTTCTTCTTCTCCGGTGCGGCCCCTGTTAAAAAAAAACATTACATTAGTACACATACATAAGCATAAAAACAAAATAAAATAAACATAATCTACATTGTACTTACCTCCTCGCAATGTCTCCGGCCTCCTCCTCTTCTGTCCCGCCCTCGAACCGCGCTCTAAAAAAATATATATATATATATATATATATATATATAACAGACATCCGCATTCGCGGACATCACGATGCTAATGAGCCTCCTGGAGACTTTTCGGAAGAAAATAGGCAATGGCGCCTTCTGAATGGTTGAAAACGCTGTCTATCAAATTCACCCAATCAGGAGGCGCCAATGTGTCAGCCAATCAGAAAGGGATACACCCTAAAATCCCACTCTGATTGGATAATGCACCTGTCAATCTTTATTTAAACCAATCACAAGGCGCAGATGCCTTCAGCCAATCACAATGGAATACACCCCCACAGGGTGATTGGCTGGAGGCATCTGCGCATTCTGATTGGTTGCACTGACAATAGCCAATCACAATGGAATACACCCCCACGTACTGATTGGCTGAAGACATTTGAGCCTTCTCATTGGCTGTTGTCAATGTCAATCAGTATTACAGCAAATGGGAGGTGTATCCCATTTTGATTCCCTGATGGCAATAAAGCATTCGGATTGGTTCAAATAAAGATTGACAAGTGCGTTATCAAATCAGAGTGGGATTTTAGGGTGTATCCCTTCCTCATTGGCTCACAATTGGCGTCTTCTCATTGGCTGAATTTGATAGACAGCGTTTTCAGCCAATCAGAAGCCGTCATTGCCAATTTCATTTTGGAACACACCGTAGGAAGCTCATTAGCGTCGGGGACATCCGCGACTGCGTATGAGTGTTGTTTTTTTTTACATTTTTTTTAGAGTGCGGATGCTTCCAGGGCCCATCCGGGGCAGAAGAAGAGAAGGCCGGGGACATCGTGGGGAGGTAAGTACAATGTAGATTATGTTTATTTTACTTGGTTTTATGTTTATGTATGTGTACTAATGTTATGTTGTTATTTAACAGGGGCCGCATCGGAGAAGAAGAAAAGAAGAAGGACAGGACATGCTGGAAAGGTGAGTAGAATATTTAGAATGTTTATAATGTTTATTTATTTTATGTAAACGTGTTGTAGTATTTTTTTAAAATCTTTTTTACCCTAGGTTGATGATCTGAAGAAACATCTCAAAGGTAAGTGGTCTTAATTATTTTATTTTAGCTTAGAATTAGGGTTGCTATATTGAGATAGCATATACTGTATATTAGATAGATTGGGGGATGTATAGTACATAGATAGTATTTATTGTATATTAGATAGATAGGGGGATGTATATTACATAGATAGGGGGATGTATATTAGATAGATATGATGTATTTTAGATAGATAGTATTGTATATTAGATAGGGGTGTATTGTATTGTATGTATTGTATTGTATTTATTGTATTGAATGTATTGTATTGTATGTATTATATGTATTTCCTTTTCAGGTGTTTAATTTTTTTTTCTGTAATGTTCCTTTTTTATTTTTTGTGACTTAGTTTTTTTTTTCTGTAATGTACATTTCTTATTTTTTGTTATTTAGGTTTTTTATTTTAGGTAATGTAGATTTTTGATTTTTGATGACTTTATTTTTTTTGATTTCTGTAATTACAGTGGTGGGGAGGTGGTTATTATGGGGTAGGTAGTGTAGGTAGGTAGTGTAGCTATTAATAGGTTAGTGTAGAGGGTGTTTAATTGATATTTAATGTTTTATTGGGGGGTATAGTGCAGTCTAGTGTTTATACTTAGTGTCATGATGGTCCTTGAGGACCGTCATGGCACTGATGTGGTTAATGTTGCATTGTAACAGGCCCATAATGGTCATAATATACCCTTATGGGACTGCTGGGGTTAAATAGAGGCTTATGAGGGTCTGGATAGACCCCCATAACTGACCGGGTTAAAATGGTGTAGTGCTTACACTTTGGGTCATGAGGGTCCTGAATGATCCTCATGGCACTTATAGTGTTATTACATGCATTCATTACTGTCTTAGAGGGGTCTATATAGTTGAGGCACACAGTACATTCACATTGTGTGACAAACAGCATTTCAACACTTTCTTTTATTGACCGTCATTTTTTGACGGGCAAGTCGCTAGTAATAATAATAATAATAATAATAATAATAATAATAATAATAAGAGTTTTGTATTTCTTTAAGAGATAAATCCGTATGTTTATCCGTTTCATAACTACTTGATTAAAATTAAAATATATAAGATTTCCTTGTTCTACTTCTGTCCCAACAAAGCCACACAAAAATAAATATAGCATAATTATGATATTCCTTCACCATATCAATGTTTTATTAATATGGCAAATTGCATATTGCTGTTTAAGAACTGTACAGAGGTTTAAAAACATGATTCCCCACGCTCCAGTCTGGCAAAAGCTATTTACAGTCTCAATTAGAGCTTTCTTCTTACCAATGAAATGTACCCTTCAGTGCACTTTGTATATTTGCAGGGAATATATGACTGCTTACTGAATATGCCGCTGTGGAACAAGATATTCAGGGGTCTCTGCATTCTTACAGAATTCCAAAAAATAAATAAATGTTTAAAGGGACTCCGTCACCCTAATAGGAAGTTGATTTAATTTTAAAAAGGATTCTGTAAGGTAAAACATTTCTGAAATATTTAGAATTGATATTGCAGCTCCTGTATGCTGATCTGCGGCTCAATGTGCGAATTTGAGTCCCAGAGTACTTGATAAGGATGAGAGAGGGGTCTAAATGTCAGATAGCATTGTAGCTCTTTATTTTGGCTACTACAGAGACAGACAAGCAGACTGCAATCCTAATTAGCACATCAAAGCAGCTATGACAGTCCCTTTAAATTAGAAAATACAACACTTATTAGTGTGTCCTAGTACCCACACAGTGAACTTTAGCTTATTTCTGCCATTACAGAAGACAAATATCCTGTAGGCTGGCACTGTCACAAGGCTAGACCCAAAATCCTAGGCATCATCTCTCCATAAGTGAAGCAGAAGACCTCAGAAGTACAAGTTGGTGGTCTCTGCTTCTGATTTTTCTAATCACAGTGATCAGAAGAGTCTTGCATTTCCATTCCAAATTTGTGGGTGAAATTGAACTTTCATCCTCCCCTACCCAACATTTGAAATGGGAAAAGAAAAATATAATGTTATTGATTTCATTTCCTAAAACATTAAAGGCATATTTAAGTTTCATGGATTATGAATGCATCTGATAGAGGAGAATCAGTAGTGTTTGAAAAAAAATTTTGCATATAAAAATACCAATATAAATATCAAGAAACTTGCCCTGATGTTCTCTATATCTCCTGAGCTTGCAAGCAGTTGCTCTAGTTAGTTAACACCTCTGTATATATCTGTTAAAATTAGCATAACATTCATAATTTGTTTTGGCCAATCACAGGCAGCTAATACATTTTAATACATTGTAACAATCAATGATGGTAGTTATTATGAAGGAATCATGGGATGTGTAGTCCCCTTGTAGATGAAGCAGGAGGAGCCAGACAATGATCTGTAGATCTCTACATTGAGCTGCTGCTGGCTTGAAGGTTAGTAAAGGGTTAAAATCCATACCCAAATGCAGTGTTGCTATTGGGAGGTTCACTGTGCCTATGTCAGCAGCTCTGTGGGTGTGGGAAACATGTTTTTTTTTAATAAAATAATGTAAATCTGTGTGTACAGTATGTCTCCATGTAATGTGTGTTTCTGATATAAGCAGCATGTGTTGGATTAGAAAAAGGTATAAACAGGGAAACTTAGATATACCTTTAAGCAACTTTTTCAACTTAAATTTGAATATAGAGAATAGTTGTAAAGTATATAAAAGATACATTATTCAAATAAAAGTTCTAAATTGGCAATTATAAACTCTTACATATGCAATATTTTATATTTTTGTATAGAACACACACACATTTATGAAGTAAAGTAAACAGTTATTTATTCGTAGTTGTGATGCAGCTAACCCTAGGTGGAGAAAAATCTAAACAATTCAAACGTCTATATATTTACTGATCTGTGTATCTTCCCAGACTTTTTGGTGTTCTACTGTTGCTTCAAGCAGTGGCAGGCTGGTGTGTGTTTGTATGTCTATGTCCGTCTCTGTCTCTGTCCATGTGTGCATCACTGGTCTGCTACAACTGAATATTATACAGTCCATCAGCTGAGCCTACTCCAGGGGTTGGTTTAAATTGGGTTTACACAGGTGCAGGCAGGTTAACTCCTTCAGTCCTCCTCAGGGAAGAGAGCATAACAGTCTGTGACAAACATAAACACCTTGCATGGCTCTATCACAATATATACAAGGGTTATATAAAATTACAGTTTCACAATAAAAGGTCCACTGTGGTGGTCACATTATTCCTACTCAGTGTTTTGAATAATTCAACTTGATAATGTTTTTAGAAAGTAAAACCACAAAATAAGCACAACCTTCATTTCTTTACATTTACATGCATTTATTCTGTACTGGGTGGCTCCTTTTTTTTTGTCAGATGATCACACTTGAGACTTTCTCAGGAGGGTATATCCGTGTAAACTAATGTTGACCTGTTGAAAGCAATGGCAGTTAAAGTTGACACATTCCCACTGGGTAAGGTGTAGTATTGTGTTAGCCATAGAACAACAGAAAGCTATTTCAGTAGAGATGATACAGTTTAATGGCTAGTTAGTTGCCAATACCCCTACTGGATCACTACTTTGTCGTGGTGAAGGGGTTTGTGTACCTCAATGAAGCTGTGAGCTATACCATGTAGGGTCACCTAAGATGGAAAGGTCATAGTAGACAGGTCAGACAAATTGTGGCCTACTGGAGAAGGATCTAGCAACCACTCCAATATTTTTGCTTAGAAAACCTTATGGATAGCACAACCAGAGACATAGTTGTGCTATAATTGTGACTGATAGAGCCACAGAGAATCAGACTTAACTAAACAACAACAAGTTTCCACTAAAATGTATTTTTATTGTGCAGATAGAAACTTTACTCTATATTCAAAGTTGATCAACAGAATACAAAATGGTAGATTCTACCACAGCATGGTTGCTTATAAATGACCACTAAATGTAACTTCCCTTACAAATACAATTTTGTAGTCTTGAAATGCCATGTAAATCTTCAAGATCATACGCCTACTGTTTGTTCTCGTCTCATCACATGATCACCCTGAAGTTTATAGGCAATACTGATTCCCTGTATTGAACATTTTGTTTCTTATCTATGATGAATTGTATTTATCCACTACCAGGTACAGCTAAATACAGCCAATATAGATTTTATTGGTAACAGAGGAGCAATCTCTAAAAGGCATAAATGTCTCAACAAGTGCAGCCAAAAGTAAACTGTACCCAGAAACAAATGAAAGAACATAAAAGAATATAACCTGTAAAACTCTTCTTTTGATGATCTTGTATCTTCTGTTAAGCCTAGCTACCTTTAGTGTTACCCCAAGGTGGGATAAAGGTGGCACATTCGCCACGGTATAGGCAGACAGACCAATAAAACAGACCCCGAGCACCTTACAGAGCCGGTAATGTGGTAAAGGGGAGTGATTAAAGACCCATATAAAATAACACAATCAGCTGTACATGGCTGATGGTTGGAAAGGATAAAACCAAATACATAACAACATTATCAAGTGCTCCAGTGAGCAACCAGGCATTTCTTAATGTCTTAATAAAAAATAACTGCAGCCTTAATTCAGCTAGAGTCTTTGGACTTGAAAAAGTTTTAAAGTAACCTTCTTAATGTTATACAACCTTCCCAATGTTATTTTTCATCCACCGCTTTTTACTCAACTTGATAATCATACCCATTTAAAAGTTAACTTTATTGTGCTAACAATACATAAGAATTCATATTAATTGGTTTAAAAAAAAACAATACTAGGTACTAAACTACTTTCAAACTTCCACTACAGTAGCTAGTTTTGTCCTGGAGGGGCACACACATGCCTGGATTTGAAGATATCCTTTCTGTGCATGGGTGAGTCAATCGGGATAACTGAAGAAGTGATTGACTCATCTGTGCGCAGCAGGGATATCATCAAATCCAGGCATGTGTGTGGCCCTAAAGGACCGAATTTGCCCACCCCTGCACAACAGCCAATACTGCCTTCAGTTGAGATGCTTATCTCCAACCACAACAAGTTTATCAAAGCTCTGACAATAATATGAATTTAAAATGTGTGTTTAAATATTTTCCACATTAGCAAGTCATGTTCTTCATAAGAGCATCTTGTAGATATGTAACTTCATTGGTCTTTTAAGAAGTAAGAACCATTTTTTATCTGGGTCAGTGAGTGAGCTTATACTATTAATGATATAAAACATGTTTTTGTTATCTATAAAAAAACAAATCAGTTTTTTGATTGTAGAGAGTGATTTTATATATATTTTTATAATTTAATAAATCTTATTTTTTATATTAAATATCATTGTGCTCATAAATATTTATTACATAACACAGTGATGATAATAATACGAAAGAAAGTAGTTTTGCATTACAAATATTTGAAACACATATTCAAATAGCTGATAGCAAATGCTTCAAACTCACAAATTTGGCTGCTGGTGTTTTTTTTTAAATAAATGTTTAGGTGTATTCTATTGACACCAGCTTGCAAATTCCAACGCAAGGGTGAGCTTGTAAACCCTGTCTTTTTAAGTAGGATTTCAAGGGGCGTGATAATATGATTTGACAATAATTAAGCAAGCTCGTAATTTACTTCTTAAACACTCGCAATACTTTTTAGACACAGCCAATAGTAAATGAGACCGTCATCATGAAGTCAGTAAAACATGGAGTTTATACTTAAACTTCACTCAGAGACTACAAATTAATTGTTGTAGAGAAGTAAATTTAGTGATTGGACTCGCAATCCACCAACGTAGAAATCAATAAAATTAATTAAAGCAATGGTTCTAGTCCATGCGGGTTCCATGATATGTATTACCCCAGGATGCATTTCCCACCAAAAAAAACCATTAAAAAAATATATTTTTTGCATATTGGTGGGTTTGAGACTGTTCTCCAGTTAGTTCTAATGTATTTCTATGCTTTCCCATATTTGTAAAGTACAATATTGCCTGTTGAATAGCTGCTTGTGATTGAAAATTTCTTGCGAGTCCTATTTTAGTACTCGTAATTTATTTGACAGAAACTTGACTTGGTTTAGATTTTATTTCTGACCTAGAGCTCCAGGTGTAATAGAATATTAATTTTGTGTAACTTTAATTATTTAGAGCTTGTAATATTTGAGCTGTGCTAAAACTAAGCATGGTTTTGCGTCTTTGGCTGGCCTGTAGTGAATGTGGTAGGGGACTTGTAGTCGGATAGCTAGTAGCTAATAGAATCTGTGGCAATTTCCAGAGTTGTTTTAAGTGTGTGTAACTTTGAGAATTGGCCAATAGAATGGGGCCCATAGCTTTCATCCTCAAGATTACATAGTTTTTTCTAGACTCACTTCATCCTTCATGTGATATTAAAAAGTTAAAGTGTCCCCTAATTTAGCACAATTTAGATCATATCACTGTAAAGATCTCCTAAAAGCATACTAAAATACCTTTTAATAAATGCATTTTTCAATGAGAATTCAAACAATACCAAATCTGTGTTTATATGTGGAACAGCCTGCCCATAACCTGCACCACGTCGGAGACAATCAGGCTTGGTACTACTTCATTACTACAAACAATACGCATGCAGGGATGTCCCCCATTCAGGTCAATAGTAAGTTTTTTTTATCTGACTGTTTATGGTTGTTCAGAATTTGACAATATCTCTGCCAAATAGAAATTGCAAGCCACCAACTGTAAACTCTAATCAAGTCATAACCCTGAGAACACTCAAACATTATTATAAGCTAAGTTATCTTAACTCAAATAGTTATTTCAAAGACATCTAAAAGTAATGATGCTGGTGTCACCAACAACGAGCTTGAAGTATGTTACTGAAAAAGTGAAAGAAAATGTTTTTTTTTTGGTGCACTATTGAACAAGGACTATTGAACAAGTGTACTAAATACAAATTTAAATAGCTATACTATATCTTTTAAAACTTATAACATCACATGAGTTGACACAGGGCACTTATATATAGTGGCAAAGTCCCTGTTATTCAACTACAAGTGTTCTGATAACTATAATTTCAAAATAAAAAGTACCACCCTTTATTTTCTTGCAATTAATAGGAATTCTTAAGTATTTCTTGTAGGAAACATAATGTATCGTTTTTTGGAAGAACAGGATCTTTAGTCCCCAAAAATTCCCCAATCTACCTTTGTTGGAGCCCCTAGGCCGTGAAGTGGAGGAGCCCCTGCGATTGTGTGTACAAGGTATGCACTCACTCATTTCCCTTTTCTGTATGTGTTTATCGCTATTTTGCTGTGTGAGCAAATCACAGACGTTTCCCCATAACAGGTATTTTAACAACATAGCTACTGACGCACACACCAAGCTATTACTTGTTTATTAAATGCATTTGATGGTGAGCCATATTATTTATATTTTCTCTGTGGCAGGGGAGCGAGCCCATGTTACACAAACACAAATCATGATCACTTGTATCGCAAAAAACTGAGTAATTATTAGAGTTAAAGGGCCACTGCACAATGAAAACAGAAATTGTTCGAAAACTAAGAACATAAGTAATCTAAGAGTATAAGTAATCAGGAAAAAAGTCATACAGTTTGTTTTAATTAGATAATGATGCCTCTGCTGGGGAATTTCATGATATATATATATATATATATATATATATATATATATATATATATATATATATATAATTCTAAAGTCTACCGCCCTCCCAGTTTAACATTTCAACAGCCGCCACTGGGTTCCCTACATATAAATGTAATCATACCCAGTAAGATAATGTTTACTCATACAATCTAAACATATTAGACCAGGACCTTTTAATATTATATCAGTATTCTCTAACAGCAAACTATAATTATAATACAAATATATACATAATGAGCTAGGGTCCCCTACATTCAAATAGGTATACACATATTCAGTCATGATCCTGTGCAAGCAAATAAATATGTAAATATTTACATATTTAGGTCCACTCTAATTCTATATATGTACACATAAGCAGCC
Source organism: Discoglossus pictus (assembly GCA_027410445.1). NCBI lineage: Eukaryota > Metazoa > Chordata > Amphibia > Anura > Alytidae > Discoglossus > Discoglossus pictus. The sequence continues at coordinate 430,106,528 of CM050164.1, forward strand.
AGGGTCTCCTTTAATCATATTAATGTATAGATATTTAGAGAAGGTCACCTGGAATCATCATAGTAATATAGTATATACATTTTTAGTCAATGTCTCATACAAACAAAAACATATTCAGCCAAGGTCCCCTATAGACATATACAGGACATAAGCCAGGGACCATTATAATATAAATATACAACTAGTACATACATTTTTAGGTAGATTCACCTATAATCATATGAATGCATACCTATTCAGCCATGTTCAACTATAATTATAAACACATATATATTTAATCAGGGTCATGTATAATCATAATTCCTATCAGGTCTCCTATTATTAGATTTTTGTCAAATATATATTCAGCCAGGGTTCCTTAAAATCGTATTCATTTACATATATTCACCCAGGATAAACCATAATTATAATATAAACACATATATATTTAACCAGCTTTAGCTATCATGGGCGCTGATGAGGTAACAATGCCATTTTTTTCCCATAGGAAACAGAGCACTGTGAAGCATTTAACAGCCCATGTTATGCTTAGTAAATATCTCACAGTGACACATATTTACATATATTATTCAAACAATTACTTCATAAAATTACTATTGACAGTCCAGGATTCATTACATTTTTTGGAAGACTTTATTTTTTAGTGTTTTTTATTTGGAGTATGATAATATTTTTTCTCCATGAAAACATATATGGTTGGGCTGATACTTTTGTGTTTATTTTCACTAAGAAAGAAGCAAGAAGTTTGTGATCATTAAGGCACTAAGAGACAGAAAATGTGCTGAACAAAATTGTTTAAGCAGTATATAGTGCACCAGGGAAGTTAGATTAGTAATTAAAATACAGCAATGATGAATACGTAAAATAAGGCTTTATTCTCAAAAGATAAATTGAAATCACATGCTTATATGGACAATATTAAGTTCTAAATAAAGAAGTATCACATAAAGAAGCTAACTTTCACCAGTCAGATTTCTGCTTAAAAAACAAATTGAATAAAATGTGCTTAATGTATTACAATATCAATAATATATAATAACTGATAATATATTGTAACGCTATTTAACAATTGTTTTTTTTTTTTTATATTTTTTATTAAGAGCACCAGGTTAATACAAAAATACAAATGTTTCAACAATCGAACATAAATAGCATAGACAATGCCCTAGAAAAGTGCAAACATACACATAACATTTTAACTTTAATTGTTACATTTTTGTTATTTCCATTTTAAGTTATACCGAAATCCAATTACACATGTACATACGTGTTAAAGTACAATCTTATAGACTGATAGCGTATAAAAGCACACAAAGAGTAAAGCAAAGAGAAGAGAGAGAAAGAAAGAAAGAAAGAAAGAAAGAAAGAGAGGGGAAGAAGAGACAGCATTCAACACTATGCCTGCTCTAACGGTGATCTCCTTATAGCTTCTTCCAGCCCTGCTGATTTACCAGCTGACCTTAAGGGTCCAGGTGTCCCAACATGAGACCCATTTCCCATATTGATCCAGGGCCGCTTAAATAACACTCATGTCATATATGAATTTAAGTTTCTTCAAAACTTCACTGTATGCAGGTACTTCTGACTTCCAGGCTTTGGCCAGTGTAACCCGAACTGCTAAAAACACCTGGTTTGATAAAAGTTAAGCTTCTTTACCGAGGCCCTCTATGGGGAGGCCTAAAAGGGCTTCTTCCGGCTTATGGGGGATCCCCCAACCCCAAAGTCTCTCCAAGATATTGTATGTCTCCCACCAAATATGAGAGATCTTAGAGAAGAGGACATGTTTAAGAATACCCAAATCCGGACACCCCCTAATACAATTGCCATTTCAGGAGGTATTAGAGAGTTTCATACTAGCCAGTGTTAAGTACCACCTCATAATGGTCTTATGTGCATTTTCCCTCAGTATTATGTTCAGTGAGGAGCCTTGGGCCTGTTTATGTATCTTATTCCATTGTGCATCTGTTAAATCAATGGCAAGCTTTGACTCCCAAGAGTGTTGATGGTAGAGTTTGGGCGGTGCGGTCCGGTCTATTAAATAATTATATATAGTGGAGATATTCCGTCTACCATTAGGGTTATCAAGACTACATTTCTCGAATGGAGTGATCTTAGCAGAGGCATTACATTTGATTACCTTGGAAACATTAACATGTATCTGGTATAAATTAAGCGATTCCGTTAATGGTAAATGATGTACGTCCCTAAAGGTTGCTGGCGACCACTGTTGATTACCCCTTAAAAGATCATCAGCACTCGTAAACTTATTATCTATCCACCACTTAAACTGTGAAAATCTATAGATTAATGCTGTTCTCTGATATAACCACAATGGGGTAAGCCATGAACCTGCTTCTACAAGTGGGATTATCTTGTTTGTCTGAGCCAAAACCGCCAAAGATTGAACCATGCAACTATGAATGAAGGAACTGTCTAATTTAGAATGTAGGCAGAGCCATAAAACCTCTCTAATGTAAAGGCCACTTTCTGCAAAGATATTCTTTTCCATCTCCACCCATACTGGCAGCTGCTCTTTACCAAACCCCTTAGTGATTTGGGCCAATCTGGTAGCTTTAGAATAGTTAAGTAGACCCGGAAGGGCCAGCCCTCCCTTGGCCTTAGGTGCCATCATGGCCGTCTTATTTATTCGAGGTCTTTTACGATCCCCAATGAAGCGAAATGCCCCATGAATAACCAAAATATCCTTGTTGCGAACAGCCGTTGGAATAGTACAGAAGAGATACAAAAGCTTGGGCAAAATACTAATTTTAATAGCATGAATCCTACCCAACCACAACATTTTATAGGAGAACCACGTGTTGATATCATTAAGTAGATTTTTTATAACCGCAGGGAAATTTGCCAATACGTTAGGCCAGATTGTCTAGGGATAAAAACACTTAGATATTTAAGGTGGTGTTGGACCTATTTAAAGGAGAAGTTTCCTGATAGTTGGGATTCCAAATGCTTTGGCAAAGAAACATTTAACGCTTCAATCTTACTTGTATTCATTTTAAAGCCAGAAATGCGCTCCAAAAAGTCCAAGAGCATAAAATAGGTTAGGGAGACTGGTCAAAGGCTCGGTGATAGTGAGCATGACATCATCCGCGAAAAAGCTCAGTTTATGTTCTGACTCCCTCACTCTACCTCCCTTTTATATTCAAGTTGTCCTTGATAGCAGCAGCTAGGGGTTCAATGCACAATGTGAAAAGCAGAGGGGACAGGGGCAGCCTTGTCGCGTTCCTCTTGTGATTTTAAAGGATCGAGATTTAAACCCCTGATAGGCAACGTATGCTGTCGGGGCCGAATACAGTGCTAAGATACCCTTTACTAGCTTATCATTTAGACCAATTAATCGTTAAAAAGTAATTGAAGATGGGGCGCTAACGTATCTATAAATTGCTTGTAATAAAAATGTGTGAATCCGTCAGGGACACTATATAATAATTGTAACAATACCAACATGTATTAGGAACTTCAAATAAATGAGAATAACATAAAATTATATTTAACTTAATAACTATCTTACTGAATAGTCTTAGAAATGTTTTATGAACATTTTTATGTTTTAGAAAGTGGTTTTATAAAAAAAAATGTGTTTATAGCATAGGTTGAAAACTGCCATTAAGAATAATAGAAGCAGATTGGCATACTTATGTATGGACGAAAAGACACCTGGTATAATGGGCAAGTTTGGCCTTGAGTACAAATTGAAGCAGGTCAGAGATTTATCAAAATAATACTCTGGTCGTAGCAAATACCCTCTTCCAAGAGCCTCAGAGATGTCTCTAGACATGGACATCACCAGATGGACAATATAGAAATCAGATTTACTATATACTTTGTAGCCAAGATGGAGGAGCTTTAAACAGTCAGCAAAAAACAAGACCTGAAGATGACTTTGGCTGAGGTCATGAGCTTCTTATTGCATAATTAAACTGGGGAATAGACGGAAAATCATCAGACCAAGCAGATACAAAATAAGTTATATGCAGTGACAGTGGAGTTAAAGAATAGATTTAAGGCACAAGATGTTGTAAATAGAATGCCTGAAGAACTGTGGACAGAAGTTTGTGACACTTCCCAGAAAACAGCATATCCCCAAAATGAAGAAAATTAATAAGGCAAATTGGCTGCATGATAAGGCTTTGAAAATAACAATTGTATGCTTCTTAAGCATGTGCAAAAGAAGGAACGCTAACGGTAGTGGAAATAGTAAAATATTTGTCCAATTAAGTGCAGAATTCCAGATGATAGAAGAAGAAACAATGAGATATTCTATAACAAGAGATGGAAATAGATAGCAGATAACAGAATGGAAATGTCAAAAGATCCTTTCAAGAAAATTGGGGATTTCAGGGGAACCTTTCAGGCCAAGGTGGGTGTGATAAAAGGCAAAAAGCAGTGGCTTGAATGCTACAGTCCATAAGGTCACTTAGAGTTGGACACAATTAAATGACTGAACAACAGCATCAAAGTGGGGTTAAGCAGTTAAGCAAGAGTTAAAAATATCAACACTCGCTGTATTTTAATAGAACCCACATATCAAAATGGAATAAACTTTATTTCCAATTAAAACAATTTGTTCATAAAACATATAGAATATGGGGATTTTAAACCACACTTATCTCCCATTTTTAATATGATAAGATTCTCCATTAGGGATTGTAAGCCTATGTGACAAGCTCCCAAAGTGGCAATAACCATATGTCACAAGGGCACAACGATGGTTAATTAGTTCTCCCTTTAATCACTTAACTTGATTTCCTGGGTTACTATAAGTCTTGCAGCTGCCCCTTAGACCCCATAGCTTTTCTGAGCCCTGTATCCCGGTATCCCAGAACTCGGACCCTGTTCCCAGAGGATGTGGGCCATAGTCTTTATTGTATTCCTTGTGGAGAAGTAAAACCCCTTGATACCAATCAAACTAGGGCCACTGATCATACCTTACAACCATATTACACATTTATAATTACACATGCCATCAATGCAACAGTAATTATTATAAACCCACTTATGCCAGCAGGGCAACTCTAACCCATAAATCCACGGGTACCCCAATTATGACCACCCGGCTTACAGGGAAATAACAATAGATCCATTGGAAGTGCAATGTTTGCCTTGAAAGTGACTCCTGGTGCCACTCACCTCAGTCACAGTTATACTAGAATTTATAGAGAGAGTATCACTTTCATTTTAATACTGTAAAGCAATGCAAAACTCAAATATTTTTTGTGCTAGGGTTTTTTTTTATTTATTGCCTGTAACTTGGTTTTATTAGAGAAAAACAGGGGAGCAAGCATTTCAATAAAAAACAAGTACCAACAACTTCTTCCATCCCATGTTTGGTGTTCTCACTCGGCTGACTAACATTGATGCACAGATTTGACAATAAATAACCAAAAGGCTGTTTTTTTATTTACTTACATTTACATTCATTATGTAATTTTCTGTAAGATGGATAAATAAGATTTCCCTTACACAACAGAGGTTTCTGGGTTTATACGCTCTCTATACATAGCTGAAGTCCTGTTTGGGCACCCATGAGAGGGGAGGCACCGAGATAACACAGAGCATCGGAGAGATGCAGTCTGCAGTGTAATCCCCTGTGCAAGAACATGACGGCTTTACACATTGCGCTTTATCTATTCCTGCTTACAGAGGATTTCGCCAAAGTCAATACACATAAAGATAACCTTTATCTGTGCATATCTTTCGTATTTTATTGAAAGCTAAACCTCAGGAGGGAACATGAGATTCTGAACCACACATCTTAAAAATTGTATGTAACTTCTATACAGAAATGCTGTATACAAAAAACTGATAAGGATCATTTAAGCAAATCAATATAATATAATATATTGAAATATTTGTTGGATGCATCTGAAGGAGGGAATTGAAACCATTTCACATTGTGTTGCATTTGTGTTTTTGTACCATTACCGACTAAACTACTTTGAGCATTCAACAGATTTCGAGCATAGGTCTGTCAGCCAATGAGCAGAGATAGACTTGTATGGGTCAAAAGTTTAAGCCAATGAAATAACATACCGTGGTATTGCCTGTACATTTCTTGCAAGTCTCAGGCAATATTAAACATTAAGCTTGTTTTACTAATCCTTTTTATACAAAAACAATTTTGTAATATTTAAAATATGATTTAATGCAACATTAAAATAATTTCAGTTTAATGTCAATTTAAGTAGTTATAAGTAAACCACATAATTTATTTTTTACTGAATACATTAAAAGGAGGATTTAATATTGCTAGGAGAAATATCAGCAACCTGAGATATGTGGATGATTCTACTCTGATGGGTGAAAGTGAGGACAAATTAAAGGGCCTATTCATGAGGGTAAAAGAAGAGAATGCAAAAGCTGGCCTGCTGCTCAGGGTTAAAAAGACAAAGATCATGGCAAACTGCGATCTGAGAAGTGGAGGCAGTGACAGATTTGTTTTTCCTTGGCTCCCAGATCTCTGCAGATAAGCTATTAAAAAGCAAAGAAATATCTGCAAAGTCTGCATAGTTAGAACTATAGTATTCCAGTAGTAACATGCAAATGTGAGAGCTGGACCAAGTCTGAGCTCTATAGAATTGATGCCTTTGAATTGTGGTGTTGGAGAAATTGCTTAGAGTCTCTTGGGGCCTCATTCTATTACCGGCCGTAAATCGGCCGTAATGCTGCGATTCCTTGGGGTTCTGTTAACTCGCGATTCTATTATATGGCCCCGCAAGGATCTCCCCTTACGGCCGGCCGCATATCTTGAAACTGGCCGTAAGCTCTGAAATCTAAAAACGCAAAAATAAATTCAAGCCTGCACTGTACAGCTCTGTAAATGCTAGGGATCATATTGGGGGACATGAGGATTAAAAGTAACCCCCTCTCAAGCTTGCACATCAGCCCAAACCCGAGTTCAAATTAACTGTTTATTTTCCGGCTGCGGCGTGGGCATGTCTGAGGTGCTCCAAGCACTCTGGACTTTTTACATGGATATTTTACATATATTAAAAAAATATTATTTTACGGATTTGAGTATAGGGTAATTATGTGCTATTTTTTCTAACACCGAATATCACTTTATAGACTCCGCAAAGTGCAGGATGGCTTTATTTGAGCTATTTTATGTGCTTAATTGGTGCTAGTGGGACCTGTTTGCTGCAAGTAAGCTGCGGCTCGCTTTTAGCCTTGCAGACAGGGTTCCCGGAGCAATAGAATCGCAACCAGGCTTTTCTTACGGCCGATTTCCTTGCGGCCGTTTTAGATCAAAGGCTTTCCTCTGGCGCGATTGGCCGCAAGAGATAGCAAGGCACCGGCCGCAAGCCTGCCGGAGTCCCCGGCCGGAGGGGAATAGAATAGCCGGAAAGCTTGCGGCCGGTCCTTGCGGCCCCGCAGCGGCTGCGGCCGGTAATAGAATGAGGACCTTGGACTGCAAGAAGATCCAATACAGCAATACTACAGAATTCAAGAAAAACTGTTCACTGGAAGGTTTGATCATAAAGCTGAAGCTCAAATATTTTGGCCATATTATGAAAATACAGGGTTCCGTAAAGAAGACGGGAAAGATTACACAAAAAAGGGGATGGCAGAGACGAGGATATAGAGATGGGTCATTGAAGCAATGAACAGGAGCTTGAGGGAGCTCAGAGGTTCAGTGGCTGACAGGTGTTCCTGGAGTGCTGCGGTCCATAGGGTCACAGAGACGGTGTTCCATATCCCTATAAAAGATCAAGGTTTATTAATTAAAACATTTTTGCATGAAAAATAAATAATTTTGAAAGGACACTGTAGTGCTATATTTTATTATTCTATATTAAAGAACCGCTTCTGGATCCATACCTTGTCGTGGTGAAGGGGCTTGTGTACCTCAGTGAAGCCGTGAGCTATACCATGTATGGTACCCAAGATGGACAGGTCATAGCAGAGAGGTCAAACACATATCGGTCCACTGGGGAAGAAACTGGCAACCCTCTCCAGTAACTTTGCCTTAAAAACTTTATGGATGAGCACAACCAGACATAAGATGTTCCTGGCATGATGTGGCCCATAGGGTCACTGAGAGTCCGACACGACTTAACAATATTAAATAATTAATATTGATAATGGGCTTTTTAAATAGGTAAATACAATTTAAAAATCCTTTATTTTTGTATCCCTTTTGTAGCCATTCAAAGAGACTGGAGACTTGGCATTTGAGACAAGTCAGAAAGGGAGGTCTTTATAAGACTGCAATGATATTATATAGAAACAGTTGTAGGGTTGCTGTTAACATTCTCAAATTCAATGTCCATTTTTAAATATAGTCATTTAAAATAAGGCACTGACAATACTAGAGTGTCCCATTATGTTCAGAAAATTATTATTAATTATTAATTATTATTAATTGTTTTTAAATTGAATCAAAATTAAGAGGCAGCCATTTTGCCTCTCAAATTCTTCCTCTCTGATCGGTCTTTTTTGTTGGTGCTTGCAATAGAGTATGCAAAGATGATTGTCTCTTTTAGGGGTGGAGCCATCCTCACAGCTGCACTGGCTCTGCCTACAACATGACATGGGGTACCACTATAACTGATGATTCATCCACCTATTAGGAAAGTAGAGCTTTGTTAAACAATTAATGTGTAATACATACAACACCCAATCTCTTCCATCAATAAAAAACGAATTAAACTTATATTAATGAAATATAATAAAGTATGTATAATATATATATACATGATATGTGCCTGATAATTATATTTAAACATAAACATTATATATGTATAATTAATTTTTATTGATGTCTGCTGTGTCGATTGCTACACTCATAACAGTGACATCATCTGTGCATATGCTGTTGAAAACACTGGCTACACAAGATGGAGGAGGATCTCAGTAAGGGAAAATTATGCTATACAGAGAAATAAAAGTGGCAAAATAAAACTAGTAAGCCAAAAATATCTTGCACTAAACTGCTTATAAAAAGTATAGAAGAAATGAATTGATATTTAGTGTTCTTCCAGAGTTCAGGGTCCTTTAATGTAATTTTTATACACGTTATAGACCACTCATTTTCTTTTTTATACATACTTTTATAATGTTTAAAACATGATCTATAAAATACATGAAAGAACATTATGGAGGACAGTGTACCTTTAATCTGCTTAGTATTTTTAGAAACCTGATTATTTTATATATTCAGTTATATAAAATACCTGTAACCAAGCAGAGCTCATTAGATCCTCAATGGAATTCCAGTAAGCTATTTCAATCATAAAATATAATATGTACATAATTCAAATAAACGTTAATGATGTTTGATCTAATAAAAAATAAATAATAAAAACCTAATCCATCCAAACTATTGAAATACAAGGGCTGTACTTCGAATGAAAAGCAGCCATTACTTGATTTACGTAAGAATTATAGATCTTAGACTTATTTTAATGAGTTTTCCCTTCGCACTGTTTTTATCTCTCTCCACACTTTTCATATGAAGTTTCTGTGTAATTGCTAAGATAAGAGCTATGCATTCCAATTTCCTAATATCATGCAATTAGCTGGATAATAATCTCTAATTATTTGGTGCATGCTGTCCTAAGATGAATTGCGCTAAATATATATCAACACTTAATTTCTCTGTTCTCTTATGCCCAAGGCTCACAGTATGTGATGACTCTTAAACAGTTTCTACCCAAGTAAACCAGATTCCCCATCTGTGTCAACCTTTGTGCAAAAAATAATTTTCTAATATGATATAAGTATGAGTCATACAAATAAACTCACTAAAAATATCAGGAAATATAATTCTCTGAAATGCTAATAGTAACTTGTTTACTATAATAAATATGAAGCATTTCCTTAAAGAGACAATATTATCCAATAGGTAAAATATACTCTTTCAAACATAAAAAAATAATAATACAGCTTGTGATTTATTATCTTTTATATGCAATCAAACATTTTGGTTTCTGCTGATCAACTTCCTGAGGCTAGAGGTGACTTTGAATGCAGAGCAATATTTTAGCTTTACACCTGGAATGTGGCAGATACAACTGTCAGTGCTTTCAACACAATTAATGAAAAGTAAATTTAAATAGCATGCTGGTGATTAACACCCAACCGTAAAGTATTTCAACAATAGTAAAGATCCCCTTATAAACGAATGAGCTTTTCATTAATTGTTTCAACAAAAGAAAAAATAAAAAAGCTTTATTTGATATCCACACAAAAATGCTGTAATTAAAACTAAGGATGAAATATTCCAGAAATTAGCAGAATGTTGCATACAGATTAATCCTCCTTCTGTGATATACTACCATACCTCTCTGCCTGTATGAATGATACTAATGCCCATATACCCTCTGACATGAATACCTTGTGGTACAATTAATGACTGCTGCACTATTTTGATTACCTTTATTCCCAACAATTTCTGGCATATTTCACCCTTTGTTTTAATTGCAGCGTTTTTTTTTTTTGTGGATATCAAATAAAGCTTTTTTTTCTGTTTTTGAAACAATTAATGAAAATATTGTGTGTTTACAAGGGGATTTTTTCCCAACTTATCCTGCTGGACCAGAACCAGTTGAGAGAAAAAATGGAACAAATTATGAAATAAAACAATATGGTCCTATGTTACATATCTATCATTGTTTCAGTCTTATGTTTTCTGGCTACACCTTTGCTGTCTCTCCCGATTCTTATCCCACTACCATGTTCTGTTTAAGTACCTCAAGGTTCCCTCATTGCTCATTAAATGTTAGCTTCCTCTCTCGAAAAATGAATAAGCTTTTTTGTAACCTAACCATCTCCCTTCATACTAACTCATGCCACCATCTCCCTATCCAAGATTTCTTTCTGAATGGCATCTGACCATTTAAATATCAGATACAGATCACAATATCAACCCTTGAAATCTCCCTCACTTTTGACTACTAGATTACATTTGGTCCTGCTCTTCATCCCCACAATCCGCGTAGCGAATTATGAATTTCAGAACATCTCTGAAATCTGTTGTTTTTTCTGAAAAAAAAAAAAAACTGTTATATAAATATATTGTCATACGCTCATTATGTCCCATTAAACCAGGTACCACTATCACAGGGATAATAACCCATCATAACACATTTTGAAGATGAAGGCTTGCCCTCTCTTTATGCTTCGATTCCGTAACCTTTTTTATGTTATGAAAGATTTTGCTTTCTAACTTTTAAATGATTGATTTAAGCATAAAGATTCTGCCACACATCTTTGAAAATAATATTAACACACATATAGTTATTTATGTGTATAAATTATTATTATTATCGTTAAATTGAAACACGCCAACATATTCCGTAGCGCTATACATCCAATGTGATCAAGGCAAAACAATATCAACAATATTACAAAAAATAGAGGGCCCGGTCTGTGAGCTTAGAATCCATTGTCCATAGAGCTTTACCCAAAGCACCGTTGAAAACTTGCAAACTTACAATCTAAAGGTTTGGGGTGTGGTAGAGGATGGGTGATAAATAATGCAATATTAAATACCAGCCCGAACTATTAATCCATTTCCAATAACGCTATACATACTGTATATCTCCTGTGGTATATACTGTATTTTAACAAAGATCATTATAGATGATTGAAAATGTTCTTTCTATACATCTCAATATATATATATATATATATATATATATATCTGCACTTAGCATCTATCTTCTCTGAATTTTGTCGCAAGTTATTGTTCATGGTGCTGGGTCAGTGATGTTCAAAGTTTACAGTAATACATATAATTAGATAAAAGGACGTGCTATTCTGGGTTTACTCACAAAGCAGAAAGAAAACACAGGCATGATATTCTTTAGACCAAAAAGGCCTTTATCAGATCCAATAAACTATACACCTCAGAATCTCTTGTCTGTAATTTCCTTGTGTCTGACAAATAAACATTCAAGAGCCAGTCTCTAAAATTATTGCCTAAGACAAGATAATTTACACTTCAATGTGCCTTATCCGGAAGGATATTTTATCTTTAGAAGAATGAAGCCAGAATCAGTTGTTGAGCTATCATTCTTCAAGTTCAGAATGTTCAAGCTTAGGGGTATATTTCCTACCCATATGTCAACGCTTCAAAACCTTCTCATTCTAAGATTCAGCAGAGATAACAATGTCATTTAAAGTGATTTAATCAACAGAATATCTGACGTTGTTCTACTTTTTAGGATAGAAATAGAGTAGAATATTTAATTCAGAATTTTACTAGATTTTTACTAGGAGCTCTTTTACAGAATCCAACATATCACTGATTCATTATATATATATATATATATATATATATATATATATATATATATATATATATATTAAATATCACTTCTATAGTTCTCAGCAGCGTGGAGATGAGCCCCGTAGGCACTCATCCCTACGACCCCGCACTACATTGTCAGGGAGCGCCAAAGGCGCTCACTGCGCTTGTGGAGATGAGCACCATAGGCACTCATCACAACTCAAGCATCATACCTACAACCCGCGGGACTACAAATCAACTGAAAACTCAAATACACAATTCACAGTGCGAGACCCGAGGACTTTGAAAAAATCGCCTGCAAAAATTACGGCCCGTAAGACTTTGAAAAGGAAATCGCCACTTACAGAAAAAAAAATACTACCCACAAAATATACGTCCGAACCACGCACATTGAAAAACATGAAAAGCACAAAACATACAAAAAACATCACACACATCACGGGGGGACAGCCAGGACATCTGGGAGTGAGGTTGCACGCGAATTTAAGTCGAATTTGCAGAATGCCAGTGGATTTGTAGTAATTTAATAGCGATTTTTGAAAGTAACAGTTACAGGCTTGATAGATCAAAGGATTTGCGGCAGCGGAGTTCAGATTTCGACATCCCTTAACCCACAAGTTGTTAGCGACCTTCTTTAAGGGGCCAATTTAATAGACATAAGTGTTACGGGCTACGTTACAGGCTACAGTTTTACATGTTAGGGGAATTTAATAGGGCTGTGAGTCTCAACAAGTCTGCACCAATACCTAGAAATACACATTTTGTTAGAAACACTCTTTCTTTTTTTATGTCATATTCAAGCTTCATGCTACTTCATTATTTTATTACAAAGTGAATGCCTATTGACGATTAGGAGGACATTTGTTATGCTTTCTATGGTAAGTATCATGCAAGTCAAGGTTTAGGTTTCATACAAATTGTGTAAAATTTAATGTCAAATTAATAAATATACAAGCATTTCAAACATGTTTAAAGTAACACAAAAGTGATAAAACAAGTCATAGCCCTTTAGAGCCATAAGTTGAACCCAGCATAATTAAATTACTATTAGCACTGTTATAAATATATATATGAAATGATATATATATGATACTAATGCTCCATATTTCAGTTTCTAGTGTATATATCATAGACACCAGCTCCCAATTAGTCTCCACACTCAAATGACGTGGACAGATATGTTTGTATTGACTCCTAGAAACGGCAATATGGAGTTTAACTGCTTGCTGTCAGCCCCTCACACAATAACTATTGTGTAATTTGTATGGAAGAGTGAAGTCAACATGTCAGAAATAGCAGTAACCAGTGGTGGAGCTACTGCTGGTGCAGCAAATGCAAAGCACCAATGACCAAAACTATATGGGGATCTGCAACCTACATTCACCTACCTTGGAAAGAGAAGTTGATAGAGTGCCCTAAATTAATTTGCACCAGGGGCTCCATTCATAGCTCCACCTTTGCAGTGAGCATAGAGCAATTAAAAAAATATATTGAAATATTTTAAAACTTTATACTATATCATTTGTATAACGTTCATAAATAATATGCAATAGCATATTCTGATATATAATTAAAAAAACACTATTGTCTCATTGTTAAATGGTCTTTTTAATAACTATGGGTAAAAGATTTTAGAAATACAATGATAATAATAATAGTCATAATAACAATCGCATCCTTTACTTTTTTAAAGGTAACCTAATATGATTTCCATTAATTATGATAGAAGAACTGGTAGTATCTACATTATTAGTCAGCAGAAATCAAAATGGTAGATTCAACTGCAGCATAATAATATGCATAACTTCAGGTTGTGATCCTTTTTTCATATACTAAAAAATATTGAATATTTTCAAGTATCGTTCTCCAAAACAATATCTTTTTAATATAGGACAATGGTCCTTTAAACTACATTTGGGGTAAATGTAGGACTTATATTTATAATTTTAGCCTGTGATCCAAATATAGTTACTGGCTGTGTTTTTACCTCAGATAAATCAGATTGCAGTACATAGTCCAAGGGCCTCATTCAATTGTGATTTGGCCAATTGAATGGGGCTATATACATGCACAGAGCATATTTTTTTACAGAAGTTTTTAGTTATTGAATATCTTGCTTTTGGATAGAAGTTCACTAACTAAAAACTTCTGTTTGATTGATGATTACCAGAGTATTGTATACAGATCCCTTGTGTCTCGCTCCCTTGCTGTGGTGAATGAGATTGTGTACTTCAATGAAGCTGTGAACGTTAAAATGTAGGGTCACGATATAACAGAGAGTTTAGACGAATCACAGTCCGCTTTGAAGGACCTGGCAACCCACTCAAGTATATTTGCCAAGAAAACCTTATGAATAAGATCAACCAGAGACATAAAGATATGGCACTGGAAGATGAGCATTAATGAGCATGAAGTGCCTGGACCAAAGTCGAGAGGACATCCTGCTGTGGATGTGTCTGGAGAGGAAAGGAAAGTCTACTGCTAAGAAGAAAATCAGCATAGGAACCCAGAAAGTGTGACCACATCCAGTTTGCCTTGGTTCATAGTCATATTATGAAATATCCTTGGAATAAGTTAACTTAAATGGACTGGAATGGGATATTTCATATCAGACAACCACTTTATCTTCAACTGTGGTCAAGAATCCTGCAAAAAATGCCTCATAATCAATCAAAGAGTGTCCAAAGCAATGCTCAGTTACAACACAAAAAATAACAGAATTATTTCAATTAAAATTCAAGGCAGGCCACTTAACATCACAGTGATCCAAGTCTATTCTGCAACCATGGATGTTGAAGAGGCAAAAGTTGTTTAATTCTACAAGGTTATTCAACCCCTCCTAGATATAACACCAAGAAAACATGTTATTTGATTCATAGGAGATTTGAATGCTAAAGTAGGGAACCCAAAGATACCTGCAGTAGCTGGTAAGATTGCCCATTAGGTACAAAATAAAGCAGGTCAGAGATAAGAAGTCTATCAAGATAATCCTCTGGACATCATAAAAACCCTCTTTCAACAGCCTCAGAGACAACTCTACACTCTATGGTCAGCAAAATCAAGACCAGATCACTAGCTTTTTATTGCAAAGTTCAGAATTAAAGAGAAGAAAAGAGGGAAGTCATCAGACCAAGCAGATTTTAAATAAATAATAACCCCTATGAATAGACAGTGAAGATAAAGAATAGATTTAAGGGACTAGATGTGGAAGATAGAATGCCTGAAGAAATTTGGACATTCGTTTGTGACATTGCCCAGAAAACACCAACAATATATATCCCTAAGAGAAAGAAAACTAAGGGCCTGATTCAATTAGAAGCCCGCATCTCGCAGTATACAGGCAGTATGTTTGCGGGCCTGTTGCGGGCTTGCAGGCGTTTCCGATTCCGGTGCTATTCAATTTAGCAAGGACGCAAGTTACGGGCCGAGACCTCAAGCCCGTAAACCAATCCAATGAAGCAAGCCAAAATCATTTGTGATCCCATCATAGGGCAATTAACCAATAGGAAGCGTAGAATGCCAATCAACACAGCAAAAATAGGTTTAAAAGACAGTAAAAAACATAAGTCTTTGACTGTGCGGTAGATGAGAAAGTCAACACACAGGTCTAGGCGTTGGTGGTTTTTTGAGAGAGAAATAGATAGAGAGAAGAAAAGAAAGACTGAGGAGATATAGAGTGCTAGAGAGAGTGGCAGAGAGTGCTAGAGAGAGAGATAGAGAGTGCTAGAGAGAGCGAGTTAGAGCAGCTGAGACCTAGAGAGATAGAGCTTGTGTACCTGAATGAAGCTGTGAGCTATACCATGTAGGGCCACTGTAGGTCATAGCAGAGAGGTCAGACAAATCACAGTTAACTAGAGAAGAAGAGAACTGGCAACCCACTCTAGTGTCTTTGGCATGCAAACCTTGTGGATACTCAGACAGAGACATAAGTAAGTGTGCTGCAGTCCTTAGGGTCACAGAGAGTCAGACACAACTGAGGGACTGAGCAACCAAATCCAAAATGTTCCCCTGGTACTTGCTACTGTATATGTGATGTGGCGGTGTAATTTGGCCCCTATTTGTTTTCCCAATGTAGACGTGATGAGTGAGATGTATATGAGATGATCCTTATATTTTTAGGGTCCACATTAGAGCCTCTGTGTGTGAGAAAGGGTTAATATGTCAGCCATATTCATGTATTTGTAATGCAATTGAATGAGGTAGTGTGTCTTTAATAGCTTTCAGCATCTTGCAGCATGACTTTTCATATATATATTTATTTTTTTTGCATTGCTTTGGCCATATTTTAAAGTACATTGCTTAAATTGTTTTTTTATTGTGTTTGCAGTGTTACAAACTAGTCTGTAAACCCTTTGTGGGCTTGACTTCAGGTGCTGTCTTGAGAGATTTTTGCAATTGAATGTTGAGTTGCGATTTTAGTGATCGGAACTCTTGCTAGCGTGAAAGATCAAAGGGTTCAGAAGGCTGTAAGTTCTATTCAGTCTATCTCTCGCTCTCAATCCCTGTCTCTCTCTCTATCTATATCTCTCTCAAAAACCCACCAACACCTAGCCCTGTGTGTTGACTTTCTCAGCTACAGCACAGTCAAGGACTTATGGTTTTCGTTGTCTTTTAAAACCATTTCCGCAGCATTGATTGGCGGTTTTCCGGTTCCTATTGGTTAATTGACCTGTGACGGCTTGAGGCCCCGGCTCGTAACATGTGCCCTTGCTCAATTGAATAGCGCCGGAATTGTAGGCAACCGCAAGCCGAATTGAATCATGCTCAATGACTCCAAAAGAAAATGTTCACCATGTGTTATTTTACCCTATTCATTAAACAAAGCATCTTTTGAAAAATAATAGCTACTGTAGTTTGATAGTACAGTCTCATTTATTAAAACTGCTAATTACTATTTAATTTTCAACTTTGAAAAGATGGCATTCAATCATGAAGATGCACACGGCTGCAAGTCTTCTAATAACTTATAAGTCAGTGCTTGCTTATGTATGACTCAGAATAAATATGGTTTATGTCTCTTTTGTTCTATATTTTATTTTGCTCATGTATATTATATTTAAGAAGAATATGCTTACACCTACTGTTATTTTAAATAAACTGAATTTGCCAGAAGTGTTAAACAACTCTCAAACTGAAAATCTTATTTCCTGAGCCATAAGAAAATTCAGGCCTTAGCCAAGAGAACTTCAGTACCTCTACTTATGTAATTTTGAAAAACATACACTTTGTATATGTCTTACTATAAGCAGGCATTCAAGAAATTGTTGCTTGTAGACTAAGGTTATGCTCTCATAAAGCGTGATCTGTCAAGCAAGAGTCTATCGTTAACTTTGAGAGATTGCAACTTGAATCCGAAAATTATTTCAACACTGAGTTAGTTGTTTCTTATTTTAGAATTTAATCTAGCAAGATACTAAGATATGCAAGCAGAACATTACTATAGGAGCTAGAGCAAAATGTCTTTATTTATTTATTATTGTTTATTTAGTGCATTCTTCTCAGAGGTTTCAAGCAGAAACCTTTTAGTGATCAAAGGAGGTTGTGCCAACCTACTACCTCATTTAAGCTCTTGTGACTTCAAACAATGTTAAGAACAGAAAATAATAAGAGACTTTTTCAGTACTACATTTACATTATAGTAAATCGCAAAGAGTGGATTGATTGATGGGAGAATTGAAGATATAATGTGAACATAAACATTGAATACATTGGAAGATACTTTAAAGTGATACTGTAATATTAAGCTTTCATTGATTTTTTAGTAGTAAAGGTTATTATAAATTACTATAAGTAACTTGGGGATCCTTTGTGAGAAAATACACTGAAATTTGCTAGTTTGATAAGCAGTCTGGAGCTCATTCAATAGTTTTACTCTCTCAATTTGCACTGCCTCTCATGGCGAACTAATAAACTGTCTTGGGTTCAATTATCATCTCTTTGATACCCAAATCTATATCTCCTCTCTTGTGACTTATCCTCCTCCCAGCTAACTCATGCCACCACCTGTCACTCCAACATCTCCTCCCTGATAGTCTCCCATAACTCAAAAATAAACAAGTCAAGGATGATGCTCTTAATAGACAATCACATCTCCAGTACTGGGCATCACCCTTAAAGTCATCAACTGCTATATCACACCCTAATCACAAGCCCGTTGTCCTGGGATTACTCTGGATTCAACACTCTGATTCAATCCTGAAATCCAAACAATCATCAAACCATACACAGTGCATCTGCAAAACATCTACAACATCTGTCCCTTTCTTACAAACAAGAAACAAAAGCCTAATTCTTCTCATTCCTTATTTTTCACAGACTACTGCAACACACCCCTAGCCACCCTTCCCCATACTTTTTTTTTATCTGTTGCCAAACTTGGCCAATCCTTTCACTGGCTTCCCAAATACATCAGAATTAAATTAAGTCCTCACACTTAGCTACAAAGCCCTGAAAACTCATTCCTACATAGCAGATATAATCTCCAAATGTTCAGCTTGCAACACCCACACCTCATCACCTCCTCACACACTTGTGCTGCCCCTATCCTATGGAAATCTCTACCTCAGTCTCCCAGACTCTCCAATGCTCAACAGATTCAAATGCTTTCTGAGAAGCTATCTATTCAGAGAAGCCCACCACCTTTTATCCTATCATATCAGCTGTTCAAATAAGACAGTGAACACCTCCCGTGCATGGATCATGCTACCACACTAGCTACCAATAAGGAATCTTCCCAGATTGTAAGCTTTTAAAGAACAGGGCACTCATTCAGAGAGCAGCCTCTTTTAGGTCACTTATGCCGTTCACCGGGATAAATATCCTGTAGTATAGAAGTCTCGTATCACTCAATAGAGTGATCCAGCCCTGAAATACCAGACAATTCTACTCTAAACAGGAGAAACTTCAAACTCTAGACGCATGTTTCAGCCTTAGTTGGACCTCGTCAGTAGGGTGTAGCTGTACTCTCTAAGGCATTGTGTGCAAGGAGTTCATGTCATGTCCATAGAACTAACCACTGATTGAGCACCTCTATTTTGGTTCTTGCTTATGCAAATGACCCTTATGGCATAATCTCTATAAGGATACTCCTTACTAGTGTAGAATAATGCAAACCACCATTAAGAAAATGTGCTAAACCACACATTCTAGGGAACATATTTTGGAACATTTTAAAAAAATGTTAATAAAGTGAATGTACTTAAACTAAGTGTTCTCCTTTCTACTGGTACTGTTATGTTATGCATATTTTATTCATATATAAAATAATTGTAAATGCAATGTCAATATAATATCATAGGTCTATCTGTTTATAAAGGTCCCTTATGTGACTTTGAGTCCTTGACTTGAATCCTTCAGCACTAGAAAATAGTTAAGATACTTTGTCAACATCACATCTATAGTTGTGAGCGTACGAGTTG
Source organism: Discoglossus pictus (assembly GCA_027410445.1). Taxonomy (NCBI): domain Eukaryota; kingdom Metazoa; phylum Chordata; class Amphibia; order Anura; family Alytidae; genus Discoglossus; species Discoglossus pictus. The sequence continues at coordinate 430,126,220 of CM050164.1, forward strand.
TTGCTAACGCTTGCGGGCTCGAAGGCGCTCCTTGCCAGCAACTGCGACCCTCGCAAAATTTACGAAACGAAAACGAGGCTACAGCACTCTGAACACGCAAAACACCACAAGAAACTCGCAAAACACCACAAACGACCTACGGATATTCCGCTAAGAAGCATACCACACATTACCCGCTATTTTACGCTAATGTGGAAGTACACAACTACGCTAAAGATTTCGGCTCGCGCACGCACACTATTACACTGAACACATTCATCACACTTACACAGCAGCTCCACACCACTAATGCTGCAGCAACATCAAAACACATTGCCAGCCCTTCAACACAATGCTTCAAAATAGGTAAAGTATATCCATTTATTAATTGTATTACATATTTCAGTAGTAGACACAAAACACCATTAGCTACTTTACAAGTTCATTGCCGTCAGTTTTTGACGGGCAATTCGCTAGTTATTAAATAAACATTAATTATAGCATTCAAATATTTTAGAAGACCATCATAAAGATTTTGCAAAGGTCCTCATCCATGGCCAGATCTACTTTTTTAGAGCTCCTAGGCAGTGAAGTGGAGGAGCCCCTGCGAGTGAGTACGCAAGGTATGCACGGAACCATTTTTGCCTTTTCTGTAATTGTAAGTTCCCTTTCCTGTTGTTCCTGTCTTGTTCTAGGTGGTTACCCCATAGTAGCCAGTCTATGAATTGCAACATTTAATTTTTTTAAGCCGCTTACAGAGACGTGCCCCTCACAGAGAAGCGCCCCTGGGTGACTGCCTAGTTGGCCTAATGGGTAATACGACCATGTCCTCATCAGATGAAATTACATTACTAATTGTGCTATGCTCCTGAATATAGACCTGGGATTTAGAAAGCCCAAGGAGGTGATCTATATTTCAGTTGTAATTTGCTAGTTCACTTTATAGATTTCTGCCTGTTTCTCTGTACCAGTTATCTCCACCCCTTTGCCTAATTAGAGGCAGGGCAGCTGTAGCAGATTTCCTGCTGTGTGCTCTGGTGTCTAACTGTTGTAGATCTGAGGTCTGATCTACATCAGTCAGACTCTAGAGCACGCAGTAGGAAATCTGATAAGGCTTGCTTGCCCACCCCTAGTTATGCAAAATGGGCAGAGCAAAGTGGCACAGCACAGTGGGCAGCATCCTATAAAGGTAAGAGCTTGAATTTATAACTACTAGTATTACAATGATTAAACATTATAAATCAAGTATAGATATGCATAAACTTTCATTTTAATAGTGTTTGTCTTTACAGTCCAGGGGTCCTAATTATTTCCCCTAACTATAAAGGGCGTCTGTAGCTCAAGCCAAGTGAACATTTTAGTGCACTGTAATTATTGACAAATTGATAGAGATAAGTAGTAGTAGAGTGTGATAAATTACTCAAGGTTAGCGTTTAAATCTAACAGTATCATTTTGATAAATCATTTTTTAAGAGCTACAGGACAGTTACACATTTGTTGATATAATATTCATCCTGCCTAGGCCAGAAATTGTATTATGCTCCACAAATAATAATGAAAGCTGATACAGTAACTGAAACTATTGTACTGGATTGTACACAGAGACTTATTTGTACATTACTTTATTTAGAAGTGCTTAAAAACTGTTATTTTCGGTCTAAAATAATTCAATGTGTACCTGCTTGGGTCTGTCATCTGTAGCTCATGCCGCTCAGGAATACATAGTGTGAAGTGCAGTGTTTAAAAACTAGCCTATCAGTGACCCATCCCAAGTAGTATTTTGCAGAATGTTGCCACTGATTGCTATGCAACAGCACAGTACACTGCCTACATGAGCTGCAGAGGGGAAAACCAGTAAGAAACTACTGTATTTATCGGCATATAACACCCACCGGAGTATAAAATGCACCTCATTTTAAGAGGGGAATTTCAGGGAATTCAAATAAAGAACTTTGAAGCAAAATCCTCAACCTCAACCTCCCTCCTCATCCTCAACCCCCTCCTCAACCTCCCTCCTCATCCTCCGTCCTCAACCCCCTCCTCAAACCCCCATCCTCAACCCCCTCCTCAACCCCCCTATCCTCAACCCCCTCCTCAACTCCCCATCCTCAAATCCCCTCAACCCCCCTCCTCAACCCCCCCATCCTCATCCTCCTTCCTCAACCCCCCTTTACTCAACCCCCCTCCTCAACCTCAACCCCCCTCCTCAACATCCCTCCTCATCCTCAACCCCCCTCCTCATCCTCAACCACCCTCCTCATCCTCAACCTCCCTCCTCAACCTCCCTCCTCAACCCATTCCTCAACCCCCCCATCCTCAACCCCCTCCTCAACCTCCCTCCTCAACCTCCCTATCCTCAACCCCCTCCTCAACCCCCCATCCTCATCCTCCCTCCGCAACCCCCCAATCCTCAACCCCCCTCCTCAACCTCAACCCCTCTATCCTCAACCCCCTATCCTCAACCCCCCTCCTCAACCTCTCTCCTCATTCTAAACCCCCCTCCGCATTCTAACCCCCCCCTCCTCAACCTAAACCCCCTCCTCAATTTTAAACACCCCTAAATACCTCCCCCTCACTTACCTGCTTCTGCACCTGGTATATGCTAATGACGTGGTGCGCTGGCGCGCATGTGACGTCACCGGGGCAAGGAGCGGAGCGGAGGCCGGAGCAGAAGCAGGTAAGTGAGGGGGAGGTATTTAGGGGGGTTTAGGTTGAGGAGGGGGGTTTAGGTTGAGGAGGAGGGGGGTGTAGGTTGAGGAGGGGGGGTTAGAATGCGGAGCGGGTTTAGAATGAGGAGGGAGGTTGAGGATGAGGAGGGGGGAGGGAATATCGGCGTATAACATGCACCTATCATTTGCCCCCTATTTTCAGGTAAAAAAAGTGCGTGTTATACGCCGATAAATACAGTATTTGTAAGATTTTAGGTAGAAGAAACACAACTTTTTAAGCACTTATTAAAAAAATAAAGTACGCAAAAATGAACTTATAAATCTGTATATTTTTTTACGAAATAAAATCAAGGGGATTAATCATATAATTTTCAAAAAATCAATCTATTTCACACACAGCACATTCCCTTAATATTCTTTGCTAATGCACAAATTCTTTGGTGAAAAATGTACCTAAGAATTAACCATCTGATTTCATTTTTTTATATCTATTCTCATTATTCCACATTCCTAATATCCTCTCGATTACAAGAGGTTTGAAAAACCTTTACAAATCTATATTTCAGTCAGAAGGCATTGCATGAAACAGTAAGCTTATTTATATATAGAGATAATGTATGAGCAGTTTATATATTACCACAGTGATAAGATATTGCTTTTTTTATTATAAAGCTATGATTATGCATACCCAGAGGCATTTATATGTCAATATTATTCTGCATTTTGTAGTAGGCAAACTATACATGAAATCACTGCCTTTAATATCAGATTAACATAAACTATTGGCATTTGCTTTAATGGCTGACAGTACATACCAAGAATTATTGATTATAGAAAATAAATGTTGTGCTATACTGGTCAGTCAATCTTGATTGTGTTGATATCAGAAATGTGTTTGGGTTTCAGACATTGATGCTATATATAGGTGATATTATCAGCCCTATTAAATTCCAGCCTCAGAGAAACTGTGCACGAGGAGTAACAGCCTGCGAGATGATCTTGCAGGCTCCTACACCACATCAATTGCTGCAGGGTTCTGAACGGGACCTCAAAGGCAGTTCTACATACAAGCCCTGCCGTGAGGGTACTCCAATTACCCGGCACCTAAAATTAACCGCCCTCTATGCTGGAGATCCCCATAGGTACCCTCGCAGCCCCCCAACCACATTAACCCCTTGCAGCAGGGGTCCCCGATCGGCATAGATCAGGCCCCCGCAGCATTTACAAAAATTAAAATTCCCCCCTCTATGCTGGAGGTCACCATCGGGACCCCAAAAGTGTCCCCATATTAACCCCTTGCTGCATATTAGCCCCTCACATTAACCTCTTGCAGCAGGGGGGTGCACGATCGGCATTTAGACATTTAAATTTCCTACCTCACAGGTCCTTAAAGGACCTTAAAGGTCCTGAAAGGACCAGGCTAAAAAAATATTGACCCCCTGCCAAGGGGGTACTATAAGTGCCCCCAAGGCACATAAAATTAACCCCATCACTCATTGGGCTCTAAACAGAGCCCCATGAGCACTTAATTAACCCTATAACTCATGGTGGTCAATACAGACCCCCATAAGCCCTCAATTAACCCTGTCACTCATGGGGGTCAATACAGACCCCCATAAGCCCTTAATTAACCCTGTCACTCATTGGGGTCAATAAAGACCCCCATAAACCCTTTATTAACCCTGTCACTCATTGGGATCAATACAGACCCCATAAGCCCTTAATTAACCCCATCACTCATGGGGGTCAATACAGACCCCCATAAGCCCTTAATTAACCCCGCCACTCATGGGGGTCAATACAGACCCCCATAAGCCCTTAATTAACCCTGTCACTCATTGGGGTCAATAAAGACCCCATAAACCCTTAATTAACCCCGTCACACATTGGGATCAATACAGACCCCATAAGCCCTTAATTAACCCTGTCACTCATGGGGGTCAATACAGACCCCCATAAGCCCTTAATTAACTCCGTCACTCATGGGGGACAATACAGACCCCCATAAACCCTTAATTAACCCTGTCACCCATTGGATCAATACAGACCCCATAAGCCCTTAATTAACCCCGTCACTCAAGGGGGTCAATACAGACCCCCATAAGCCCTTAATTAACACCGTCACTCATGGGGTCAATACAGACCCCCATAAGCCCTTAATTAACCCCATCACTCATGGGGGTCAATACAGACCCCCATAGCCCTTAATTAACTCTATAACTCATGGGGCTCTAAACAGAGCCCCATGAGCCCTTAATTAACTTCTATAACTCATGGAGCTCTATACAGAGCCCCATGAGACTATTAATTAACCCCCTCAGTCCAATAGGGGTCTATAAAGACCCCTATAGGACACTTTTAATCCCTAGGTTAACCCTACAAGTGCCATGAGGGTCCTCCAGGACCCTCATGACAAAGTCTAAGCACTACACTACCCTATTAACCCTAACTATACCCCATAAACCCCTTAACCCTAACTATACCCCATTAACCCACACTAAACCCTTTCTAACCTTATCTGGACCTAATAAATCTTACTGGGCCAATCTAACCCTAACTGGGCTTATCTAACCCTAACTGGGCCAATCTAACCCTAACTAGGCCTAATTAAACCAGCCAAAAATAAATTTAAGTATGACTTTACACAGAAATTCAATTACGAAAGCATAATGAAGACAGTTTTTGCAGCCCAGTGGGACACCATTTTAGCCAGAATGATCACTCCATCCAAAACGTAAAAGTCAAAATACTCAGAGGAAAATGTAAAAACATCCAAGAGAGAAAAGCATTTGAAATAAAGATGATCACATTCTTCAGCATTAAAAATACAGGACTTAAGATGAACTTGGGTTTTCTAACACATTATCAGAAATTTGTTTGAATTTTTCTTCCTATACCATAACATACTTAGCACTCTTAGTGAGATGTTTATCCAATGGGAAAAATATCATTGTTGAATACAGTGCTCTGTTTTTCATGTATACATTGATGTATATGTGTATATAGTATGGCCCTCATTCAATTGCGATTTGGTCAATTGAATAGGGGTCTAAATAAGCACATAACATATTTTTTTTAAAGAAGTTTTTAGTTAGTAACCATCTATCCAAAAGGAAGGTTTTCAATAACTAAAAACTTCTTTAAAAAATATATGCTATGTGCTTATTTAGAGCACTATTCAATTGACCAAATCGCAATTGAATGAGGGCCTATGTGTATATATGATTCCTTTACTATGTTGTGTTTATTTCCCATATGTTTATTTACCTGATAATGTCCAATGCTCTCTCCAATCTATCTGCATCTGCTGTTTTTATTCAAACCGAGGGTTCCATCTCATGTTAGTATTGCTTCAATACAAAAGGTATCAAATTATACTGCAATACTAATACTAATATCACATATACTGTGGATATAAAAAGTCTACACACCCCTGTTAAAATGTCAGGTTTCTGTGCTATAAAAAATTAGACAAAGATAAATAATTTCAGAACTTTTTCCACCTTTAATGAGACCTATAAACTGTACAACTCAATTAAAAAACAAACTGAAATCTTTTAGGTGAAGGGAAGAAAAAAGGAAAAGAAAAATAATGTGGTTGCAAAAGTCTGCACACCCTCTTATAACTGGGGATGTAGCTGTGTTCAGAATTAAGCAATCACATTCCAAATCGTGTTAAATAGGAGTCAGCATACACCTGCCATTATTTAAAGTGCCTTTAATTAACCGCAAATAAAGTTCAGCTGCTCTAGTTGGTCTTTCCTGAAATGTTCTTAGTCGCATCCCACAGCAAAAGCCATGGTCCACAGAGAGCTTCCAAAGCATCAGAGGGATCTCATTGTTAAAAGGTATCAGTCAGGAGAAGGGTACAAAAGAATTTCCAAAGCATTAGATATACCATGGAACACAGTGAAGACAGTCATCATCCAGTGAAGAAAATATGGCACAACAGTGACATTACCAAGAACTGGAGCTCCCTCCAAAATTGATGAAAAGACGAGAAGAAAACTGGTCTGGGAGGCTACCAAGAGGCCTACAGCAACATTAAAGGAGCTGCAGGAATATCTGGCATATATTGGCTGTGTGGTACAGGTGACAACAATCTCCCGTATTCTTCATATGTCTGGGCTATGAGGTAGAGTGCCAAGACGAAAGCCTTTTCTTACGAAGAAAAACATCCAAGCCAGGCTACACTTTGCAAAAACACATCTGAAGTCTCCCAAAAGCATGTGGGAAAAGGTGTTATGGTCTGATGAAACAAAGGTATAAAAAAATACGACTTTAAAGGCCAAACCGCACAACCATGAAAACATTACAAACACAATAAATAGCCACAAAAAATACATAAAAAGCTTCCCCACAGCAAGGGGGGCACCAAGGACCTCTGCAAGTGAAGTTACACCTCAATTTAAGTCCAAATTCCAGAGTTTATACACACAAAAAACCCCTAAGCGAGAGAAAAAATGGCAGCTGAAAAAAAACAAAAACGAGGCTACAGAACCCTAAACACGCAAAACACCACCAAGCACATACGGATTTTGGAAAAAGCTGTACGAGCTACGAGATACACCATTAGCAAGCACGCTACATCATACACATTAGCCGCCATTTTACAACTTACACAATGCGGAAGTACACAGCTACCCTAACGGCTTTCCCTCGTCCACGCAGCCTATTTACACTACACACTGCACACATTGCTGACACTTACACCTCAGCTCCACAACAGTGCAAACTTACATTATATGCTGCAGGAACATGAAAACAGATTGTCAGCTCTTCAGCGCAATGCTTCCTGCATATATTACTTCCAAATAGGTAAAGTATATTCATTTATTAATGTACTAATTATTTCATTAGCCTACACCAAACACCATTACCTGCCTTACAATTTTCTTGCGGTTATTTTTTGACGGGCAAGTTGCTAGTACTAATATATAGATTAATAATTACCGTATTTATCGGCGTATAACACGCACTTTTTTTACCTGAAAATAGGGGGTAAATAATAGGTGCGTGTTATACGCCGATATTCCCTCCACCTCCTCATCCTCAACATCCCTCCTCATTCTAAAACCCCTCCGCATTCTAACCCCCCTCCTCAACCTAAACCCCCCTAAATACCTCCCCCTCACTTACCTGCTTCTGCTCCGGCCTCCGCTCCGCTCCTTGACCCGGTGATGTCACATGCGCGCCAGCGCACCACGTCATTAGCATATACCGAGTCAAGGAGCGGAGCGGAGGCCGGAGCAGAAGCAGGTAAGTGAAGGGAAGGTATTTAGGGGGGTTTAGGTTGAGGAGGTGGGTTCAGGTTGAGGGGGGGGATTTAGGATGAGGAGGGGGTTGAGGATAGGGGGTTGAGGAGGGAGGATAAGGGGGTTTGAGGATGGGGGTTGAGGAGGGGGTTGAGGATAGGGGGGTTGAGGAGGGAGGTTGAGGAGGGAGGATGAGGAGGGAGGTTGAGGAGGGGGTTGAGGATGAGGAGGTGGGTTGAGGAGGGGGGTGGAGGAGGGGGTTGAGGATAGGGGGGTTGAGGAGGGAGGATGAGGATGAGGGGGTTTGAGGATGGGGGTTGAAGAGGGGGTTGAGGATAGGGGGGTTGAGGAGGGAGGTTGAGGAGGGGGTTGAGGAAGGAGGATGAGGAGGGAGGTTGAGGAGGGGGTTGAGGATGAGGAGGGAGGTTGAGGATGAGGAGGGGGGTTGAGGATGAGGATGGGGGTTGAGGATGAGGAGGGGGGTTGAGGTTGAGGAGGTGGGTTGAGGAGGGGGGTGGAGGAGGGGGTTGAGGATAGGGGGGTTGAGGAGGGAGGATGAGGATGAGGGGGTTTGAGGATGGGGGTTGAAGAGGGGGTTGAGGATAGGGGGGTTGAGGAGGGAGGTTGAGGAGGGGGTTGAGGATGGGGGGGTTGAGGAGGGAGGATGAGGAGGGAGGTTGAGGATGAGGAGGGGGGTTGAGGATGAGGATGGGGGTTGAGGATGAGGAGGGGGGTTGAGGTTGAGGAGGGGAGTTGAGGAAAGGGGGTTGAGGAAGGAGGATGAGGATGGGGGGTTGAGGAGGGGGGTTGAGGGGATTTGAGGGTGGGGGGTTTGAGGAGGGGGTTGAGAATGGGGGGTTGAGGACGGAGGATGAGGAGGGAGGTTGAGGAGGGGGTTGAGGATGAGGAGGGGGTTGAGGATGAGGAGGGGGGTTGAGGATGAGGAGGGGTGTCGAGGATGAGGAGGGGAGTTGAGGAGGGGGTTGAGGTTGAGGAGGGGGGGTTGAAGAAGGAGGATGAGGATGGGGGGTGGAGGAGGGGGTTGAGGACGGAGGATGAGGAGGGAGGTTGAGGAGGGGGTTGAGGATGAGGAGGGAGGTTGAGGTTGAGGATTTTGCTTCAAAGTTCTTTATTTGAATTTTTCCCCCCTAAAATTCCCTTCTTAAAATGAGGTGAGTGTTATACGCCAGTGCATGTTATATGCAGATAAATACGGTACTAAATTGCTTCCACCTTCAATTTTATATAAATATATATATATATATATATATATATATATATATATATATATTAAAGCACAGTCATGAGCTAATAGTGAAAGGGCTAGTTAATTCGGCACAACTTGGAATATGTTGAAATCCTTTTTAATTTTTTTAAATAGGTTCTTTTTTTACAGAACAAAATCATAAATGAAGTTCTGTTTATTGCGAGGCATGAAAGTGCCGGCTTGGACGAGGCCTGCAATGAGCGGGAAATCCATTCATTACGGGCCTCGCGATGAATGCCGAAGGCTATCATCGCAAGGCCGGTAAAGTAGACGGTGGAAGAGGCTCGAAATGAGCGCCCAAGGCGCTCATTGTGAGGCCCACGATGAGCGCCAAAGGCACTCATCGCCAGGCCCACAAGTTAGAGAGGGGAAACACTTGCATTGTGTGGCAAACAGCATTGCCAGCCGTCAAATTTTATTGCCGTCATTTTTGATGGGCAAGTCGCAAGTAAGATAATATTAGAAAACCGATATGGCTGTTAATTAGCACACTATTTAGCACAAATACTGTATCAGAAGATCTTTGTGCAGAAATATGTTTATCTGTTAAGATTACAGAACATTTTCTACCCAGTTCTAAATAGCAAGATATCAATCAAGAAAATAATTGCTTCTTATAGTTTTGTTGCAAGTCAATATACAAACGTGATTATTTAATAGAGGTATAAAACCATATTATGCTTATATAATTATTAAACAGAACAAGGTTGAATAATGCAGAATCATTTTTTTTATTTTTTTTCAATGAAATACTAAAGGAACACATAGTTTTCTTAATAACGATTTAACCATTTTGATAACTATTTTTCAGCAAATGTATTTATAAAAGAATTCTTAATATAGATCTATCTGGTAAAAATCCCTTTACTATAAGGTAAAGTTTTATTTATTTAAAATTATTTTGGGCACCTGTTCATAAAAACTGGGACATATAATTATAAATGTATATTAGAACAGGTTAGGAACCAGACCTACCTCTCAAAACTGTACTTGGAAAATATTAAAACACTGTCCTATATTTATTTTTACAAAATAGCACATAAAAATATGTATGCACTTGTATCTGTATGTATAAATATACACTCAAATTTTTATATTACAAAATACATATTAATATACAAAATACATATCAAATACATATTACAAAAATGTTGTGAAAATAAATACATATAACCTGAGACTTGAGAAGACATGAATGTGGCAGATTTAATTGACTAAATAATTAAACGTTCTAATGTGAATTACATATTTCACATTTTATTAAAGATATATAGAAGTTTCCTGGGTTTCAAATGTTTCCTAAAAACAGCCACTGATTAGTAGAAAAATATGTATTATATTAAAAAGTTGAATGTGTGTACATATTTATATGCTGGATACTGCTATCTGGATTTGCACACCCCTAGGAAGGTTATATAACAGTGTACCTGGCTACAGAGAGACAGAGAGAAAAAAAACAGCAGCAGTTTATCCAGGGAACAGAAAGCCTGCAGGGTAGTAACATGTGCCAGACTACATGTCCCAGGCTGCTTTGCAGCACAGGCAGCAACCACAGATTGTGATACAAATGTTTCAACCTCTGCTTCCTCCTGATTGGCCAAAATAATTTTTGAATGTTATGCTAATTTAGCCTGGGTTTGAAGAGGGTGTTAACCCTGATTTTCAACTGTCAGAAATGACAATACATTTTGCTAACTTCAAGGAAAGTGTTTAAATGTTTATTTTGGTATTTTTTCATGCAAATTTTTTTTCATACACTATTGATTCTCCTCTATCAAATTCATACATAATCCAGGAAACTTAGATATGCCTTTAATTATTTTTATGTGGCATATTACAAAATACCAAAGTAATATATAAGGACAAGTAATCCCTAAGGTTCTACAAAATGGATAGTTTTTGCCACAAATATATTTTGGATCAACATTTTGGTTTGCTCGAGATTTGTCAAAATTATACTTTTCTCTCAAAATGTTGTAACTCAACACATGTAGCATACGAATCTTTGATCAGTGCAGTGGGTGCTTCCTCTCTTCCCTATTCTTCACCTGAAGACATTTCCTCTGTTGCTGCTCCCTTGATGAAGTTTCTGCTGAGTTCCTCAACTAACTCTTCAATGTCTTCATCACTGACCTCCAGACCCATGGACTTGCCCAGAGACACAATGCCCTCCACTATTGGGCAAGTTTCAGCCTCCAAGTTCCTCGGAGTTAATGCTTCTGATCCCAATTTCCTCCAGCCACAGTCCATTGTCTCCTAAGGTACTGCACGCCAGGCCTTATCTATCACAGTGACACAGTGAAGGATATCAAATGGTCCTTCCTGAACTCTCTCAGTGTCACCTCAGTACCCAAGGTCATCTTAAAGCACCTCTAGTAGAGAACATTGGTATACAGTATCTTAAAGCTTGAGATGACCTGCTGGTCCATGGGCAGGATCAGAGGAGTTTTGTTAGGAGGCAAGAACTTCATAGTTATACAATATACTGTAAGTCCATTATTAACTGAGCCCTCAGAGGCAGTTCTTTTTCCTGCAAATATATTTTGACAGTGAGGCCAAACACTTCCATTTGAAGAAGAACTGCCTGGTTACCCAGGCTTTACTGTTGGCCCTCCAAATTACTTAACTTGCTTTTTATCGCATTTTCTCTTTAGAAAACTCTGGGGTTTTCATTGTGATAGACTAGTAGAGGATTATTTGTTAAACTCCCACTAGAATTCCCACATAACAGCAGTGATGATGTAGGTTATATTAGGCATTTTATTCCAAAATAAAACTGTCTTATTACAGTTGAAGACTTGTTGGGGAATAAAAGACTCAGCCTCTACATGGTCTCTAAACTTAACAAGGGTTTCGGCAGCTTTTTTGTTAGCACGGTCTGCCTCGTAATGCCTCACCACACTGTGAATGCAGTTATCTTTTAAAATTCTCAAACCAACCATGACTGGATTTAAATTATTCACTGCTCTTATCCCTTGTTGTAGGCTTTTCTTTTACCAGATCGGAATTCAGTTGGTTTGTTTTCTCGCAAAATCTTGCTTGGGAAATACTAATCCAAATATACAACAATTTCTCCACTTCCTCAAATGTCTGGGAACTTTGCTTCACACCTTTAGCCACATCAGCTCCTTTAATAGCTTCCTTATTTTTCAGTATCGTATAGATCGTTGTTCTAGGCATGTTGTACTCAGCAGTGAGATCACACACGTGGCTATCATGCTTATATTTGGCTATTATCTCTTTTTTCCATTCTATCATGGTTCTCACTATTTTTCTTTTCTTCTGAGTGGTTTCACTAGCCTTCATTGAGGATGTAAGCACAAGCTACACCTGAGTCCTTGTAAGCACAAACTATACTTTGGTGCTTATAAGCACAAGCTAAACTTTGGTTCTTGAAAGCACAAGCTGCACAGGCTATAATTTGATTCTTGTTAGCACAAGCTACACTTTTGTTCTTGTTAGCACAGGCTACACTTTGGTTCTTATAGACTCAGGCTACACTTTGATTATAGTAGGCATAGGCTGCACTTTAAATTTATAGGCACAGGCTGCACTTTGATTCTTTTAGGTACAGGCTACACTTTGAGCCTGATTAAATTGAGCAATTGTAAGATACTGGAGACCGTAAGTGGGGCTGTAAATTAATTTGCTATTCGATTGGTGTCTTTTTGCTGGCTCCAAACGGTGTATGGGTTACGTCTTTGAAAACTTGTTCAGCCTCCCAAAGCCTTTGATCTTTCCCGTCTGCAAAAGTTCTGATCTCTAAAATCGCAAATCGCTATTCAAATGCTTCAATTCCGCAAGCCTGCAAATGTTTTCACACCCGTAAATGGCAAAAGAAAGAGAAAATCCTAAGAGTAATAGAGAGAACCCACAAGGGGGTTTAATCCATGTCCGTATCACTGTAAATGCAAATAGAAAATCAATACTGCACTGTAAAAGATGGGGAAAGCGATGAAAGACATTAGAATTAATTGCACAACAGTCTCAAGCTCGCAAATCAGAAATACAAAATTAATTTAATTTCAGGGTAATATCCATCTTGGAAATCAATTAGTTAATACATATCGGGCCATCCATATGGACTAGAACAGTATTGGCAATCATTTTTATTATTTTGTATTTTGCGGTTTTGTGAGTCTGATTGCATATCGGACCCCCAAACACTAATTGATTGACATGTAACCTCCAATTTTTTACTGCCTTAATGATGGCGGTCTCATTTTCTATTGGCTGTTTCTAAATGGGTAGTTATGGCCTTGCTTAATTGATCATGTTTCCGCCCTGAACTGCTACATTCGAGTGGATGGTTTACGGTTTTGGCTTTTGGCCCCTAACTTACCTGCTTGTTCAATTGAATAGCACTGGAATTGTAGCAAGGAGTTCAATCCAATTGAATTGGGCTCTTTGATTCTTATAGGCACAGGTTTCACTTTGATTATAATAGGCACAGGCTGCACTTTGATTCTTATAAGCGCAGGCTGCTCTTGGGCTGTTGTAGGCATAGATTGATCTTGGTCTCTTGTAGACACTCTACACTGCACCACAGCACACATCATCAGACGATTACAGTATAAAGTGATACCTATTTTATTAGCCAAATGTTTTAATTACAGTGATAAGCTTTTGAGGCATCAGTTTGGTAAAGGCTGTATGTGAGAGGATTGTTTTACATTTATTTAGGAGCTTGGTTTTTGTTTATTGTTGCAATTGCCTGCTCTGAACATGCACAAAACAAGGGGTGAGCGTCAGATACTAAATGCTATTATCAGGCTACATTGACATAATAAATCACTGTTCTGTCTCCTCCCAGACCTTTTTTCTGCAGAAATCTAAGATAAGTATGATAGCTCAGGCTCCAATCAATAAGTAAGTGCTAAAATGTATTTATTTTCTAAAAGTGCTTTTATGTCCATAGTGTACCTAGCTGCGTATTTTTCTTTTTTGTTCCTTATGTCACAAAAATGTGACATTGTCCTTATATTACAGTAGTCCTTTAAAAATAAATCCATAATGTGATGCTCCCACACAAAAAATAGTCCCTGGATATAGGATGGACTAGTCTACACTTTGGTAGGATAAGAGTAACTGGTCTAGACATTGGTGGAATACTTGCCAACTTCTAAACTTCAATACATTTCTCCTTGAATTCACCTCCAGGATCTAGTACAATATATACAATATGTGTGTATTCACACTCCTACAGGAGCCACTTTAGATTAAGCACCACTAAAGGCAAGCCTACAAACAGTTCAGTGCAAAGCTGTTTTGGCGGGCTCCAGTCACAGGGCTGTTGTTCTTCTCTGATTCCTCATTCCCAGTTAAACTGTCTGTACATGACTACTATACTGTACTTCTGATACTTCTGGTTTCTTGCTAAATTTCTATCCTGCTTCCGGACCTTGCTTAATCATTCTTCTGCTTCTAGTGCTTTTTACTCCATTCTCCCTCTCATTCTTTTTTTCTGTATGGATTGCATCCCTTTCACTGTAACTGTATGACCTCTGCATAACAAATTACTTGAATCATTTGACAACTCTGTTGCATCAGACACTTTTTACAACCTGCATGTTTTTACCACCTGCACCAAGTTTTTATTCCAGGTAACCTTCACATAATGGTGGCACCGCTCACAGATCTGGCAGTGGCCACTCTTTCACAATTTACTATATCGCACTAGATTGAATTACTCCCACAGGACTTACAAACCAGTTATACAGTAATTCAGACCCAGATATCTTAGACCCAGATATCATTATTGGCACAGGCTACACTTTGCTTCTTGTAGGCACAGGCTGCACTTTGATTATTATAGGCACAGGCTACACTTTGATTCTTTTAGGAATAGGCTACACTTTGATTCTTTGAAAAATTGGGTTAGGTGAACAACAATAATAGGGGTCTCCTTATGTAAATTGGGAATGGCTAATATATAGCTTCAATATCCATGCATATTTAAACATAAGGAATAACTAATGTGATCAGCAGTGTATAATATAACAGAAATGAATATATAGAGGAAAGAACAGACACCTTTAAGTTCCAATCACAAGTTATAAACCCCTCCAGCCATGTAAATTGGCATATATGTAATCATATTGAAAAAGGTGGAATTGATTATAAAAATATATTAAAATATAACTTTTATTTACAGACAATAAAAAATGTATATACAGTATAAATGGAAAGTTGATCCAATTGATTCAATATATAATGGCATCTATCAACAAGTAAATTACTCAATCAATTATCATATGAATTGCCAAATATATATCATTGAATATGTATTGAGGGTGCCAAAATCAATAAGGTAGCCAAAAAATAACTGTACATATATACATAAAGGACTGAAGTGGAGACAGAGGGGACAAAATTGGATTACTGTGGCCCTATCTAACACTTATAGTGGAAGGCCCTGATGAGAAATCTATGGAGACCCACTATTTATCCCCTATCCCTCAAAGAAATCTAAGTCCTACACTATAAATAGCTAGAACTAATCCCCTCTGCTCCACTTAAGTTCTAGTCCTAGTAACAGGCTTGCACATCACGGCACAATCAAAAATGGCTCAGAGACAGCATGCACACGCTGTTTGTGACGTCATCAACAGGCGACCCGCAATACAGCTGATCGACACGCACGTTTCGCGTACTTCTGCTTCCTCCAGGATCAGCAAAGGCTTCACTTTGGTTGTTGTAGGAACAGGCTGCACTTTTGTTCTTATAGGCACAGGCTGCACTTTGATTCTAATAGGCACATGCTGCACTTTGATTCTTATAAGCACAGGCTACTTTTGGGCTCTTGAATGCATGCTACACAGCATCACAGTACACATTATCAGACTATTGCAGTATGAAGTGATACTTATTTTATTGGGCAAATGTTTAATTTAGAGTGATAAGCTTTTGAGGTATCATGATAGTTTGGGTTGTGTATGAGAGGCGTGTTTTACATTTATTTATAAGCATGGTTTTTGTTTATCCTTGCAACGGCCTGCTCTGAACATGCACAAGAGAATGGGGAGAGTGTCAGATACTAAATGCTATTCTCAAGCTACAGTAACATAATAAATCTCTCTTCTGTCTTCCCCAGCCCATTTTTCTACTGAAAACTAAGATAAATACCATCCCTCAGGCTCCAATAAATCAGTAAGTGCTAAAGCCAGATAAGATGGCACCACCTATATACAGTCTTCAAAAATGCATTCATGCCCATAACATATTTAGCTGCATATTTTTCTTTTTTGTTCCTTGTGTCACAAATATGTGACAATGTCCTTATATTACAGTAGTCCTTTAAAACTGAACCCATAATCCTAAAAAAATCGAAAAGTATGTTGAAAAATCGAAAGTATGTTGAAAACTTCATATATTTCAAAGAGGGTGAGGCTCCCCCCAAAAAGTAAGTCTAGATATAGGATGGACTAGTCTACACTTTGGTAGGATAGGAGTAACTGGTCCAGACTTTGGTGGAATACTTGCCAACTTCTAAACTCAAAACATTGAATTCACCTCCAAGATCTAGTCTAAAAAACATTTTAAAAAACATAGGTGAACAATATCAGTAGATACTCATTAACATAACACAAGTTCATTAACATTCATATACTATCTACCGCCACATACACTCTCCACAGCTCCATAAACTTCATATAGTGCATTTCTTACAGCATAGCAGTGCAGGATATTTTTGCCCAAGTAAGAACATCTGCTATAGTTTTATTCAAAATTTCTGTAAATCGATGTATTGACCAGATATTTTAATTCAAGAGAATCTTCAGACCAACATACTCCATCCAAAGCTTTCAAAAATGTGTAACATTGAATGAAAATTAATCTCTTCTACACTTTTCATAAACATTTTAGTGAATTTATATTAAATATTTTGACTTACCTGCCTGCGTTTGTCTCTCATATTGCTCAGTAAAAGGACTGTCATTTCCCCCCTCACATTTTCCCTCACTGTTCTCCTCCTCCATCGTCTTTAGTTGGAGCTTTCAACAGTATATGCAAAGATGACGTCACTGTTGGGCGTGGAGTCATCCACCCAGCTTGGCAAGGTCTATTTACAACATGACAGAGGGAGCCTTGTTTCACACAAAAATAATCACTATAAATAACATGTTCTTTATACAGATCTGTACAACTAGGTAGAAGTGATGAAAACTGAACCATTATAGGGGCCCACTACAATTCAACCTGATTACATTCAGCTTGAAAAGTAAGTTTAATTTTTTTATGATAAAGAGTATAGAGTATCAGGTGGTGTTTTTGTACCTAGGCCCAAACTCACTTTATAATATCAAGATCAATACAATTAAAATAAACATGGAAAGTAGACATGCTTAAAGAACACATTAGTAGGTTTCAGTTTGTTTTCATTCATTATTTGATCCTCTTTATTAGAAAAAGCAATACATTTTTCTAGAAAACATGAGTTTGTTATTCAGTAGAGTGCTTTGAACAATTACTTAGTAAATTTCAGATATGCTGCATTGATTCTTTAAGTGCTATCATTTCAAGCACTAGCATTACTGAAGACATCTGAGGGCACAACAGTAATGCTAATAAACGTAATACTGCAATTCTTTGTAAGAGTCCATTATAGAAACGTAGAAACATATATTTGACGGCAGATAAGAACCAAAAAAATCTCACCTGGTCTGTCCATTCTATTTACTTAAATGTTTGGCTTAATTAATGAACATGGAAGGTTTCTGGATTTTACTAGGTATGTAATAAACCTATGTATTTATTTTTATGTATTTTGTTTTATTAAGAAGTAGTAACTTGTCCTTTAAAAATGACGGGATAATATTTTAAGTGTCTCAACCCCCTCTCCTGTGTTTCTTTTCCCCTCCTCTCCCCTATGTCTCTTCCTGCTCTCTCCCTCCCCTGTGTCTCTTCCCCCACTCTCCCTCCCCTGTGTCTCTCTTCCCCCCTCTCCCTCCCCTGTGTCGCTTCCCCCTCTCCCTCCCCTGTGTCTCTTCCCCCCTCTGCGTCCCCTGTGTCTCTCTTCACCCTCTCCCTCCCCTGTGTCTCTTCCACCCCCCTACCTCCATGTGTCTCTTCCCCCCTCTCCCACTTCCCCCTCTCCCTCTTCCCCCTTCTCTTGTGTCTTTTCTCCCCTCTCCCCCTGTCTCCCTCCCACCCCATGTCTTTCTTCCAACCTCTCCTCTGCCTCCCCCACCTCGCTGAGCATGTGTTGAGCGTTATGCACATGCGCTGCTCCTGCTGCGCATTGCCCATGCACAATTTGCACCACTCTATGCGCATTTGCTGAGTAGCACACTATGTGCATGCGCATGCGTGATTTGCGCCGTGCTATACGCGAAATATAAAAATGTGTAGCCTCCCGCCGACAATGCATATGCGCGGCAGGAGCGTTACACACTTTGATAACTATTATATGTGATCATATAAAAGCTCTGCTTTTACTGCTTAAAATCTTTCAAATAGTCCATGAATAGGTCTCTCCTCTGTAGTGTATGCAGACTCAGACTCTGTAGAGCCGGATGTGCAGTGTAGTGCCCTAGACTATCAGGAACCACTTCTCAGCAGCATGAAGCATCATGTTTTCTGAGATGTGGTCTCTGATAGGCTAGGACACTTTACTGCACATCCAGCACTAATATGTAGCCTTGCAAAAGAAAAACTCCACCTTAACTGTGGGAGCTTTTTTTGTGCAAGGATCATACCTACCAGAATCACAACTCCTAAAAACAGCACCGTAACATGTGGATCACGCACAAGGGCTATTTCACTGCAGTCCTGATGCAGTAATGGTTCCTGTGTAGCACTGCTGTGAAGACTACTAAGATGTCCGCTCAGCAGTTTACTCAGCAGTGCTACACATCTTTATCACCTTCCCTCCCTCCATGCATCTAAATACACCACTTCCCTGCCATGGGAAACTATGAGAGATTGGCAAGGTGTTTAAGACCCCACTGCCTATCACTCCTTCATCTCTGGGGATTCCCTCTGCCAACACGCTTGCCAGATCTCCATAAAATGTAAAACCACAGGGTCTATTCCCCATAGCATCTAAACATTTACTTAAATATTAACCTCTACCAAAGTGTTTCCTCACAGACTACTGTGGCACACAAGGACCACCGATAAGGACCCCCATGGCATCTACATACTGTTCTAGCCATGGGGGTCCTTGCAGAACCCCAATGACACTAAGGCACTAAAACTATGCCCCCAGGCCATTGAGGTTCTTACAGGGCTTCCATGGCATGTACTTCTACCATATATGCTATGAATAAATACAAACTTTAGGTGCAATATTGTGTCATGAATGTCCTTAAATGACATCAGTGGCTTATCTAATTAATCCACCATTTACATAGTCCTATAAGGACCCCTGTGGCTCTAATAATAAAAATACTATGCCACAGAGTGCCTTGGCTCATATAATTAACCGTTGCATATAAAACTTAACCTCATACTGTGGTATCCTAAGTTAACCCCTAAGTACTATGGGGTATTGTAAATGAACCCCTAAATATCATGGGGGTCTATACAATCTTTTAAATAACAAAACGTAATATTAAGCAAAATGGTGTTAGAAGTTAATACAATAAATACAAACAACCTTTACATTTTAGCTTTTTATGCAATTTTTCCTTACTGCTGTGTGTCCTGTAGGGTAACACATTTTCCATTATTTCTATTTGTTCAAAAAAGCAATAATTTAGAGTCTTTAATGTTGTTTAAAACTTGCCTATTTTAATTTATATTCTTCCAAATAGTACATTTTAAATATATAACTACAATGGACCTATAAGTGGAGACCATAAAGCGACACAACACAATGAAAACATATGTATGTTTTAAAAAAGTGAGTTGTCTAAGAGCATAGTAATGGCCTCATTCTTATCGGAGCTGCAAAACGGCTGCAACTCTGTGATTCCTTGCAATGGGGCTACGGCCCCTTGCAGCCCTAAGTCTAGGTTGGTATTCTAATGGACGGCCCCCTCTTACGGCCGATCGTAAACCATGCAATCGGCCGTTAACATTGGCGGGATTTTAGCACGCCAAATCTGTAAGTCAAATAAATGTTCAATGAAGCACTGTAAAGCTCTGTAAATGATAGGGAACACAATGGGGTACATGAGGATTAAAAACACTACATTCACAAGCTGGCACATCACTGCTAGCCAATAGTGTAATTTGTGGCCACAGTCTGCCTGGCTTGAATATCGAGTTACTGGCTTGGAGGTTATTGGGCTTGGATGACCTCCAAGCCAGTAACTTATTACTAATTATTACTTATTACTGAATTACAGTATTGGCTCCTGGCTATGTGCAAGCTTGCCAATGTAGTACATCTAATCCTCATGTCACCCCTAAAGTCCCCCATCAAGTGCAGCACTTCACAGTGCTGCATTGAATATATATTTAACCCCTAAGATCTCCAAGCCCGTACTCGTACGGGCTTTGAGATTTAATTTTCCGCCACTGCTTCTTAAAGGGCCTGCTGCACACTAATGCTTACCACCATGCCGATGGGGTACAGTAAGTACAACCACGGCACTTAACATTAACCTTCCATGCTGCGGGGTCGCCATCGGGACCCCTCCAGTGTCCCCACATTAACCCTTTAATGCAGGGGTCCCAATCTGGACCCCTACAGATTGCAGCTAATCAGAAGGCGCAGGTGCCTTCAGCCAATCACAAAGGGATAATCTAAAGGCAATAGCGCCTTCTGGTTGGTTTACAAAAGATTTACAAGTCCATCAGCCAATCAGAAAGGGATATAGGGGTGCAACCCATTCTGATTGGCTCACACATTGGTGCCTTTTGATTGGCTGAAATTTGATTGACATTGTTTTCTGCCAATCAGAAGGCGCCATTTTTTTAAATAAACTTTAGAGCGGCAGATTTTTTTTCCAGGGCCTAGCAGGAGAAGACTACAGGAAGGATTGGGGCATTGCGGAAAAGGTAAGTTTAATATTTAGAATGTTTAGATGTCATGTTGTGTTTATTTTTGTACTAATTTTATGTTTCTTTTTTTCCTAGGTGTGTGACCTGCAGCAGGAAA
The DNA here is from genome assembly GCA_027410445.1 of Discoglossus pictus. Classification (NCBI taxonomy): domain Eukaryota; kingdom Metazoa; phylum Chordata; class Amphibia; order Anura; family Alytidae; genus Discoglossus; species Discoglossus pictus. The sequence continues at coordinate 430,147,439 of CM050164.1, forward strand.
CCGTCATCGCTGAAGGGGCATTTGGGCTAGGTAAGTGGTCTTATTTATTCTATTGTAGGTGAGATTTAGGGTTTTTAATGTATGTAGTTAGGGTATAGCTGCATGTAGATAGGAGTTAATAGTATGTAGTTAGGGGTATATTTTAACTGTATTTTATTGCTGGATGTGGGTTTTGATGTATTGTAATGTGATGTTGTATTTTATTTTTAGGTGACTAGTTCTTTTTTATTTTCTGTAGTGGTGGGGTGTTTTATTTTTTGTAAGTTAGCTTTTTTTATTTTCTAAAACAGTTTTTTTTTATTTTCTGTAACTTAGGCTTTTTATTTTTTAGTGGGGTGGAAGGTTAATAAGGGGTTAGGTGGGTAGTGTAGGTATTAATAGGTTAGGGTAGGTGTTAGGTAGGTAGGGGTTAATAAGTTAGGGTAGAGGGGGGTTAATAGGATAGGGAGGACCTAGATGAGGTTATATAGGCACAGTTAGGGTTAAAGGGGGACTGTTGGGGTTAATGGGGTTTAGTTAGGGCTATTAGGATAATGGGGTATGGTTAGGGTTAATAGTGTACTGTAGTGCTTAGACTTTGTGTCATGAGGGTCCTGGAGGACCCTCATAGCACTTATAGGGTTAACCTAGGGGTTAATAGTGTCCCATAGGGGTCTATATAGGCCTCTATTGGACTCGGGGGGTTAATTGTAGTTTCATGCGGGTCTATTTTGACGCCCATGAGTGACACGGTTAATTATGTGGGTTTTGATCGGGATCCCTGCTACAATGGGGACCCCCAGCATTGGGGGAGGTTAATGTTAGGTGCCGCAGGGATACTTACAGTACCCCCGCGGCTTGGGGGACCCACGGCAGAGAATTTAGTGTTTTGAAATACTGCAGGGGTCCCGATTGGAACCCAGACAGCAAGCGGTTAATGTGGGGACACTGCAGGGGACACGATCGGGACCCCTGCATTATAGATTTAATGAAGGGACACTGCACGGGTTAATGTTAGGTGCCGCGGGAGTACTTACAGTACCCCCGCGGCTCGGGGGAAACCATTTTTGTGCCACGGGCCCTTTAAGGACCCGCAGGAGGGAATTTTTAATTTTGAAATGCTGCAGGGGTCCAGATCAGGACCCTTACAGTAAGGGGTTAATTTGGGGACACTGCAGGGGTGCCCATCGGGACACCTGCATTATAGGGATAAGGTAGGGACACTGCAGGGGTCCAGATGGGGATCCCTATCATTAGGAGGGTTAATGTTAGGTGCCGCAGGGGTACTACAGTACAACGGCGGCTTGGGGTAACCAGTAGTGTGCTATGGGCCCTTTAAGGACCCGGGGCGTGGAATTTAAAATGTGTAAATTCTGTAGAAAGGGGTTAATGTGGGGACCCCTGAAGGATAGGGTTAATGTGGGGACACTGCAGGGGTCCTGATCGGGACCCCTCAATGATAGAATTAATGGGTGGACACTGCAGGGGTCACGATCGGGACCCCTGCATGATAGGGTTAATGTGGGGAAACTGCAAGGGTCCCGATCGGGAGCCCTGCATTATAGGGAAATGTAGGGACACTGCAGCAAGGGGTGCTTGATTGTGAGCAGTGGAGAGACTACGTAAGGGCTTAACAAGCCCTTGCGACTGCTCCTTGGTGTAAGTAAGCCCAAGTTGGCTTTTTGCCATTTACGGGCTTCACGGGGGTGATCGCAAGGGGTCAACATAGCATTTGAATAGCGATTGGGGTTTTCTTGTGGCCGAATCTCTTGCAGACGCGTAAGATTAAAGGCTTTGACGTAAGTAAGCTGTGAGGAGGCTGCCATTAGAATAGATAAGTAGCTTACGTTCAACCCTTACAGCTACTTATTTCAAAATCGTAGGATTAGAATGAGGCCCTCAGTCATAAAGCTAATTTTTTATGTGAAAATAAGTTTCATAGCCGCTTCTAGACCCTGAAGGGCAAGGGCTTGCATCTATTGATCATGTTGGGGAAAGGGGGATAGTGTAATATTCAGTTAGATCCAATTATAATAGAAAAAACAAAAAACTTGAATAGGATATATTAAAACCAGAAAAATATTATATAGTATTGATTGGTGCTTATAGAGTTGCTTAGATGAAGTGGCCCATATTATATCCTAAATCAGTAACTATCGCAGGGTCAAAGATGGATAAAACATCTTTGTAATCCCAATTGGGAAAGATATATATGAGCAATCCTCATATGCCAGAATAAACTGTTAATCATAGAACTGCCACATTTAATAATTGTATAGCACAATAAAATATGAGTTAAAAACAAAAAAGGACAGATTAATATTTATGTTAGTGCTTAAAGTGGCAAGAGATATTAGTATTTAATAGGTATAAAGAAAGCACATAGAATCACCATATGCAGTTTAAATACATGCAGTTTAAGTTGCTGACTGGCTGGTTCCAGTGTGTCTGCTAATTACCCATCTTCTATGTCTCAGTAGCTCAATATAGTGCCCATCAATCCAGGATAGTCTGCCCAAATAGAGAAATTGGTTGCCAACGGTCCGTTTCATTTGCTGGACGAACTTTTTTGTTTTTAACACGTATTTTAATGTGCTATACAATTATTAAATGTTGCAATTCTATGATTAACAGTTTATTCTGGAATATGAGGATTGCTCATACCGTATTGGTCCGAATGTAAGCCGCTCCTTTTTTCCAATTTTTGAGTTTGCGAGTTACAGGTGCGGCTTATATTCGCGACCGTAAAAAAAATCACTGCCGATTTGCAAGCTTGCGAGTTACGGGTGCGGCTTATATTCGCGAACGTAAAAAAAATCACTGCCGATTTGCAAGCTTGCGAGTTACATGTGAGTAGTATGAGTTAAGGGTGCCGATTTGCGTGCTTGAGACTGTGGTATTGTAGCAATTGAATAGCGATTTACGGTTTTAGTGATTCTAACATCCTGTAAGGCCTGTCACCTGCAAAAAAAGTTACAGTACTAATTAGAAAGCCTGTTTCTTGCAATGTTTCTTGCAATGGCTGATCACTTGGAGAGAGTCTTTTTCTCCCCAATTTTAAGGGTGAGGCTTATATTTGAGTACTATCTGTTTTCTATTTTTCCCCCTTGAATTTTACAGGTGCGGCTTATATGCGGGTGCGGCTTATATTCGGACCAATATGGTATATACCTTTCCATAGATCCAGGATCTTCTGCTCTTAAGAAAGAAAGAGTTGCAGAGATTAATTGTTGCTAATTGCTCCCTGGAGGGATTCAAGGTTGAGTATAATGTCCAGCATGTAAACTGTGATTTTAATTAATCTGAGAATTTGCAATCTCCTAGGTGAAATAAGCAATGATAAGACATTATCACAAAGGTAAGGAGCAGAGTTTGGTGGGGAGATCAGAAAGTCTGATCTGGAGACAAAAATTTAAAATTTCAAGGACAAAAACTGTGTCAGGGACATTTGCTTTATCAATTTGACAGGTTGGTTATAAACAATAATAATTGCCTAATTAGCAGGGCCTTGTTAAGTTAAGTGTTAAATATTTCAATAAAATTCAATGAAGTCAAATAATCTATCCAGTATGCAATGTCCATTGAGTTTTATGGGTTGGAGATTACTCTGAGCACGAGTGGAATGTTAATAATTAATAATAGTAAAACAAAAAATCTGAGTCTATATATACTATTGTGAAGCAACTGTTTATTTCTAACTAGCGACTTGCCCGACTTTTGCTCCTCTGAGCAGCCTCTGCGCTCATCACAAAGACATATACATATGTCTATATTTTTATAAATAATAGCCAAATAATTAGTTACTTAATTAATTAATCTACTTTACCTATTTGTAATTAATATATCCATCAATCAATAGGCTGAAGAGCTAACAAACCTTTTTCATTTTCCAGCAGCATATAATGTCCAGTGGGACTGTTGCTGGCCTGTGGAGATATTTTTATAAATGTCCCAACCGTGCATTAGACGTACACTGTGTGCGTGAGGACAAACCGTTGCTACTGTAGATGCGTAATGTTGAGATTTGCAAGTTCAGAGTGTAAAGAAGTGTTGTTTGTGTATGTGCTACGCGGTTCATGAGTATTTGGCGTCCTTTGTAGTAGTGTATTTTGTACCTCGTACGTTCCTGTGTGAAACTGATACGCGGTTGTCGTTGTGTTGCGCGGTCCAGGGTTCTGTAGCCTCGTTTTTCTTTTTTTGGCTGGCATTTTTTCTCTTGCTTAACCGATTTTCGAGTGCCGAAACTCGAACTTTAAAATCGACTTAAATTTGCGTTCCACCTCACTCCCAGATGTCCTGGCTGTTTCTCCGTGCAGTGTGTGATGTTATTTATTTTTTTTTTTGTATTTTGGTTTTTGTGTTTCGGCCGTTAACCTCATATTTTTCCTACCTCATTTTTTTTTTTTAATCCTGCTTCTCTTTTTTTTTTTTTTCTAAGTCCCGCTTCTCGTAATGATTTTTTTTCTAAGTTGCGCGTTCGTCATCTGCTTGCAGCCTAACAGCTTTATTAAATTGAGAATCGGGCAATTGAATATAAGCACTTAGCATATTGTTTTTCCAGAAGTGTTTATTTAGTGAACTTCTATGCAAAAGCAATGTCTTCAGTAACTAAAAGATAATTTAAAAAAAAGATGCTATGTGGTTATATAGAGCCCTACTCAATTGGGCAAATGTGAATTTAATAAGTCTGTAAAGCGATCCCGCGTTTCCTAAGTGTTTGTATACTAAGTCTGCATGTTTCATTGCCTCCACTGCTCACCTCGCATGCGATGAGCGCCTTTGGTGCTCACCGCCCAAGTGCTAGGCGTGTTAGTCGTATGCACCACGCAAAGTGTGACGACGTCTCGTAGTTTAACAATTAGAATATGTGATAAGGAAATAAAGATTTGCTTGTAGACCCTGGTTAAACAAATTGTTGTTGTTGTTTAGTCGTTCAGTCATGTTGACTTTCTGTGACCTTATGGACAGGAGCACACCAGGCACATCTATCATTATGGTTGGGCTTATCCATATGGTTTTCTTGGCAAAGATACTGCAGTGGGTTACCAGTTCCTTCTCCAGTGGACCGCTATTTTTCTGACCTCTCTGCTATGACCTGCCCATCTTGGGTTACTCTACATAGTATAGCTCTCAGCTTCATTGAATATACAAGCCACGCAATGAGGTAGCAATCAAGAAGGGGGACGAAGTAAATAGTCATTATTTAATACAATATAAAACAATAAGATACAGAGATATGCAAATGTATTTTCGTTGTATCAAATGATGAAAAGTGTAACTGTTAGAAAATAGTACAAATAGTTCAAAGCATAATGTTAAATATACTGTTACATAAATAATTTAAAATTATGTGTTGAGTCAAAGTAATTAAAAAAATATATTATATTAAAGTTTCAATAATGGCAATATTAAAAGAAAATACAAGTCAAAAGTTTCTAGTGTAAAATAGGTATGTTTCATTACATATATTATACAATATATAATTCATTTTTTTCAATAATTTATTAAGTTTAAGTTATTTAACTATGACTTTTATAGAAAAACCTATTAAGCCAATAGTAATTTACATCAAGCATTTTAATATTATTTTTTCTACAACCTATAAATTATTCATTGACTGTGACTCAGTAGCATGAAATGTATGTTACAATTAAAGCTGAAATTTCATTATATAGCATAGATATCAATAAAATAGCTTTTCATTAAAAACTAATTTGTATTATACACAAAATTACAAAATGAATCTGTAGAGAAAAGTAATCATGAAAGCACTAGACAAATAGCTGCACATTCAATACTTAAAAGAAGTAATTTTTACAAGTTGCAGCCCTGTAAAATATACTCTGTTACACTAATGGAATAATTATATTCTAGAAAACTACCGCAGCTAAGAGAAAATTATGATATATACAGTTTGTTTAGTTTGAATTTCACATATAATAAAGTGGATACTTAGCCACATTGTTTCTATTATAATAGGAAAAAAACAAGCTTAAAAATAATGTAGCTTGTATTTTAATATATATCACAAAGGTGAATAGGGTATAAAATTCAGTAGCATGAATTTTCTAGTAATTATGATTAAACTATAAGGAGAACATACAGAGAGTAAGCAGATCTACTATAAATTATACTGTACTTATGGGAAATGGCATTTCACAATAATCACATTGGATAATTTGGATTATGGTGCATTAATTAAAGAGGAATGCTTAGTGTATGCCATTGATTTCAGTTGACGAAAATAAACTAGGTAGCAGTAATTAAGGATCTGGTACCAGAAATGAGAGTAGTCATGAACAAGGTCACAAAACATCAGGAAAATGGATAATGCAACAAATGCCTAAATGCAACAAAATGCAAAACAACTGAACACTGTTGCTCAGTTGCTGGTACTTAAATAGGCACAAATTGACAAAGAAAAGTCAGATTATTTCCTGTGTTACAAGGTTGTTAGTTATTTTTAATTATCTAAGATCTACCCCTTAAATAAATTAAATGTATGTCATTTTATGTATTTGCACGCTTGAAGTAGTTTGGGCTTACTAACAGCACACAGAGTGCACACCTTCTTGCAGTCCAAGGGACTATAGCATTCCTTCCCAAAGCAAATATTTTTTAATTCAATTGTTACCAGAGATCTTGCAGCCCAGGAAAATAAAATATGTCACTGCCTCCACTTCTTCAACATCTACTTACCAGGAACTGAGTTTTCTGTTTGCCATCAACTTCATCTTTATAATGTTCAGCAGCAGGCCAGCTTTGCACTATCTTCTTTTACTCTAACCAATAGGCCATTTAGTTCCTCCTCTCTTTCACCATCAGAGTAGTATCATCCACGTATCTGAGGTTGTTGATATTTCTACCAGCAATATTAATTCTGACATTGGATTTATCCAGCCCTTACACATGATGCATTTGATGTATAAGTTGCATATATAAGGTAACAATATATACAAACTTGTCGCGCCCCTTTCACGATCTTGAACCATTCGGTTGTTTGGTGTTCGGTTCTGACCTAACAGTGCGTTTTTTGAGATTGGATGTAGGCTGATCATTTCAAGACCAATGGCCACTGTTTAGTTTCCCAAATTTGTTGGCATAATGCAAGCAACACTTTCACAGCATCAGCTTGTAGGATTTCGAAGAGTTTAATTGGTATTCTATCAACTCCTGCCGCCTTGTTATCAGCAAGGCTTCCTAGGACCCATCTCACTTCATGCTCCAACTTTTCTGGCTCCAGCTCATTGAACACATTGAACAAACTATTGAGTTTATCAATGGTGTTAAAAGCTTTCTTGTATAGATCATATGTATAATCCTACCACCTCTTCTTCCTATTTGTTCTGCTGCTGTTAAGTCCCTACCATTTTTGTCTTTTATTATGCCCACTTTGGTACGAAAGGTTCCCTTTAGATCATTTTTCTTGAAGAGATCACTTGACTTTCCCATTTTGTTATCTTCTTCTATCTCATTTCATCACTCATTATAGAATGACTCTTGGTCTCTCCTTGCTATCCTCTGGAAGTCTGCATTCAATTGGGCTAATCTTTTTTCTATCTCCACTAATTTTCGCTTTCCATTTTTTCTGGGCTACTTTTTAAGGCTCATCTGACAGCCAGTTTGTCATCTTATTTTTATTTTGGTGATATTCAATGCTGCTGCTTTTTGGACAATGTCATAAACTTCTTTCAGGCATTCTGTCTATCATGTCTAGTCCCTTAAATCTATTCTTTATCTCCACTGCCAATTTACTGCCAATTCACAGGAGATATGATTTACTTTGTAACTGCTTGGTCTGATGATTTTCCCTCTTTTCCTAAGTTTATTTCTGAACTTTGCTATAAGAAGCTCGTGATCTAAGAGCTACAGTCAGCTTCAGGTCTTATTTTTGCTGACTGTATAGAGCTGCATGTTATGTGGTTTCTTACTACAGCATTCCAATCACATAACACATTTTGTCTTGGTGTTCTTGGTGTTGAATATCCTATTAGAATTGGTTAACTCCATGGTTGGAGTATATGCTTGGATCACTGTGATGTTAAATGGCTTGCATTTAATTTGAAATGAACTGATTCTGTGGTTTATTGGGTTGTAACTGAGCACTGCTTTGGCCATCCTTTGATTGATTATGGGGGCTACTCCATTTCTTCTGCGGGGGTTTTGACCACAGTAGAGGATGTGATGGTCGTTTGATATGTCATATATGCATATATGTCCCATTTTAGTCCATTTGAATTCACTAATTCCCTGGACATTAATGTTTAATTGTGTCATCTCGTATTTAATCACATCTACATTGCCTTGGTTCATAGTTCTAACATTCAGGTTCCTATTTTGAATTGTTCTTTGCAGCAGCAGACTTTCCTTTCCCCTCCAGATGTATCTGCAGCAGGGAGTTCTTTTGGCTTTGGCCAAATCTCTTCAATTGATCTGGTGATACTCACACTCGGCCTTCCCCAGTAAAGGGGTAGTTACCTTCTGACCTGAGAGTCTCATCTTCCGATACCATATCATTATGTCTCTAGTTGTGCTTATGCATAATTTTTTCTTGGCAAAGATACTGTAGTATGTTGTCAGATTCTTCTCCAGTGGACCACAATTTGTTTGACTGCTCAGCTATGACTTGCTCAGCTTGGGTGACTTACATGATATAGCTTACAGCTTCACCTAGGTACACAATCCCCTGCACCACGACAAAGTAGCAGTCCACAGGGGGAGATTTAAAATTAGAAATCTGAATTTACTGTATATAAAACTATAGCAATGAATAAGCATTTCATCTCATCAGGGCTTCTAGCTTTGCTCGTTCGTGTCTTTGTGACTTCCTGGTGTGACTACCGCAATGCAATATTCCTGGGACTTCCCAAAAAGCAATTACAATACCTGCAGATGGTGCAGAACATCGCAGCAGGACTACTAATAAACCATACCCGCTCTTATCACATGACACCCATTTATCATTCTCTGCACTGGTTATCTGTCAAATAGTAATCTTATTTGAAGGTTGGCTTGCTGACATTCAAAGCTCTAAATGACCAGGGTCCTAGCTACCTGAAATAACTCTTGGTTCCAAGTGCACCACACTTAAAAGTATATAAGTATTACATCTGTATAATTTTGTGCTAGCGCTTTTAGTCATGCAGTTGTCTGGAACTGTTTCCCTAAACACAGTCCAAGGATCCCAATCAACTGGACATTTTCAAAAACAAAACAAAAAGAAGTTAAAGACTTGGGGCCCAATTCAATTGCAAGCCCGCAACTTGATTGTAATAGGCTGTATGTCTGCGGGTGTGTTGCTGGCTCCCGTTCTCTGATTAGGATGCTATTCAATTGGTCAAGCCCACACGTTACTGTCCCAAAGCCGAAACAATAAACGTGTCACTGATTCGTAGCAGTTCAGGGCGAGAACATGATCAATTAAGCAAGCCTGTAACCTCCCATTTCAAATCAGTCAATAGAAAATGAGACTGTCATTATTAGGGCAGTTAAACATGGAGGTTACATATCAATCAATTAGGTTCAGGGGTCCGATTTGCGATCAGACTTGCGAACCCTCAAAATACACAATTATGAAAATAATGCAAATACTGTTCTAGTCCATATGGGTGGCCTGATTTGTATTAACTCATTGATACCCAAGATCGATTTATTCCGAAATGAAACATAAAAATACATTACATTTTCTGCTGATTTGCGAGTTTGAGGCTATTGTGCAATTAATTCTAATGTCTATCATCGCTTTCCCCGTTATTTACAGTTCAGTAGTGATTTTTTTATTTGCATTTACAGTGCTACGAATAGGTGTTTAACCCCCTTGCGGGTCCTCTCTAGCACTCGCAGGATTTTCTCCTTCTTTTGCCATTTACGGGTGTGAAAACATTTGCGGGCTTGAGTAAATTGAGCAATTGAATGGCTATTTGCGATTTTAGCCATCGTAACTCTTGCAAAAGTAAAAGATCAAAGGCTTCGAAAGGCTGTAAGTTCCGGTGTTTAACCATCGAAATGTTTTCACAGTCGTGACTCGTAACCCGCTAGGAGCCCGCAAAAAGACACCAATTGAATAGTAAATTAACTTGTGACCTCGCTTATGGGCTACAGTAACTTGCGAAAGCTACACACACCTTTGGCCCAATTAGGAGTAAAATGCTTTATAAGTTCTTATAAATATGATATTTATTAGTCTTCATTATGCACGGTTTTCATTATAGCAATTTTAACAACTGCTGTATTTTTATAAGTCTATATCCATTGCCTTCCAGACTTTAACAACAAGTACAATATTATAAATACAGAAAGATCAAAATCAAGATGTGAACTGGATAGACATTTTTCTTTTGTAAGATCTGTCTGCATACTTTGCATCATACCTTTTATTATAATCTTTAGTAATACCATAACTGGCTAGATGACCTTGAAAATGTTCCAGAGATATTATGAATAATGCAAATAATTGCACTAACCTAAGTGTATGAGGACATCATTCATTGCTAAAGATCCCTTTTTTCCTGTATCAGTTGGTATCTAATAGGTTTACAAAAATATTTTAAACTAGGCCATAAATTACAAAAAAAGTGCTTAAGGCAAAAACTGTAATGATCAGTTAGACAAAAATACTGAACAAAATCTTATCATGACAACACACAGCCAATGTGATTTTGAACATTCTTGTTTAAATTAATTTTTGAAAATAATTTATTATAGTGAATATGTTAGGTAATCTAGGAGTAAAGTATTCATTCAATATATAAAAGTCAAATTCATATGTAAAACAAATTAAATGTACACAAAAGCAGAAAATGGAAATGTGTTTTATTTTTTAACCGATCTTGTTGATATTTTATTATGTTTGCAGTATTTTCAACACAGATTTTTCCATGGAATTCCACTTTTATCAGCAGCATGTTCTGGCACCCTATTGAAAGTCATACATTTAGGCTTTTATAACTACAACATATTAGCATCAAATAAACCACGCATTAAACTTTTTTTTTTCCACAGCATAGCTTTACATTGCTTTAGATCACCTTTTAAATGTTAGATCCCTAGCTGGTACTGCGAAGCAAAATACCCACCTGAAGAAATGATACAAGATAGTCAAGGTCAGTTTCACATTTATGTCACTCATTTTTTAAATATCCACATCCTAAGAAACAAAATTTTGAATGAAAATCAAAAACTTGCAAGTAATGTGGTAAGGAGCCTTAGCTAGACTTCATATCCTCAAATCTAACAACACTTTTCAGCCAATCGGAGTGATCAAGGAGGAAAAACCATCATTTAATAGGTTGCGCTCCGCCATTTACAAAACTACTTTTTATTATAGTGGACTATAATAAAAAGTTGTTTTGTAAGTGAGGTAAACTTTATTTCTTAATTATGGAAGTAAAGTCTTCGGTCTACATGGATCAATATTATAAGATTTATTTAGTTACATAGTTACATAGGCCCTCATTCTTTTATCGGCCGTAAATCGTCCGCAAAGCTGCAATTCCTTGCGGGGCTCCCGTTACCTTGCAATTCAATTATACGACACCGCAAGGCTATCCCCTTACGGCCGGCCGTATATCTTGCAATCGGCCGTAAGCTCAGAAATCTTTAAATGCAAAAATAAATTCAAGACGGCACTGTAAAGCGCTGTAAACGCTAGGGATCATAATGGGGGGCATGAGGATTAATAGCAACCCCCTCTCAAGCTTGCACATCAGCCCAAATACGACATTACATTAACTGTTTATTTTCCGGCCGCAGCGTGGGCGGGTCTGAGGTGCTCCAAGCCCTCTGGACTTTTTACATGGATATGTGACATAAATTACAAACACATTTTATTTACGGATTTGAGTGTAGGGGAATGTTGTGCTATTAATGCTAACACCTACAATCACTTTATAGTGTCCTCAGAGTGCAGGATGGCTTTATTATGGCTTTATAATGTGCTTAAATGTGTGCCTGCGGGACCTTTTTGCTGCAAGTAAGCTGCGGCTCGGTTTTAGCCTTACAGAGAGGGTTCCCGGAGCAATTGAATAGCAACCAGGATTTTCTTACGGACGAAACTCTTGTGGCCGTTTAAGATCAAAGGCTTTCCTCCGGCGCGTGCAGCCGCAAGGGATAGCAAGGCGCCAGCCGCAAGCCTGCCGGAACCCCCGGCCGGAAGGGAATAGAATAGCCGAATAGCTTGCAGCCGGTCCTTGCGGCCCCGCATCTCCTACGGCCGATAATAGAATGAGGCCCATAGTAATTAAGGTTGAAAAAAGACTTTCAGTCCATCAAGTTCAACCTTTTAAGAGCTAAGATTAGTCTTACTCTCTTTTGCAATTAATTTTTCATTTTATATTTTAGCCAGTCTAATAGCGCTTTTGCAAGTCTTGTTGATTTCCTTGTACTCCCAGTCTCTGTCCCCTCTTGTTTGTATAATTCTAATGCCTTCTTTTTACTCCTTATCTTGATCTTTAAATCATTCTTGAGCCACATTGGATGGGATTTACTCATTTTACTTTTTTCCCACATGGTATATGCCAATGTGTATGTATATTTAGTAAGGATTTAAATTTAGTAAGGATAAAATTTGGAGGAAGAGTTGCTGCATTAGGTGTGAGTAATGTTAATTGCCCCCTCCCCCCATTAGGCCAATGGGCTAGTAGGGATTATAGGGGGTTGTTGAGTGTGGTGGTTAAAGCACATCATAGCTATATATGGTCTATTTCTAAAGCTTGCATTATTTTTTATTAATATGCACTTTCTGTTTATAATTTTATTCTACACTTACCAGTGATAGACTATCATTTAATCAATATCAATAAAGGCTAGGAAATTGTGATGGTAGAATTAAAAGTTGTGAAATAATTAATTTGTCGCAAAAGTGTTTTATTAACACTAAAATTAACCAGAGGATAAGAGCAGCTAACAGACTGATAAGTGGTTCACAAGTAACAAGTATACTACATAAACTACACTATTCTATAGAATAAGAGCTTTCACTTTAATATTAGTAGACCATTTTTAAAAGGGTTTAAGGGATATGGGCCTCATAAATATGCTATCATATATCAAAAGATCTTTTTCTTTTGCATGAAAAACTATTTCAAGTTTAGAAAATTAAGAACAAACAATTTCCCCAGCAGTCACTCTTTAGGACCACTGAAGTGGTCACTCTTTTGATGAACTTCACTTGAAAATGGGCTAAATATTTCAATAATTAAATATTTAATACAGCTTTCAATTTTTAACTATGAAAATAAAGTTTACTAAATATACTTAATGTGTTTGTTACACTCTTCGCAAACGGAGGGCCTTTAATGTAACTTTTCCAGATATATAGATAACTCATCCATCATGAAAAGTATCGGTGATTGGGTTCAATGATACCACAATCTGATAGGCCTAAGCGCTAAGGTTGATCTTCCAGTGGTGGTTACCGTTGTCTGCTGGTCGCCATGGTTACTTGATGTGTCGGGCGGGTGTATGACTAATATATGGTGTGCATGTGTTCCGCTGTCTGCCAAGACACTGTTCACGCCGGTGTTTTATACGTATGCAAGAGAAGAGGGTGGGGGAAGACTGTATAGAGCACAATCCGTAGTGTATCTGATCCGATGGTCACCTCTAATGACTCTTGTAAATCAGTTCTGAGATAGTTGTCATATACTAAGTGCCAAATGCCCAATGTATATTTCTTTGTGGGTCGGCTCGGGATAAGTATACCGAGCTGTATAATCTTAATCAGTCCGTTGTCTTGTGCTTGTCAAGCATTCGCGATTGTGTGGTCCTAAGCACAAGTATTCACAGACGGCATCCAAAAGAATAAATCTTTATTGATAATGTATGAGTTCAATTCCAGTGGTAAAAACCATTCATGAATACAATAAAATAAGTGTCCAACGCGTTTCACTGCTGTGGTTCGCAGCTTCCTCAGTGACAAATCCTTATTTAGGTCGAGGCCTGCTCAAACCAAATGTGTAGGAATCGAGTGTCAATAAAGATTTATTCTTTTGGATACCGTCTGTGAATACTTGTGCTTAGGACCACACTATCGCGAATGCTTGACAAGCACAAGACAACGGACTGACTAAGAGTACATACCTCGGTATACTTATCCCGAGCCGACCCACAAAGAAATATATATTGGGCATTTGGCGCTTAGTATATGACACACTATCTCAGAACTGATTTACAACAGTCATTAGAGATGACCATTGGATCAAATCCATTACAGATTGTGCGCTATACAGTCTTCCCCCACTCTCATCCATCATGAAAACAAATGTAGGACTTCAGCACCTTACATTGAATTTAAAAGTATTCATGCACACTTTTCAAATTGCACATTTCTGCAATCTATAATTTCCAGTAATGCTGACTTTATGCCTTTTTTTTACATATTTCCATTTCTATATTTACATTAGTGCTGTGGGGAGCTATTCTCACATTTGTCTTATTCGCACTACCTAATTCAATAATGAGAGCTTTCAAATCTAATCTTGCTGTATGCAATTACCAGGTTATTTATTTTCTGTAGGGTAGGAAAGAGACCCATTACACTAGCAATTCATTGGAAACAGTGTCATCTGAAAAAAAAAAAACATTGGCACAAACAGCAATGCTATCCATTTTTTGGAAACAATATCCTGGTAATCAAACATTGGCTATCCTCCATATATTGATTCTGTACACAGAAATGGCTGCTATCTATTAAAGTTGGAGACTGACTGAGCTAAAATGTCTGCTGGTATGTAACAAGAGTGACTAAAGGATCACTACAATTCAAGAAGAAAAATACATTTGTTTGTCAAGTGTGTACCAAGCTCAGAATCTATGTAAGCATTGAACAGATTTTTTTTTGTGGAAAATTAGAATTTGTGAAGTCTCTGTTTTGATTATAGGAATCCATTTTTGTGTTTATTACATCAGAGCTGGATGTGGGTGCGTTTGAAGTTATCAGTGGAGAGGGAGGGCCAGGGATGAGGTTGAATTCCAGAGGTTTTGTTTGATAATTGGATAAGATTGAAATTGACAACACAATACTTTACTCTCACGATAGATAGATAGATAGATAGATAGATAGATAGATAGATAGATAGATAGATAGATATTGTGACAGAGTGAGACCAGGGATTTGCATGGGCCACAGATATGGCAAAGCTTCCTTTCCCCCCAGGAGGTGTGAAAGAGTTAACCGAGAAATTGGTGGGTCTATTTTATGCACTGCAACCTAGAAGTGACCAAGGCCTGTTTATGCAATGCATCCTGGCAGTGACAGACTGTTATTGAGGCAGGTGTCGTTTGGGTCTTCAACCTTGGAAAAGCTGTTTAAGAGACTGGGAAAGTATGATGGGAGCTGCAAAGGAGAAACCCAGAGAGATGTATTGGAGAGGAATATCCATACTGGTGTCTGAAGCAAAAATAAAGAGGCATGGAGCTGATGAACAAGCCCCAGAGTGGAAACTTGGACTTAAAAGTAAAAGGCAAGAAATTTAAAACAAATGTACTGGACTGTATCTTTTTGTCTTATATATATATATATATATATATATATATATATATATATATATACTAGCGATTTGCCCTTAAAAAATGATGGGGCAATACAATTTGAAGCCATGAGAATGCTGTTTGACACACAATGTAAACCTTTTTGTACTCAGAGGACCTTCGGCGCTCATTGCTAGCCTCATGCTGACCGCCTTCGGCGCTCATTGCGTGGTTCGACATGAGCGCCGAAGGCCTCTCGTCTCGTCTATTTTTGCTCCTCTGAGCACCTTCATCACTACAAGAGGTCTACTTGTCTCTAAAAGGAGGGATGTCTTAGGAAAGTATATCTAGACCACAACAGAGCATACCTTGGGAAAAAGAAACACATTTTTGCCTAGTGCTTCGTGAGGCTCGCAGCAATGAGTGCCTTTCGCTGCTCATTGCCTGAATGCTATGCGTTAACGGCTAGCCCCGCTTCACGCGGCTCGCAAGCGATGAGCGCCTGCGGCACTCATCGCCTAACTTGTACGCACCACCCGATGAGCGACAACAACTATTTTATGTGAGATATATATATATATATATATATATATATATATATATATACAGTGAGGGAAAAAAGTATTTTATCCCCTGCTGATTTTGAATGTTTGTCCACTGAGAAATTATCAGTCTATAATTGTATAATTGTAATGGTAGGTGTTTTTTAACAGTGAGAGACAGAATAACAAAAAAACCCAAGAAAACGCATGTCAAAAAAGTTATAAATTGATTTCCAGGTCAGCGGGGGAAATAAGTATTTGATCCCCTATCAATCAGCAAGATTTCTGGCTCCCAGGTGTCTTTTATACAGGTAACAAGCTGAGATTAGGAGCACTCTCCTAAAGGGAGTGCTCCTAATCTCAGCTCGTTACCTGTATAAAAGACACCTATCCACAAAATCAATCAATCAATCAGATTCCAAACTCTCCACCATGGCCAAGACAATCACCAAACAACTTGGTGAGAAGGTGACAACAGTAGGTGAGATTATTCGCAAATGGTAGAAACACAAAATAACTGCCAGTCTCCCTCGGTCTGATGCTCCATGCAAGATCTCACCTTGTGAAGTTTCAATGATCATGAGAATGGTGAGGAATCAGCCCAGAACTACACAGGAGGATCTTGTTAATGATCTCAAGGCAGCTGGGACCATAGTCACCAAGAAAATAATTGGTAAACGCAATACCCTGTGAAGGACTGAAATCCTGCAGCACCCGCAAGGTCCCGCTGCTCAAGAAAGCACATGTACAGGCCCGTCTGAAGTTTGCCAATGAACATCTGAATGATTCAGAGGAGAACTGGGTGAAAGTGTTGTGGTATAAATGCCTATTTCCCTTATTGACCTGCAAATCAATTTATAGCTTTTATGACATGCGTTTTTCTCTTTTTTTATTTTTTTTATTCTGTCTCTCACTGTTAAAATACACCTACCATTAAAACTATAGACTGATCATTTCTTTGTCAGTGGACAAACGTTCAAAATCAGCAGGGGATCAAATACTTTTTCCGCCCACTGTATATATATATATATATATATATATATATATATATATATATATATATATATATATATATAAATAAATAAATAAATAAATATGTTTATATATATATATATATATATATATATATATATATATATACATATATATATATATATATAAATTGAGATAGCCATGAGTGTCCAGTAATCTAGAATAATTTGAGTATTGCAGTATATAGTGATACTTTTTTTTTGGAAAACATTTTCTTAAATATTATGACTAGCTTTCGAGAGCTTCCTCTCTTTCTCAAGGTATTGCTCCGGACATGAGACAGAGAGGTGCACTCCCGAAAGCTAGTCAAAATATTCATGAATTTGTTTGTCCAAAGAAAAAGGTATCACTATATCCTGCAATACACTGATTTTATATATACAGTGGATATAAAAAGTCTACACACCCTTGTTAAAATGTCAGGTTTCTGTGCTGTAAAAAAATGAGACAAAGATAAATCATTTCAGAGCTTTTTCCACCTTTAATGTGACCAATAAACTGTACAACTCAAGTGAAAAACAAACTGAAATCTTTTAGGTGGAGGTAAGAAAAAGAAAAAAGAAAAATAACGTGGTTGCATAAGTCTGCACACCCTCTTATAACTGGGGATGTAGCTGTGTTCAGAATTAAGCAATCACATTCCAAATCGTGTTAAATTGGAGTCAGCATACACTTGCCATCATTTAAAGTGCCTCTGATTTACCCCAAATAAAGTTCAGCTGCTCTAGTTGGTCTATCCTGAAATGTTCTTAGTCGCATCCCAAAGCAAAAGCCATGGTCCACAGAGAGCTTCCAAAGCATCAGAGGGATCTAATTGTTAAAAGGTATCAGTCAGGAGAAGGATACAAAAGGATTTCCAAGGCATTAGATATACCATGGAACACAGTGAAGACAGTCATCAAGTGGAGAAAATATGGCACAACAGTGACATTACCAAGAACTGGAGATCCCTCCAAAATTGATGAAAAGACGAGAAGAAAACTGGTCTGTGAGGCTACCAAGAGGCCTACAGCAACATTAAAGGAGCTGCAGGAATATCTGGCAAGTACTGGCTGTGTGGTACATGTGACAACAATCTCCCGTATTCTTCATATGACTGGGCTATGGGGCAGAGTGGCAAGACAAAGGCCCTTTCTTACAAAGAAAAACATCCAAGCCAGGCTACATTTTGCAAAAACACATCTGAAGTCTCCCAAAAGCATGTGGGAAAAGGTGTTATGGTCTGATGAAACCATGGTTGAACTTTTTGGCCATAAATCCAAAAGATTTGTTTTGCGCAAAAACAACACTGCACATCACCAAAAGAACACCATACCCACAGTGAAGCATGGTGGTGGCAGCATCATGATTTGGGGCTGTTTTTCTTCAGCTGGAACTGGGGCCTTAGTTAAGATAGAGGGAATTATGAACAGTTCCAAATACCAGTCAATATTGGCACAAAACCTTCAGGCTTCTGCTAGAAAGCTGAATATGAAGAGGAACTTCATCTTTCAGCATGACAATGACCCAAAGCATACATCCAAATCAACAAAGGAATGGCTTCACCAGAAGAAGATTAAAGTTTTGGAATGGCCCAGCCAGAGCCAGATCTGAATCCGATTAAAAATCTGTGGGGTGATCTGAAGAGGGCTGTGCACAGGAGATGCCCTCGCAATCTGACAGATTTGGAGTGTTTTTGCAAAGACGAGTGGGCAAATCTTGCAAAGTCAAAATGTGCCATGCTGATAGACACATACCCAAAAAGACTGAGTGCTGTAATAAAATCAAAAGGTGCTTCAACAAAGTATTAGTTTAAGGGTGTGCATACTTATGCAACCATATTATTTTATTTTTATATTTTTTCTTCCCTATACCTAAAAGATTTCAGTTTGTTTTTCAATGGAGTTGTACATTTTATAGGTCTAATTAAAGGTGGAAAAAGCTCTGAAATGATTTATCTTTGTCTCATTTTTTTACAGCACAGAAACCTGACATTTTAACAGGGGTGTGTAGACTTTTATATCCACTATATATATATATATATATATATATATATATATGTTCATTGTGCAGTGATCATTTAATGTGATAGACTGGGTTCCCATCCATTTTTTTTATTACTATACATGTGACTCATTAACTCATTAACTCAATTATTCCCCAAAATTGCAATCTTATAGCAATGCTGGTATTAGAATATAATCTGCCTTTTTCTCTTGCCCATTGCCTGTTATACATAATGCAGTTAAATAAACTGTAGCAGATTTCGTTACAACTTTCCATTTACTATGCAGCATTACTGGCAGAGCTTGGAGAGATGTGCTGTACTTCATGGAAACTGCCGAGCACCACATGCCATTGATGTCAGAAGTGAACGTCGGACGTGAATGTGTGGGAAGGCCAACCCACAAGCCACAGTTGAGCAATTATTCCTAACTATTCTATTCACCCATTACTGCATCATTGAGAAATAACTCGACTGATCACGGCAAGACTCCTTCCCCAAAACCCTATTTAAATTAGACTTTACAGTGCACTCACAAATGATGGCAGACCCATAAATAGCAAAAATCGCAAATGGTTTTAAGAGCCGCCAAAGAGACAGTGCAGCACTAAGAAATAATAAAAAAACATGGAAGTACATCAGATTCAAATAGGCACATAAAAAATATCTAAAAAATATATTTGCAGGGAAAGACATCCATACTCAATACTTAATCGGCCAAATAGAGAAATCAAAAAGGATATATTGATCATTAAGTTTCCCAAAAAAAATGTTAATAAGAAATGAACATTCATTCCTTTTAGCTTTTTAAAGTGTGTACCAGGTCGTTTTGTTGTTTGAGTTGGGTCCAATTCTTTGTGACCTCATAGACTGCAACATAACATGCTTATCCACTTAGTATTCATGGCAGAGATACTGGAGGGGATTCCAGTTCCTTCTCCAGTGGACAACAGCATACAACCTTTTATGCATGTATGGTGCTGTGGTATCTGCCATATTGCTTTTAGCAGATCACCTCCTGAGGTGAGAGGAGACTTCGAATGTACAGAAAGTTTGTGTCTGCACAGTGGGAATATGGCAGTATGATCTGCCAGTAATTTCAGCAGGACTTAAGGAAAACTCGGGTTTCCTGGTGGTCCAGTAGTTAGTATTCAGTGCTTTCACCACTGCAACCTGGGTCGGTTCCAGAAAGGGAGCCAAGGGGTCACACCACCCTGAAGCCAAGCGGGGTTGGCCTTGGTCTGTACTTGGATGGAAGAACAACTGGCAACCCACTCCAGTATCCCTGCCATGAATACCAAGTGGATCAGAATGGCGTGTTATGGTCCATGAGGTCATGGAGAGCTGGGAAGCTCGCAAGTTTGCAAAAAGACCCACCTACCTCAAGCAGCAGCAGATAAATGTACAAAATGAATGCCTGCAGCAAAGAACAAAATGCAAAATATTATGCAAAATAGGAATTTTGTATTGTTTTTTTTTTTTATTTCTAGTAACAATTAGCCCAAATATAGTTAAATAAAATACCTTATAAAAAAACTGACCACAATGACCCTTTAAATCATAAAAGCAATGACTGAAAGACATGTATTTTAGTTATTATCTTTCAGGTTTCTAATTTTTCTATTATAATTCAAACACTTTTAGCTATAATAACTATAATTTGGTCATCTACAAAAATGACTGATACGTTAGCTCTGTTATTAAAATAATTACATTTGAATGACATTATAATTTCCCGTTATCATATTATTTCACTCTTTTCATTGTTTACATGTCTTAGAGTTGAATTGTTCTGTTCTTCCGTTATTTTCTTTCGCAATCTGTAGTTGAAAGTCCGATTTCAGGATTTCAAATTGGAGATGCTAGATTTGCAGCAACTATTGACTGCTGTGTCTGAATAAAACTGTAGACTATCTATTAGGAATATCAGGGACCACTGTAGGCAAACAGACTCTACCTAGAAATTTGAATTCAAATAAAATTCAATCAAAATTGAATATAATGGTTAAACGACCACCACAGTAAAAAAAAATTATATGTACTATTTTAAAGAAAAAATATATTACAGACTATAATATATTATCTTTGTTGCTGTTAAGTTGTTCAGTTGTGTCGAAATCTCCATGACCCTATGGACCTCAGCACGGCAGGCACAATTGTTGTGTTTCTGGTTTCTGGTTTTAATGGCAAAGATACTGGAGTGGGTTGATAGTTCCTTCTCCAGTGGACCTTGATTTGTCTGACATCTCTGCTATGACCTGCCCGTCTTGGGTGACTCTACATGGTACAGCTCACATTTTCATTGAGATACACAAGCCCCTTCACCATGACAAGGTGGCAATCCAGAAGGGGATATTATCTTTACATGTATTAACATGGTTGTAAATCTTCCATTTTTGCTTTAGCAAATCAACTTCCTGAGGTGGGAGGAGAATACACAGAAAATGTCTGCACAAAGGAAATGTGGCAGTTACAGCTGCCAGGGCTCTCAGGATTATAGAGGAGCACATTAGTTTACAAGGACACACCCACCTGAGAAAGTATGAGGCAGTTGTAGAGAAAAGACAACATCTAGCCACCTTCTCTTTCTCCCATCTCTCTTTCTTACTCCACCCATCTCTCTCTGCCTTCTCTCTTTTTCTCTCCCTTATCTCTCTCTCTCTCTGTCCCCTTCTCTCTCTCCCCTTTCTGTCTCTCCCCCTTCTCTCTCTCTTCCTTTTCTGTCTCTCCCCCTTCTCTCTCTCCCTTTTCTGTCTCTTCCCCTTCTTTCTCTCTCTCCCCTCTTCTCTCTCTTCCCTTCCCCCTTCTCTCTCTCTCTCTCACTTCCTTCTCTGTCTCTTACTCCCCTTCTCTCTTCCCCTTCTATTCCCCCTTCTTGCTCACGCCACCTTTCTCTCTTTTTTATCTCTCCCCCATTCTCTCTCTCCCTCCCTCCCTTATCTCTCTTTCTCTCCCTTCTCTCTCACTCCACCCTTCCCCCTTGCTCTCTCCCCTGTCTCTCATCTGCATGACGGTTCTGGTGTCTCTCCTCTTCTCAAGAGGAGAAGCAGGGGGACAGGGAAGCAGAGGAGGCCTAGGGAAATGGGGCAGGGCGGCCATGAAAAGTGGGTGGAAGTTGGAAGCACCACCAGCCACTCCTCACACTGGCCCACAGCTGGTGCCGCTCCCTGTATATAGACAATCATACACATATATATTTTGAAATATCATAGCTTAGAAATCCAGTGCTCTGTTAATTTAGAGATTGCAAGTTTAACCTATGTTTTAGTAAGGAAAAACGACACACTTGTCAAGAAGGCCTGAGCCCTTTTTAATAGACCTTAATAGTTTTCAACTGGCACTAAAGATTCTGGGTAGTGGCATACAAATGAGGCTCTTTCATTACTGGTAATACAGAGGAGGGTATTTTAATCACCTTTCTACCCAACATAACATACTCATGTGCAGAAAAAAATAGCAATAAAACAAAATGAACAGCTTTCGTCTTAATTAGAAACCTCTACTGCCTTGCTTGTAGAATTACAAATAATTATTTAAAAGGCCACCGAAGATTAAGATAAATTTCAGTTTTGAAGCATGCAGCAAACTAGCCACATTAACAGCATGACGGTCATGAAGCATTTGTAGAGAATGTCTTCCATTTAACACACATTGCTAGTGCATGGAAGTTGGCATGAGAGTAACAGTTATTTTTCGAGCATGAGGGGCAGGTACAGAACAGTGTAAGCAGGACATGAATGTTTGTTGCCTAATACTGAATCTGGGCAGAAGAAAGGAAAGATGTCAAAAGATTTTCTGAACCAACAGGTGATTCTACAAATCCCCTTGTTCCACTTCATAATAGAAAATTAAAATACAGATCACACCACCTCAGGCTACAAGCCAGCAAGAAATATCGAAGATACAAAACATCCTTTAACATACTATGTTTTTGACTCCACAGTAAAAAAATATATAACTTACCACATTCAGGCTTTTATGTATTAAGTAGTTATCCATATCATGTATCATTGTCAGTCATCATTATCAAGTGCTGGGTATATGGATGACATTATACAAAGGGCATACATACAAATAAAAATTTCAGTTCGGATATATTGAAAATTGCTATATTTTAGGGACATTTCAACCATAAAACACCTTAAGAATGCAAGTCTGTAAGCATTCCCTTGTATTTATTGTTATTGCTTCAATGCCACTGGAGCCTACTAGTCTCAGTAAATCAATGAACAACCCTGTATAAAAAGACATTCTAAGCTTGCGCTTGGGACCAACTAAATCGAATTTTATTTTATTAGTTCACGATATCAAACAATTTAAAAATCCTGATCATAAACTTGGAACTGCTGTTGAAAGGGACTCAATTTTGACACAAGTTAAACAATAGCATGCTTATATACAACTCCTAATGTATCTTTTTAATCAATTATTCAAATAGCTTAGGTGATGCTGGCCATTTCCAGTCTAAGGGTTGTTGATGCCCCAAGAAATCAATTTTAGTACATTGCACATTCAAGAGAAAACTTAAAAATTCACACTTTTAAGAAAAATGGAAAGTTTGAAAATTAACTTTTATGTAAGAATAGAAAAATACATCAGTATGGAAAAATATATAACATGCAAAGCAAAATGATTTTACTAGCACTATATTATTATATTTTTATATTCCATTCATTATTTTAGAAGATGTAATATGTAATATATATATTAAACAGCAAAAATATATCTGGACTTCTGTTAAATGTAGTGCCTTTACAATTTGACTTTCTAGTATTATTTCTTTATTTTATTGTAGCTGGGAAGTTGGTATCTGTATGCTTATGGATAGTATTCATTACTTGTCTTTATGATTGGTAGAGTTGCCACAAAATATATAGGGCATGAGACTAGCAGCCCTATTAAATTCCCTCAACGTATAAACCCATAGCCCGTAACGGAGCCTGCTAGACTTACAGGCTATTAAATTTGCCTCTTAAAGCTACCCGCAACTGGTCTGCGGGTTACAGGCAGAAAAACCCTACGGGATGTAAAAATCTGAACTCCGTTGGCGCAAAGCCTTTGGACTGACAAGCCCATAAATGTTACGTTTGCAAATCACTATTAAATTGCTACGAATCCCCAAAGACGCACGGCGTACAAACCCGTAACCCCCAAATGGAGACAGAAATATTACGGCCTCTAAATAGGACTTACAGAAGGTTTACAGACAGGTTCCCAACACTGTAAAAGACAATATAAACACACCAGTGGACTTTAAAATATGGGGAAAGCACGGAAAGGCATTACAATTACTTGCACAACAATCCCCAAATAGAAAATAGGCATTTTCAATATTTATTATTTCATCATATGTTGGAATGGTCATGCATATGCCAATATGAAAAGTCATGCTGCAACATGCATAAAGCAATTAAAGACACACTACCTGATTAAATAGCAACACAAAAACATGAAACTGATGCCATATAAACCCTTTCTCAATCGCAGAGGCTCTAATGTGGACCCTAAAATATAAAAAGGACCTGCAAAGGGTTCTTACAGAGATTTAAGAGTGCCCTATTAGCCCTTAAAAAGACAGTAAATGACTTTTAAACAATACGAAATCAGGGAAGTTCATCAGCTTGTCATGCTCAACATTCCCATTGTAATATATCAATCCAAATGAAAATCACAGGTCAAGAAATACATATGAACAGTAAAGGCCATGTTGAGGCCTGCCACTACAGTAAAACAAACATCAAAACATTAACTTTAGCAATGCAATTAGAGACATCCTGAATCAATAAATAATCTGATACTGTTGTCAGTAACATAATTTATTAACCCTGCATCAAACAGCGAGTGTGATATATCCTTCCTAATCATCTGCCAGATGAGTAGCTTGTTTTATATGTTAGAACGTATCAGTCAAAACATCTGTTTGAAATTACCAGTATGTCTTGGTATGTAATGAAGTAGGCTCTCATATTGCATGTGTAATGTTCATATTAACATGTTCCTTGTATGTTTCTTACAGATAACAAAGATGTGTCGCATTCTTCACAGTCAGAACAATGCATGATGATGACCATCTTGACATTCCATAACCTTGCCATTGTCACATTGCATCATGTATGTTCATGTGCCATAATCGTTCATACGTTGCATCTGGTGAGATGTGTGATTCTTACTACTGATTAGCTAATATATGTAAAGCTTCAATTGCAGACTACAATGCAGATGTCATGTGACATACAGTATGTCACATGATATTCCTTGCATATCCACAGCATGTGTATGCTCACATACTCCACATACATTTATATGTACCTATTGCTTTAGACATGTTATTATCTCCTCTTCATGTGAAGGCTTCACTATTGTGAAGGCTGCATCATACTTCCTTACAGATCTCTTCTTCAGTGCTGATGTGATCCTCCCTGTAGATATGGGAAAGAGTAACTCTAGGCTTATGCAACAGCAGATAATAGAGATGCTCATTCAGAGAACAGAAATTGGCTGGTGTGTTGTGAGTGAATCTCTCAAATAAGTTAGAACACTGATATGGTCCTGGTCAGATCCCGCTCTGAGTGTCCAAACTTAGCTATGGAGAGGCTGCTCTCATAGCGGATTAGCATTGCCAGAAAACTGACCTATTTGGGTTATAACATTAACTGATTGAGCACTTATACCTCTGCAGTTGCATAGGAGTGTCTGTTGGACACACAAGCCTACAGTTTACTTCTCCCATAGAGTATATCTCCTTATTCTGTATTATTATTTTTGCTTATTGAATGTTAAAGTTCACTTGATATCTGTAATAATATGATGTAACTGATATTGCCTCATGTTGGATGATACACTGTAAATCCCCCTCAACTGATCATCCATATCAATGTAATTCCCCCTGCCTGCATTCAGTTCCTATGTCCCTATTTCCCTGCATTACTGGAACTCTGTATTCTACCCACCTACAACATGATACTGTGCATACCTGTGATAATGTGTCACTTTGTGGCTTTGTTGGTATGTTTGTTATTATTTGTGCTAAGATTAAATATTATTTATCAGCAATGTTGTTTGTATTAGCCTCGCTAATGTTTATACTATAGCTTTAAATTACCCTGAAGTCAACAGATGTGCTCATCACCATCAGCCCCTCTGGCTGAGACTTTCATCTATATTGGCAAGGTACAGATTAATGTAGTATATGTATATCTCTAAACACACACCATAAATATAACCATAAAACTTTATTAAATCTGGATTTTGTAGCTTCTAAAGCATGATATGGTACAAACACAAAAAAAACACTGATAACAGTATAACATCATCATACTTTATTTGATACACATTGCACATGTTAATATGTATACAACTGTGCATACATATCATGGGTTTGTTGTGGGCGGATACCGGAAGGGCGCTAGAGGCTGTTGGCCGACAAGGGACACCTAAAGGGTTAAATGTTTGACAGCATCTTAAGGATAATACATAGCATCTACTAGGGTCACATGTGGTCAGTACACCACAGGACCCATAATCGGATGTGAAATTGGATCATATAAAACTTAATTTCATAGAAATAACCATTATTGCACATACAGCAACCATATGGTCAACATCTGCTATATTAAACAAATGCTAGAAATCGTGGATCATGTGATACTAATCAATTCCACACAGAGTGTGTTTTCATACATTAATGATGATTCCCAAATAGATGATAGGAATCTGTAAAACATAAAGCTGTTATTAAAGTACAATATTTTTGCTCTGGACACTACAAAAAATCAATTAACATGAGTGTCATCTATGAGCATTGATAACCATATTGATTCTGTCCTGTTCAATCAGCTGCGAGGAATTGACTCTGCTGGGTTTTGAACCCTGGTCCCCAGGCTGCTGAACCTCTTCCTTACCACTGCGCCAGCCTGCCTTTGTGAATTTCCTTGAGATCTGATAAACCTTGACTCTGTCTGGTCCTTGGCCTATATAAGGCACTTCCTGTCTATGTACCTTGCCAGATTATTGTGGTTCCTGTTCCCTTCAATAAAGCTTGTTCCTGTTTCACCTACAAGTTGCTGAATTGGATCATTGCTGACCTAGGCTGCTGGTCTCCAAAACCTTGTGATTCCTATATCATTACAGAATAATCTGGCCCTTTCATGGAAACCGCCGGGTCAGATTCTGCATTGGCCCAGCAGGTTGCTTTTACTGCAAGAACTGTGCAGACCCAGGCACAGACCATTCAAGTGCTGCAGGACCAGGTAGCTGAACTGCAAAAAAAGGTTCAGTCAATGCACAGTGAGTATACCAGCTACAGGGCTTGTGATGTTGCGGCTGCTACTGTTACTGCACAAGATGCCCGTTTGCCCCTACCAGAAAAGTTTGGAGGAGATCACAAAAGATTTAGGGGTTTCCTGAATCAATGCAGTTTGCACTTCATGATGTTAACTCACCATTTTCCATCTGAAAGAGAGAAGGTGGGATTTATTTTCTCCCTATTCAAAGATGAAGCCCTGGCTTGGGGCTCCCCTCTTCTGGAACAGGACAGTCCAGTCTTGGGTAATTTAAATGACTTTCTTGAGGCCATTTGCCTAGTTTTTGATGACCCCAATGGATGTGCTACAGCAGAAGCCACTCTCCTTCATTTGCATCAAGGGAGGCGCTCTGTGGCTGAATATGCTGCTGAATTCAGACAGTAGGTTGCTGATACTACCTGGAACCAATCAGCCCAGAGGTTCCACTTCAGAAAAGGTCTCTCAGAAGCTATAAAAGATGAGCTAGCTCGTGTTGATCTTCCTACTGACTTTGATGCATTTGTGCGTTTGGCTATCCGTATTGATGAAAGACTTTCTGAAAGAAGACTGGAAAGACAGGGCTCTTTTAGACCAAGTGCTACTCCTATTTCCTATTCAAGAATTTCTACTCCGACCCCACAAACACCTACAGACTCTGAGCCTGAGGCTATGCAGGTAAATCTAATAAGAGGGCCATTATCCAATGAAGAAAAACAGTGGCGAAGCACTCACAACTTATGCCTGTATTGTGGTAGTACAGGGCACTATGCCATCAATTTCCCTAGCAAATACAAAAGAACAATAGCTATGGTGGCTGAGGGTGCACAGATTCGACACAGATTCGACACCAATCCCAGATCAACTGGATTCTGTCACACAACCCTTGTTTTCTTTGGCTCATGGTGAAGAGGGTATGTTGACTCAACATCCTCATTTTGTGGTGCCTATCACGTTGCAATGTGGGGATCGTAAAATTTCAACTACTGCTATGATAGATTCTGGAGCAGGCGGAAACTTTATGGACATCAAGTTTGCAGCAGGAAATAGAATTCAGTCTATCCCTAACTCTTCACCTTTGTTAATGGAGACAGTAGACTGTTCTCCACTTACGTCAGGCCCGGTTACACATGAGACTGTGCCCTTAAAGTTGACTCTGGAAGTGAATCACCATGAAACTATATCTTTCCACCTAATTTCCACAACACAGTTTCCAGTGATTTTGGGGGTACCTTGGGTTGCTCTGCATAACCCACAGATTGACTGAAAGACCAGAACTTTGTCCTTTCCTTCAGAACACTGATTAATGAATTGTCAACCCTCTAAGGTAACACCTGTTGCAACAACAATTAATGAAATGGTTGCTACAAACTTGACTAAGCTTCCTCTACAATATCGGGATTTTGCAGATGTCTGTGATAAGAAGAATGCTGATCAGCTTCCACCCCACAGGCCTTATGATTGCCCAATAGAGCTGTTACCTGGGGCTGCTATCCCATTTGGCCGTATATATTCCCTTTCTGAGCCTGAATTGAAAGCTCTTCGTGAATACATACAAGAAAATCTTGCCAAAGGCTTTATTCGACCATCTACTTCTCCAGCAGGAGCTCCTATATTCTTTGTAGAAAAGAAATATGGCAGCCTACGGCCATGCGTTGACTACAGGGACATTAATAACATCACTGTTAAAAAACGCTACCCCTTGCCTCTCATTCCTGAACTTTTGGAGAGACTTCGCTCAGCTAAAATATTTACGAAGCTTGATCTTCGGGGGGCATATAATCTGGTTTGCATAAGACCAAATGATGAATGGAAAACAGCTTTCAGAACCAGGTACGGGCATTACAAATATCTAGTAATGCCATTTGGGCTTTGTAATGCCCCTGCAACTTTCCAGCATCTTATCAATGATGTACTACGAGATCTTCTGGATCAGTTTGTTGTGGCATATTTGGATGATATCCAAATATTTTCTGATAATCTTGAAAACCACAAAAAACAGGTCTGTATAGTTCTGGAGCGCCTTCGTACCCACCACCTATACATTAAACTAGAAAAATGTGAGTTTGAACAAACAGATTAAATTCCTGGGGTATGTAATAGCTCCCAAAGGTTTAAGTATGGACGCAAGTAAAATTAAAGCTGTGCTGGACTGGCCCATCCCCAAAAAAGAAAAAGATGTTCAGAGATTTGTGGGGTTTGCCAATTTTTACAGGCGTTTCATTAAGAATTTCTCTGCCGTTATTACACAGATACCTGAACTCACACGTAAAGGGACTCCTTTTCAGTGGTCCGATAAGGCAGATACCGCATTTTCCCGATTAAAGACTCTGTTTACCTCTGCCCTTGTCCTGGTACATCCTCAGCCAGAATTACCATTTATTGTGGAAGTTGATGCTTCTGATTCAGCTGTTGGTGCTATACTGTCTCAAAGGACTGGATCTAAGATGCTGTTACATCCGTGTGCCTTCTATTCCCGCCAGATGGTGCCAGCAGAAAGAAACTATGACATAGGGAATAAAGAACTATTGGCTATAAAAGCTGCCTTCCCCAAATGGAGACATCTCTTGGAGGGAGCTACCCATCCAATTACTGTCCTCACAGATCACAAAAATCTGGAATGTATTCGATCAGCTAAGAGACTGTCAGCCAGACAAGCACGCTGGTCCCTATTCTTCTCAAGGTAAAAAATTTTGGTTACATACCGTCCTGGCTCCAAGAATGGTAAGGCGGATGCCTTGTCTAGAATAGCTGACCCCCTCCTTACTACCGTAACCAAGACCACCATCTTGCCGAAGGATATATTTATTGGAGTTACATTTCCTTCTAATCTGATGTCTCGCATTAAAAAGGGCTACGCTGAAGATCCAGTTCTTCGTGATCCTCCTCGTGATCTCCATATGACGATGCTTAATGGGTTTTGGATTTTTCAACAACGGCTGTTTGCTCCGGAGTCAGTGCGACTAGACCTTTTACGTCTGTGCCATGACTCAAAACCAGCAGGTCATCCAGGAATCCGAACGACATCAAGAGTTACTCGCCCGATCCTTTTGGTGGCCGAGGTATTATGAGGATGTTAAGAAGTATGTGTCCTCTTGTGATGTATGTGCCAGACATAAGACTCCTCGCTCACCCCCTGTTGGCTTGCTTCAGCCTCTTCCAATTCCTCATCGTCCCTGGGGATCTATATCCATGGACTTTATTGTGGAACTACCTCCCTCTAAGGAACACACTACCATTCTTGTTGTTGTGGACAGGTTAACTAAGATGGGTCATTTCATACCAGCTCGTGGTCTCCCTTCAGCTAAACAAATAAATAAATAAGACAGCTGACCTGGTTATTCGGGAAATATTTTGCTTGCATGGAGTG
Source organism: Discoglossus pictus (assembly GCA_027410445.1). Classification (NCBI taxonomy): domain Eukaryota; kingdom Metazoa; phylum Chordata; class Amphibia; order Anura; family Alytidae; genus Discoglossus; species Discoglossus pictus. The sequence goes on from CM050164.1 coordinate 430,178,093, forward strand.
CCTGATGAAGTAGTTTCTGACAGGGGAGTACAGTTTACATCTCGTTTTTGGAAACATTTTTGCTCTAATCTAGGTATTAATGTAAATCTGTCCTCAGCTTTTCATCCACAAAGTAATGGACAGACTGAGCGAACCAACCAGACTTTAGAGCAATATTTGCGGTGCTATATTAATTACCTGCAGGATGACTGGCTGGATTTTCTACCCACGGCAGTGTTTGCCTATAACAATGCCCAACACTGCTCCACTTCTCTGAGCCCATTTTTTGCCAACTATGGTTACCATCCAACCTTTCTAGTGAGTCTCCCAATTACTACTTCCATTCCTGCAGTCACTGATCGGCCAACCACCTTACGAGATTCCCAAGTCCTGTTAAAGGAGACTCTTTCGATGGCTCAGGAATGTTACAAGAGAGCTGCTGATAGGCATAGAACGGAGGCCCCAGTTTATCATATTGGTGACAAGGTTTGGCTGTCAACAAGGAATCTTAAGCTTAGGGTTCCTTCTCATAAATTGGGTCAGAGGTTCATGGGACCTTTTGAGATCATCGCTCAGATCAATGCTGTCCCTTTTCGTTTGCAACTTCCAGATTCCATGAGAATACATCCGGTGTTTCATGTTGCACTGCTGAAACCATTCCATGACAACACGTTCCCTGTCCGAGCCCTGCCTGCCCCACCTCCAGTCCTCGGGGATGGTGAGGATGAATACGAGGTGGAGAAAATTCTGGACTCCAGGATCTTCCGCAACAAGCTTCAGTATCTGGTTCGTTGGAAAGGCTATGGTGAGGAGGATAGTTTGTGGGAACCAGTGGACAATATTCACGCTCCTGATCTTCTTCTGTCTTTCCATGTGCAGTACCCTGTTAAACCGGGTAATAGGGCATCCAGAGGCTGCACCTATAGAGGGGGGTAATGTAAGGAATTGACTCTGCTGGGTTTTGAACCCTGGTCCCAGGCTGCTGAACCTCTTCCCTACCACTGCGCCAGCCTGTCTTTGTGAATTTCCCTGAGATCTGATAAACCTTGACTCTGCTAGCAATAGTATCAGTGACTAGTCTCTTCCGCTGTGTCTGGTCAGGTGTCTGGTCCTTGGCCTATATAAGGCACTTCCTGTCTATGTACCTTGCCAGATTATTGTGGTTCCTGTTCCCTTCAATAAAGCTTGTTCCTGTTTCACCTACAAGTTGCTGAATTGGATCATTGCTGACCTAGGCTGCTGGTCTCCAAAACCTTGTGATTCCTATATCATTACATCAGCGTTCCCGGAATATGTTGAGGATGTGTAATACAACAAGGCATGCTTCACTGTGAACACAATCTTTTAGCAAAGAGTACTATCACTATCTACATGGAATAGTTGTGCCATGCTGATATCACAACTCACTGGTATATGGGTGTTACCAAGGCCCGACAAATTACACGGTTCACATTACCCCCAACCACATGCACATTGATCCTGATATCGAAACAGGGAAATTATCCATTTTGTTTGTGGATGACATGAAATACATTAATCTGTTTTCCTATTGTTAATAGGATGAAATGCAACAAAAACGCATGTATAACTACTGCTTTGGATTAGCAGATCCGAATGTGACTGTGCAACACTAAACCCAGGACACTACTCGATCTAATTGAAACTCACACCAGTCATGTTCATTAGAGAAGAAATATGTAGTCATTTATTGCATTTTAGATCCATCTGCAGTGATGAATGACACTGATCGAATGCCTGTTGGGAACTGGGTTGAGTTTTTACTCACATGATGGAATTGTACTGCTCAAAGATGAATAACAGGCCTATATGGTCGTGAGATTTGGCTATTAACACCTACAGAGACAAGAACAGGATATCAATCATAACAATATTCTGACTAACTTCAACACCTCATCTCAAGGCAATCCACATTGAACATCAACTTTTGAAGTGTTAAACATAGCCAGACATCTCCACACTCTGTAGCCACTCAATAGTATGCAACATCTATATCAATCAGTATTCAGTAAGGAGTGATCAAGAGAAGGACTTTGTGAGTGGACCCCCTCTTATGCAGCACTGGGCCCCCTACCTTCCATGCCGTGCCTCGTCTCACTCTTCCATGTCTTGATGGTGTTGGAGTTTGGGGTGCCACTACGTTGGGTGGCTGGGGATCATGTTGAGATGGTGGTGAGGTCTGAGGTGAGGAGGCTGCCGTCTCAGGTTGCAGTTGTGCAGCCAAAGGCTGGAGAGGTGTTAGCTGGCGGAGTGATCTGTTGCTCACCAGGAGGGTGTGTGTGAGCCTACACTGCCTTCTGAGCAAATCAAGCCTCTCAGTCTGTTGTTTCTTCCATGTCATGTCCTCCCTGGTGAAACGGGCCATGATTTCCCTCAAAGTCAGGGGTGGGGGTGTTGACGGCATTGGGGCTGATGTTGACAGCAGCAGGGAGGGTGAGGGCAGCAGGGACGGAGGTGTCGGCAGCAGGGATGGAGGTGACGGCAGCAGGGACAGAGGTGAAGGCAGGAGTGCCCGAGGTGGCGGCAGCAGGGCCTGAGGTGACGGCAGCAGGCCCTGAGGTGACGGCAGGAGAGCTGGAGTGTTGGGCCATGTTTGGGGAGCCCATTGTGTGGGAGGCCATGTTGGGGAGCCCTTTGTGGGAGGCCATGTTGGGGGATCCCATTGTGTGGGAGTGGTTGTGGCCTGCCATGGCTGCAATGTTGTTGTAGCAGGTGGAAGCTGTGATGATGGCTAGGGCCAGGGGCTAGTGCATGGCTGGATGATGCGTTTGAGGGCCAGGGCAGTGATTTCCACTCCTGAGATGACAGTGATCGTGAATGGCCAGCTTCGGTGGATGGTCCCGGGCCCTCTGGAATTTCCTGGCCTGCTTCCTCAACCTCTCCTACCTCCAGTGGAGCCTCCCCTTGTTCCACTGTGGTTGGCCTTGTCCTCCTAGCTACTGAAATGGAAGAAAACAAATATTTGAGTTGCTTACCATACACAATTGCCAGCTATGTGTTTCCATATCCTTGACATCAAGGTCACCTGTGATTGACTGTGGGTCTTGTGTTACACAGATGAACCACGGCCTGCATAATGAGCATTGTGGATCATGGCTCATATAAATATGTGTACGGCAGGTGAAGTGTGCCATCTGCATGTGCATAAGACAAGTGCTCTGCTAAATCTGCTGTGCAGTGTGTGAGACTGACCAAACTATGACATGTTCCCAGCAATGGTTGTTAATATGCAACTGACACATGGTCCAGGTTAGGACAGTATATGACACACACATGCAGTCCTACAGAGTCTGTATCCACATATGCCGCAGTACGCACACCCAGACATGTATTCTATTTTGAATGTAAAATCAATCTTGATCATATAGGAAATTGTACTCAGAATCAGTTTTAACTGCAGGTATTGACCAGCCATTTCATTGATACAAATTATGAAAATGATATGTTTGCTGTTTCTCATGTTCAGAGCAGAATTAACTGGTATTTTGGGGTCACTCTTTTGAGCGAAACCAAACTGATATACTACAGGATATTTCTCCCTGTGAAGAGCACAAGTGAGCTAAAAGAGGCTGCTCTCTGAGTAGGTAACCAGACCTATAAGACAAACCAACTTCAGGTATTGTCCATTCTCAGATTGATCGGCTCTAATTTTGTTGTTGTGTATAGAAAATAAAAGTGTAAGAACTTGTGCTGTTTGCATATCTAAACACAAATGCAACCATCGGGTTGTTCTTCTTTACTTGCTTCCACCAAAATATTTGTTTAAATAGGATGTGTCTTTCTTTAAATAGCCTCTTTCTGAAGTAAAACATATCAGTGCAGGGTAAACATGAGACAATGGACCTTAACTATTTTCTCAGAGTGCATCTTTATTGTCTATGTAATGTGTTATATATATGTGTAGAACTATGTAGTAAAATTCCAATAAGTATGGGTTTGCTTTTTTACTATGAAGCTCTTTCTAAGCAGAAGAGAATTATAACATTAGACCAAGTAGGTATATGTTTCCTATTGTTTCTTCATATTGCTGCCATCTCAATTTTCTGTAAAAACATAATACAAATATTATTGCCATCTATAGTATTATTACAGCCTCACTTTATTGCCGATCAATAAATACATTGCCACTGTGAAGTATTTGTAATCGGTGCTATACTTTCACTGCACAGTACTTTCCACAAAATACATTGTGAAGGTTTTTAAACAAGGTCACAATTCTGTAGTTGATGTAGGCAGTATATATGCAAGGTCATGGTCACAGTTAAGAGATATATTTCGACAGCAAACAAGAAAAGGTGAGGTCCAGATACAATATTCATGGCATATTTGAGTGTTCGACATCATATCTGGAACTAAAAGAGTGTCAATCCCATGGCAAGACACACATCACAATGGCAATAATATTACGACACAATTAGCTTCACTTTGGAGCAAATAATGAGCCTATAAAATGCTTACTGCACCTCTATAAGGCAGTTGCATCAATTTTGAGTTGATTTGGCCCCATATACTAGGAATAGTCACCATATAGTACACTACTTCCAATATTACTAAGAAATGTTTTCAAAAAATGGTATACACAAGAGCCATTGCCATGGATATTGTGCAGATTGAACGGCTATGCCACTGTAAATAGGAAAGTATGAAAAATAGAACATATTCATTTTTGGAAATGTATAGTATTAGTTAAGTCACTTTTTACATTTAGTGTTGTAGAGACCTGGAGAATGCATTCATAACAAAGTGTTGTATATTAATCAGTTTAGCTACTGTATAAGAAGAATTTATGAGTTGACACATTCCTTGCATTTCTTGTCTGGTCATACTAAACTCTTACATTTGGACCTTACTGGGGCATTTTACATATTCCTAATCTTAGTTGTGTTATTGAAGCTGTATTACCATATTTGAATTTTATGTGTTCCATACATATTTACACGTTCTAGGAAAGATTTTGAAAACATATCATGTCCCCTGGAAATGGAATTAAGTGTGTTCAGAAAATATCTCTAGTTTGACTGAAAAATAATGCAATGATGCAATGTTTTAATGGGTAGTTTAATAGACAGTTAAGATTCAAACAGTGTGAAATTCATTTATTCATCTTTCATTTAACATAAATTGTCAGAATTTACTAATTGGCTATCTTATTTCAACCATTGTGACAGAAAATAAAATTAAAAAAAAATGTTTTTTTTTAAATTGCTCACATTGGTAAAATCCCCTTTTTTCCCCACTGAATAACTGTGTTTAAACCTAAGGCCTCTGAGTATTGACATGGACGTAACACTAGTTTTTCGGTGTTGTAATTAAGAAAATACTTCCCTTGAATGACCAAATATAGACTCAGTGCAGGTGTATTGTTAAAAATACATTATTTATATGAGAAGAAACTGTGCAATGTAAGATTACACCATTTTAGCAGCTGAATAACATATTACATTTTTAGAAAATAATAGAACCATGCTATGTTTCTTTGAAATAAGTGGGTATTACAGTTATTCCATTACATATGTAATTATATTTAAATTATGTAGCTACATACAAACATATTTGCTCTTGTAAAAGCATCTCATTACTTCATTGAAGAATTCCAGGTGCCAACGTATATGCTGCAGTTCCTCTATTTAAGGTCAGTAACCTTTAATATTGTGTTTCAGGGAGCAAAGGTTAGGGATCCTGAAAACACTCTTGTCCAATTAGAAAGATTAATAGCTTCATTGAGGGGGAGAGAAAAATCAATGCTTCGGTACTTTATCCATAACCCTTTGTCCTTTCCTCTGATATAATGAAGGCACCAGTACAGTTTCCTGTTATACACACACATTAAAATCTTAACACATTCCAATCCTTATACAGTTACACTTTTCAAGCATTTTCGATTCCAAATATATTTAATCAAACTATACTAACACTATGTGGAGTCAGCATGCAAATTGACTGTTTTTCTCTATTCAACAATACGGTTTAACAGAAAGAATATATAAATCAGAGATCAGGCATACTAGCAAGTGTCAGGGTCATGGGCAATGCTAGCAGCAGACAAAGAATATCCAAGTCAAACTGGGTGCATGCAAAGGATAGTAGAAGTCACAATGATAACCAAAACCAATATAAAGACAGAAGAATCACAAACATAATCCATCCACAGACGGGGTCCTTGGTTGGACAAGAAATCCACATCCCTTTATATCTGAAGGAGGTGTGGAGGGGGAATCTTTGCAAAGCGCACAATCTTGAGGGTGTCTAACACGATGTACCCGGCCAGTGTCCTTAGTCTCTTGGTTCTAAGGTTCTAAGACATATGACGTCTATGGTGTGCTAATCCACGGTATAATGTACGTATAGTGTGATGACGCCTTGTGTTGCATGTAACCGTACTTCAAAAGTACTTCAGACCATTTTCATAAATAGAAGTATTTTAGTGGTAAAATTCCGAAACAATTCGGGTAAGTAAAATCCTTTGATAAGAACAATAAAACCAAGTAAAAGTGTTGACTATATAGTTTTGGTTTCCATTCGGGACTACTCTAAACCAGAGGGATACCCCAAACCCTTCATCCTCCCACAACCAGGCCCGTCTAAGCCTGAATAGAGGAAGGAAACCTTTTTGTCACTGAGGATGCTGCAGATTACAGCAGCAAAACGCGTCTGACACTTTTACTTGGTTTTATTGTTCTTATCAAAGGAACAGAAGAATAAAGACAAAAGAATCACAAAGATAATCCATCCACAGAATGGGTCCTTGGTTGGACAAGGAATCCACATCCCTTTTTTATGTGAAGGAGGTGTGGAGAGGGAATCTTTGCAAAGCGCACAATCTTGAGTGTGTCTAACACAACGTACCCGGCCGGTGTCCTCAGTCTCTTGGTTCTAAGACATATGACGTCTATGGTGTGCTAATCCACGGTATAATGTACGTATAGTGTGATGACGCCTTGTGTTGCGTGTAACCGCTGAGTTTGATGTTGTGTGCGTGTAGGTATGTCCCAAAGCACAAGTACTTCAGACCATTTTCATAAATAGAAGTATCTTTATTGGTAAAATTCTGATACAATTCAGGTAAGTAAAATCATTTGATAAAACAAGGCACCGGCATGAACAGTGCTTTTGGGAATAGCAGCACATCCGACCGCCGTATACACCAAGCAGTATACAACTAGGATTTGTGCGATTCGAACCTATTAAACACCATTCCCGATCAGACAAAATATACCAAGCGCTAAGGCTAAACTTTGGTTGTGGTCACATTCTACCCAACCAGCACACCCAATCGCCACATCCCTTTTATAGTCATTTTTTAGCCACAGCTGATGCTGGTGTGATACACACAATTTGTTTTTATTTGAATAGCCACTGTTCTCCATTTTTAAACTGCTCCTAAGTTGATGACTTAGGTGTATTGTGGTTGAATATTACAAAGGGTTACAATCCCTTATTGGCTGCACCCACAGAGGTGTAGAACCTTGTTTGGTGGGTTGTATAGCTTTTTACACTTACTCTCAATAATGTGGAGAGATACTTCAGAAACTTTAATTAAAGTGCAAATAGATGAATCCAGGTGCCATTTATTTTAAGTTTTTTAATGAGTTCACAATGACAAACCCAATACCTACTTCCCTTGCTACTTACCTTCCCATTCTTTCCAAAACATGGTAGAACATTACTTCTTCTCTGCATGGGATAAGTCATGCAAATATTGGTATTGATCTAACATTGTAAAGGCTGCCGCACTGTCCCTTGTTTTACTCAATTAGAGACACACTCACAGGTCTGATTGCTGTAGCTGGCTTTCTCTTTCCATTTCAAACCAGTACCTTTACATTATTAACTAGACAGATTAAGTTTCTCATTAGATGTACAATATTTCCATCCCAGGGTTGAAGGAACCAAAATAATTCTGGGGGGGAGGGTTACAGCTCACTTGATACACAGAACTCTTAATAGCCTATATACGCATACATACACACAATGAGAAATCTGTGGGGGATTGTCCCCCTCACCCCCCTGTCCAGTTCCCCCAGTTAGCAAAATCTATTGTAATTTCTGACAGTTTAAAAGTGAGGTTAACACCCCCTCCATAATTTGTTTTGGCCAATCCGGTTGGATGAAAGATTTGAGACATAGCACTATGTCAGTTGCTATGGCAACACCACACAGCATATACAGGAAGCATGGATGATCCCAGAGGTGACTGGGAGGCTGACAACACTGCTCTACTATTGGCTGAGCAAGCAAGAGCAGGTAAATAGTGGGTTAATATTGCTCCCCGGATGCTGCATGCTGATTGGGTGGGGATAAGGAAGTTGTGTAGACACCCCCTGGGATGTCAACACAATCATTAGAGGGATTTTTAGATATTCATAAAAATAAAATGTTTTATGAGATGTGCTGTATACATATAGGCTGCTTTTTGTCTATACAGTATATGACTATAGAGAGATATGTATTAATCCAGCAAACTTAGATATCCCTTTAAGCAAAAACAAAAAGTACAAGTACATGTCATGCCTATATGGACAACAGGACTTTTTGGGGCTGACAAAGCATTCTAGGCCTCGGACTAGCAATGGTTAAAATGTTATGGACTGCGGAACTGTCATGGTCACAGCTTTGCCATGGTTAAATGTATGTGGTGTGTTGCATTGCCAAGTGCTTTTATTCTTATGCATTGAGTAAAGTAAGTCATGTTTGATACATTGGAAGAGTGCCACAGGTCTAGGGATATTTGGTTTAGGGGTAAGGAGACTAGCATACACCAGTAAAACAGTGTACAGTCCGTTAGAGAGGATGAAAAGGCAATATTAGAGATTTAAAGATCTTTCTGTAACTAGGGTTAGTACGGCTTTGAGGGCAACTAGATAAGCATCTTGGTGGTCACCTTGTGACAGGTAGTTTACTCCCCCCTGGCCTGTCAAACTGAGCACCAGCAGGATTCAAACCCGCGTTCACTGTAAATACTAGGGCTATAGACTTCAGTGGGAGTATCAAAGGTAAATTAAGATGTCAAATTAGTTAAAAGCTTTTCAAATAGAACACTGAAACATGTGTCTGAAAGAACAGAGGTTAATTAGAAACAAGTGCTTTTAACCGGTATCTCTTTGTTCCTCTGCTTGTTAGTTTACCACCCACTTAATTGTCTCTATGCATGTCCAGGGCCCTATTGAAGACAATAGGCTCTTAATTGTCTGATTCTTGTGGGGGCCCTGGTCGGCCACAAAAGTGTATTCTGCGGTTACCCCCTAGAGAGCCTTGAACAAAGTGAGCGGATCAGTGATCATCCATGTAGGGAAGGTTAAGCTTTCTTTAGACTGAGTCATGTTGTACATAAATATAAGAGTTGTTTGATTAGGCATTATCACTGTATGTATACCATTCTGGAGAAAACCTTAATCCTAACCTGGAGGTATCTATGCTGACTCTGCCTTGGATGCTGAGTTACAGTAGGTAACTGCTACAGAACCAGGTATCCTGTCCTACTGTGGGTGCTCCTGCTGTTAACTGTTCTAATATTGGTCCATATCCTGCTAGCAAGGATACAATGGACCTCACAATCTACTGGGTAGGATTGATCTAGGATCCTTTCAATAGATCCTCCACATTGATGTACCATAAACAGATTGCTGAAAGTAGCTAATCCAGTGTTGAAATGTGCTTCACATAGCAGCATCACAACTTCATATCCGAGACATTTTAAATATTGTAGTTTATATTTCTGCTCTTTTTACCATTTTCATAACTCACAACATATTTGTATGACATTCTTATATGTTTGTAATGTTTTGGTACCTAGCAAAGAATAAAGGCTATGATGATTTTTTTTTTTTGTAAGAAGGTATACAAGTGTGGGCAGTAGAATAATTTATTCGCCCCCAGTGACATCATATCTTATGATGCCTGAAGTGTATCTGTTACATTTAAAACCATTGACTCATTTTAATGAGCATTGTAATGTAGTTATACTAGCCAATCTTTTAGGATTAATAACTCCTTAGATATACAGTATTTCCTTCCTGTATGGCATAGTATGCTAATAAGTGGTACAACATACTAATTAATGTCAATCAGCCTCATTTAATTGCCAGCTCGCAGCTCACTCGCAGAGGGTTGGATGTCTCCGAGTGAGCTGCGAGCTGCTTTTCTCCTGCGTTTCTGAGGCTATTCAATTAGGCAAGGACGAGTCACGCTGCCCGACATCCGATTTCGTAAACCAATGCTTCCGACGTAAGCAGAGCTGGGCTTGCTACTGCATGGTCGCAGCTTCTGCTCACTGTCAGCCAATGGGAGTTGAGACCGTCATGATTGACGGTTCTCAAAGCTGCGAGTGCTCTCGCAGCCTCCCATTATGTTAACCCTGCTGCACAGGTCTCATGTCCCCCACTGCATATGAAATGTTTATATTCCCAGCCGCAGGTCCTTAAAGGGCCCGCGGCACACAAATAGTTAAGGCCGGTAGCAACCCACGGCACCTAAAATTAAGCCCCCAATGCTGGGGGTCCCCATGGTGGACACCTGCAATGTGCCCACATTAACCCTTGCAATGGGGGTCCCGATCAGAGGAGATCGTGACCCCCAATGCATTCAAAATTAAAATTTCCTGCCTTGCAGGTCCTTAAAGGACACGCGCTAAATAAAAATTAACCCTTTCACTCATGGGGCTCTATACAGATCTCCATAAGCCCCTAATTAACCCTGTCACTCATAGGGGTCAATACAGGCCCCATAAGCCCCTAATGAACCCTATCACTCATGGGGCTCTATATTGACCCCCATGAGTGACAAGTTTAATTAGGGGCTTATGGAGGTCTGTATTGACCCCCATGAGTGACAGGGTTAATTAGGGGCTTATGGGGTTTGTATTGACCCCCATGAGTGACAGAGTTCATTAGGGGCTCAAGGGGGTCTGTATTGACCACCATGATGACAGGGTTAATTAGGGGCTTATGGGGGTCTGTATCGACCCCCATGAGTGACAGGGTTAATTAGGGACTCATGGGGATCTGTATCGTGCCCCACTAGTGATAGGGTATTTTGTATTTAGAGCTGGTGAATTTTGAATGCAGCTGGGGTCCCCGATCGCGTGTGATTGGTGTCCCCCACTGCAAGGGTTAATGCGGGGACCATGTGGGGGTCCCGATTGGGACCCCCCAGCATTTTAGTTGGGGTTACAGTACCCCCACTGCCGGCCTTAACTATTAGTGTGCCACAGGCCCTTTAAGGACCCACGGCGGGGAATTTAAACTTTTTAAATGCAGTGGAGGACACGGTCGTGACCCCCCACTGCAAGGGTTAATGTGGGGACCCTCTGGGGTCCAATGAGGACCCCCAGCATGGGGTTAATGTGGGCACACTATAGGGGGGACCAATCAGGACCCCCGCAGCAAGGGGTTAATGTGGGGACCAATGTGGGGACCCCTGCATTATTGGGGTCTAATGTAGGAGTGTGGGGGGTGTTAGGTGCACTGCGTACATATCTGGGACTATACGTAAGGGCTTCTAAAGCCTTTGCGAGTCCTCCTGAGCACAAGCAGGACTTCGTCCTGAATTTGCGCTTTGTGAGCTGGGATACTTTACCGGAGTGGGAGGGATCGGGCAATTTAATAGGGATTTGTGTAAATTGACCTGCGAAAGTGAAACATCAAAGGCTTCAGAGTGGTGTAAGTTGCAGGTCAGCCATTTTCGCAGGGCCTTCACTCGGAACTCGATCCGTGGTCGCAAAATGGAGGCACTTGAATAGGGAAGTTGCCTCCGTTTTGCACTTGCGAACTCGGAGCTGGAAAAAGTAGCAATTGGAGAGGTTGATTGTTTGTAAAGTATTCACTTTGCCATTAAGGAGTACTTTTCGTAAGTTGTCTCAGGTGCTGCATTATGGTGCAAAGGGCTGTGATAGCAAATTCTCCACACAATAAATTAACACAGCAATGTACATTGTAGCCCCTGCATTAAATATTCTGTCAATGGACCATTGTAGTTTGGCAAACAGTCACTGTTTCAAGGTTTGACTGTCTGTAGTTTGGCAAAAACTTCATAAGTTTTTAGATTGTCAGTTTGGAAGTTTTAAATCTTGCAAGGTGCTTTGGGACTGCACTTTGAACACTGGAAACTCACAGATAGGGTCCTCAATTTTTTGCGATGCGTTAATATTGTTTTGAACATAATCCATGAATGGCATTACGGAATATGTTGGCATGTTAGAAATAAATGTTATTAGTAATATGTTTTTAAACTATGCAACAAGTTAAAAAAATGCAGCTATGCAAGTCAGGAATATAAAATAATATTTAGAGAAAGTCATATATTTATATGACCCTGCTTGTGCCATGGGTGCCACAGGTCTGCAGATATTTGGTTAAGGGGTATGGAGACTGACATAGCAGTAGTAACATTTGAAGTATCATTTACATATACAGACTGGCTAATATATTGTGTTATAACATATACAGAGCCAACATATTCTGTGGCTCCAGACAAAGGAGCACAGCGAATACATAACACAAAAGGACATAAGTGGATGTACCCCCCGTAAGATTACAGAGTTCTACTCCTATAAGAGGGTACAAATTAATGGTGGATTAGCTGTGGTAGAAACAAAACGTGAAGGGAATGTTTGGATGATGGAAATTTTGTCAGGTAGCAGCATACATTAAATGATCATAGTACAATATATATGCAAAATACATCAACATCCAAATGTCTGTGAGAATGAGGTCGAGGACTGGAATCCATAGTTTTACTTTTATGGATATACACACAGAAATTATAAATATTACGTCAATTAAATGTCATAGGGAATATGTTTACATAGTCAGAAAGACACAGAAAAAAGATGCATATAATTTATTTAAGAATATGATAACTTCCAAAGGCATAACTAGTGTTTAATAAAGCAATGGATGAAAATAGCTTGCATCCATGATGTGGCCGAAGTCTGTCTTTTGAGTGACTTTTGTAGAAACAGTCTTTAATATACTTGAAAAAGGATCAAGATCCCTAAAAGTGACAGTTAAAAAATAAATAAATAGCCAGGGAATAATATAAGATTAATATGAATAAAGAAGATGATTTTGGCACAGCACCTTTAAGGTAACTGCTAAGTCATTAAGACCGCAATAAGAGGAGCTTACACTGTAGGGATAATATGAAATATAATATAAATATATTAATATTTGGAACTTATTTTATCCATTTAAGTTTACTTTAAAAAATATATATATTAAAATACTTGATTAGAAGAAGGTTTCAGGCTGGTAAGATGTTGGATTTAGTTCCCTCTCTATAAACTGTTTCAACCCGTGAGAGGTTCCAACCCTGAGTGTAGCTGTGGTAAGCAATAGATGTGAAAGAAACCAAATGGCTAGTAAAGGTACATGCACAGAAACAGGGAATTTATGTATGTGAGTTCAACAGTCATGCCATTTTGTCATGCGTATAGGAGCCAAAGAAAATCTGAGGGGGATACCATATATAGTATAAAAAATACCACACACCTGCTTCTCTACACATAAACACACACATTTAAAAATCTGGGTGGGATTTGTCCCCCTCGTCACCTCTAGTTCCTACACCCATGCATTTTGTCACCATCGTCTAGGTCAGTTTTAAAGATTTCCATTTTTTATTAAACTGTGTCAAATATTAATGTATTACTTTCCTTACTTTGAAAAAATAAACATTAAAACTAAAAGACTAAAACTTCGATTAAGTTGAACTATTGTTGTTTACGGGAGCCCATAATGTAGTCCGTAAACTAATTTGCTATTCAATTGGCGTCTTTTTGCAAGCTGCAAATGATCTACAGGTTACAGGCTGAAAATCCCTGCGGTTGTCAAGATCGTAAAAGCCTTTGATCTTTCAAGCCTGCTAGAGTCACAATCGCGAATTGCTATTCAATAGCTACAATTTCTCAAGCCCGCAAATGTTTTCACACACATAAATGTAGAAGAAAATCCTATGGGTACAAGATAGGACTCGCAAGGGGGTTAAACACCTGTATGTAGCACTGTACATGCTAATAAAAAATCAATACTGCACTTTAAAAGATGGAGAAAGCGATGAAATACATTAGAATTGATTGCACAGCGGTCTCAAGCTCGCAAATCTGCAATCAAAAAATATTTTTTTAGGTGTCATTTCGGTGTTATGTCAATCTTGGAAATCAATGAGATAATACATATCAAGCCACCCCCATGGACAAGAACAGTATAATCATTTATTTTTAATCTTTTGTACATTGCAGGATTGTGAGTCTGATCGCATATCGGACCTCTAAACGCTAATTGAATGACATGTTACCTCCATGTTTTACTGACATAAAGATGACAGTCTCATGTTCTCTTGGCTGTTTCTAAATCGGTAGCTACGGCCTTGCTTAATTGATCATGTTCACACTCTGAAATGCTACATATGATTACATGGTTTACGGTTTAGGCTTTCGGCCTGTAAGTTGCAGGCTTGTTCAATTGAATCGCTCTGTAATTGTAGCAAATGTCCAGCCTGCAGACATAAGGCCGTAGGATGCAATCTGTGGGCTTGCAATTGAATGAGGTTCTAAGGGCTCAATTCCAATCTGATACGTAAATGCGAAAAAAAGCTCTCTCGTAACTGTGGGAGCTTTTTTATGCAAGCTACATAGTGATTCCAATCGCAACCCCTACAACAGTAAACAAGGGAACACACACCAGAGTAGTGTGAGCGCAGTCCCTAAGCCCTACTGTCCCCATTTTGCCTGGTGCAAGGGACACTAAGCTGTAAGCTCAGTAGTCTCCTCGATAGTGCTGCATAGTTACACACTATATTACCACACACCCATAAGAGATAGGCAGGGGGTTTAAGACCCCACTGCCGATCAGCCCTATGTGCACAGGGAAACACTGGGAATTGCCTCCTCCCACTGGCTGAAGGGAACCGTCACGGATTCCCTACCCCGAGATCTATAACCATGGGGTCTATTTATACCCCTATGGCATCTAATGTGTAACTGAAATATTAACCCTTGCCTTAAAAGACCACCATGGTAGTTAGGGTTAATATTAGATCCCATGGGGGTCCTTTAAGCTAGGGAGGAATCATCAGAGTTCCCCATTTAATGTACTTTAAGGGTAGGGTACAAGGGGTGCTTCTTTGGTAAAAAATAAATTGTTAATATATTACAGATAATGAATGTTGTTTACTGCAACACATTTATACAGAGTGTACCATTTTTAGGTATTTTCGAGGTTCTAAAAGCATTTAGATTTTTTACTTTACTGTAAATCACACATTTAGACACTGATTCTCTGCCTTTTCATCTATTCCCTGTGTCTGTTTGTTGCTGATACTACTATTTTTCTCACCCTGTTGTGTATCAACCCTATATAATCTACATCTATATATATGGTTTAACTTCTTCTTGGTTTTACCTCCTGGATAGGGATTCCTAAATGGACTGTTATTTATTCTCTCTCCCTGTAATCCATGTTTTGACACTATCTACCTGTTTACAATTTAAATTCCATCTGTCCCTTCCTGCTGCCAAATGCCACAGAAAATCCTGCAGGTAGCTCCACTGCAGGTTACATGATCCATCGTTTAAACACCTTATTTCAAAAGCAAACATCTAAAAGCCTAGAGACTTAAAGCCCTATTAAATTTGCGCTATGTTTTAAAATGTAGCCCGTAACTCCAAATTTACAGGTTACGGCTATTAAATTAGCCCCGTAACGTAGCACACAGCAGACTTGCAAGTGAAGAGGCTAGAGGACCGAGAATAGGCTATGGGTTGAGCAACGTTTAACTTTGTGAACGTAAATCCTTTGATCCGTCAAGCCTGTAACTGCTACGTCTTCAATTTACCGCTACGTCTTACATTGCAAAGAAGTCACACGCGAGCAAGCACGTAACACGCACATGGAGCCCAAACTAACCTCCCCTTTTTCAGTGACGTAACGCAGACGATCTCTTTTTCCATTGGCTCCATCAAAACCCGTAACTACGGTCTACACTAGTTAGATCGTCCACAAACCCAAAAATCCAACGTTCTACGAACAAGCTATGATTTGTGTCTCCAGCCCGTCGCTCACAGACCATTCTAATTTAATAGCAACGTAACTCGGCCAAATTTCAAGCATGCAGCCCTTACGTGCTACACTTTGGACTTAAGAGGCTGGAATTTAATGGGGCTGTGAGAATACTGCAACTAGCACTAATAGCAGTGATAGAGCTTACTGTGCTTCTTTGTTTACTTTTTGCTTACATGCTTGTTTATTAATCATAATATTGTTCACTTAAGATTCACTCTTATTCTTTAAATAGTCCTTTTATGATTAACATTCTAAGATAGAATTTGCCCTCTTTCTTTCTCCTCCTAACCATTACTTAGTAATGTTTGCAGAAATCAGCTTAGATGGTAAAATCTCTGGGGATTCCCTCCCTGCTCACCCGATCCCCACTAATCAAATTAACCAAGGGGGTCTATTAGGACCCTATCGCATCTTCACATTAACGCTGTGCCACGGAGGTCCTTAAAGGACCTTTAGGCACCTAAATATTAACCACTTACCACAGGGGTCTCTAATGGACCACGACGGCACACATATTTATCTCCTATGCCACGTTGTGTTCTATAAATACCCCCATGGCATCTACATACTACCTATATAACTAAGATATATGGACCTACATGGCAGCTAACGTTAACTCCCTATGCCATAGAGGTCCTTACAGGACCCCTGTTACTCAAAAAACATATGTATTGCCATGGAGGTCCTTTAAGGACTTTGTTGGCTCACCCAATTAACCCTTGATAAAAATTAAACCCTAACCATGGGGTAGAATTACAATAAAATAAAATGTACAATAAAATAGAAAATAATTACACAAAATAAAAAAGAGACATAAAAAAATAAAATAGAAAATTAAAACTGTAAAAGAAAATAATTATACTTACCAACCTTAATGACCATCCAGCAATGATCCACAATTCAACAATGCCCAGGTCCTCACACTTCTGCCCTTGATCAAATGGGCTATCCATGTTGACTGTAGTCTTAGGTCCTCTTCTTTTTTGATTAAAGCCATTGCATCCTCTCTTCAGGGCTTGGAAATGCCCCCCCCCCTCCCAAAAAAAAAATGTTGACTAAAAAATAAATTACTTAAATTAACAGAGCCCCTCCTATGAGGAGCTTCCCTGCCACAAATGGCTTTTACTGCTCTTTTGTGGCTTGAATAATAATGTGTTGGTGCCTTCTGATTGGGTGATATATGTGTCCATTATATTTCAGACAATCAGAAAAGCTTTTAAGATATCACCCTGGGAATTTTCATTGAGCAAATTAGAATACTCAGATTGATAAAGCCTGTCAGATATGACAATTGAATAATTTTTAGAAGCATTTGTCCGCCTCCATGGGTGGTGTTCAGTATGATTAAGTTTAGGTACTCACAATGGGCTTACACATGGTATGATAATTGTGTACAGCACCGTTTAAAGAGTTTGGAATGGCCTAGAGAGAAATTTGAGATACAGTTTACCGAACTTGCAGAATCTGATCATTTTTGTCTTTTCAGCGACAGAGATTTATTTTTACCATGCCATGGTTCCTACTGCCTGTAAAGTAAAGTTTGCTCAAATGACATTAAAATAACACAGTTAGAGAATGAACATTTTCATGAACTTCTGAGAACTACTTAATTTTCCCCACTGGTAAAGTGAACTGAGTACAAAAGCATATTTTTGTGAATAAGAATATTTTCAAGTGTTCTTTTTGAAAAGTTCTTTATGTTTTTTTGCACAGCCACCTTTATAGGACACGCACACATGCACATCACGTGATAAGTAGACAAGCTACAGTGAAAGCTGATATTATTGTGTAGGAAGCTAGCCAGGGGATGATGGATCTGATGATGAGCAGAGGAAGCAGGATCATGATGGTGGTGGATCAAGTTAGAGTTAATAATGATGAAGATTACAACAGCCTCAGATAAATGAATAAATACACATATTTAATTCTAAATATTTATTTTAGCAAATCTATGTAATGTATGTTTCTATTTCCCTTGCATTTAGGCTGACAGGTATCCTATATTGTTTCCCCAGAATGAAAAATATTTAATTTGTCATATGAATTTTAATAATGATGATGATGATGATCAAAAATGATCACAGCAGCCTCGGGTAAATAATGTTTCCTCTAGATTGAAAACAATAATCTTTCACATAAATCTATGTGTCTATATTGGGGATTGAGGACTGCTGTTTGCTCACACCAACAAATTACATACTCACATAAAGTAAACATTAAAAAAAGATTGACTTTTAATAATGGCAAACCAAAAGTCAGATCTAGAAGAGAGTCAGCAGTCATTTGCAATCCGAATCTAATCCAATAATACCAAAGTCAAACCCTCAGTTTTAGATTTGGTCAAAAAGCCGCATGAAATGCAGAATGGTGATGAAACGAACAGGTGAATCTTATGTTCAGTTTGCTTTACAACATGGAAGTGGCATAATCTTTAGTTGTGTGAAAATGCAATTTAGGAGAATTTTTTTTAAATTACGGAACCAAATGTTACTTTATTTTGCAAACTTTGCCCTCCTCCAAAGGCAAAGACATTAAATGAGTCCATTAGTAGTGTATCATATCTGAAAAAACAAAACAGACATTGTTTTGAAGGGAAAGGGGGAAAATAATTGACTTAAGAGCAACTTAGCATTAAGCAGTACTACAGTGCTGGTGGTAAATCAACACTAATGCAAATTTCTAAGAGAATTTGATAAATTGTTTTTCAGTTTTGTTATTTCATCACTGCAGCTGCTTTCAGCTGTACAGAATAAGAAATGTTACTTTACCTACATCATTTCAAATATATGCCATTGTTAACTTGAGGAAATCACAAACATTGATTGGTCAGGCTTTTGCCCAGTTTGTAAATTTATACACACTTAAAATCACACTTAATATTACCACATATTCTATTAGCTACTCGATTACGAGTTACACGCCCACAATCACTATGGGCCAGTCAAAGACGCAAATTTGGCCTTAGGATTCCATTGGTTTTAGCACAGCTTGAATATTATGAGCTCTAAATAATTAAAGTTACACAAAATCAATATTCTATTAGACCCGTAGGTCTAGCTCACAAATAAAGTCTAACCCGCAAATGAAAAAAGTATCACGTTTCTGTCAAAAATATTATGAGTATTTAATTGGACTCGCAATGGCTTTTTCAAACACTTGTTGAAGCTATAACAGCAATTAAACACATAATACTGTACTTTAAAAGCATGGGAAGACAAGGAAAGACATAAGAATTCATTGCAAACCAGTCTCAAACCCACAAGAATATAGTAAAAAAATATTATTTTTAAATGTTATTTCTGAGTAATATTAATCCCGGGACTCAAGAGGTTAATACATATCATGAAACCCAAATGGACTAAAACTAAAATAGATGATCTGACTGATCTGGACTCCTTGCTGACTGTGCCTTAGGGAGTACAGCTGCACTTCACTGACAAAGCCCACAGAGGCCTAAATGCACATCTGGGGTTTGCTGTTTCTGCTGTTCAGGGTAGAATTAGGTATTTCAGGGCTGGGTCACTCTTTTGAGTGAGACGAGACTGATACTACAGGATATTTCTCCCTGTGAAGGGCACAATTGAGCTATAAGAGGCTGCTAAAAGAGGTAATCAGACCTATAGAGCATTGGCGGAGCTAGTGCTTGGGGGGCCCCGGTGCAAAATAAAACATTCAGAGGCCAGGGCCTCGGTGCCTTGCATCAGCTGCACCGGCTATAGCTCCTGTGCTATAGAGCAAACCTACTTAGGTATTGTTCGTTCTCAGATGAGCACCTCTACTCTTTTTGCTTGCATTTTATAGATTGCTCGAATGTGAATCCGATATGCAAATATTACTTATTGGCACTAATTAATTGGTAGCCTCCATTGCAGATGACGTCTAACTTCCATGTTTTACTGATGACATGATGACGGTCTTATTTACTATTAACTGTGTCTAGGAAGTAAATTACGGGCTTGCTTAAATATTGTCAGATCACTTGATCACGCCCCTGAAATCCTACTTAAAAAAGGCAGGGTTAACGAGTTTTGGCTTAAGGAGGAAAATAGCAGCTTGAGTCAATAGAATACATATAAACATTTAGAGACATTTAGAGAAAAAACCACCTGCAGCCTAATTTACAAGTTCAAGGTATTTGCAAGCTTCTAATAGAGTAGGGCCCATGGTTGAAAAAATGAGTTTCTCATATCATAGGTACATGTATATTTACATTATTTAAAGTTCCACGGTCAATTACTAGCCTACTGACAACATGTTTGTATCTGTTCTAGTTATTAAATAATTGTTCCTCAAATACAATACAGTACTAGCCTGAAGTGCTGCATAGAAGTGCGGTTGTGTTGGGGGACAACATTTTTCAAACACAACATACTCTCCTTGAATACACAAATTTTGTAAAACAAAGGATTTAGGATTATGTTAAATGCGTGTAGTGGGCAACATTACATACACAATAGTTATATTGCCATGGTTTGTGTGATTGATCAGTCAAATAAGTTTTGTTTCCCTTGTATAACCCATGTTATTTTATATAGTAGCTTAAAGTATAAGGTTATTGGTATTTGCAAATGTGTTGCTAAAAATTTCAGTTGTCAGGATTTAAAAAATATAAGCTTTTTAATACTTTTTTGCTTTTTTGGTCCATATGATATTTTCCATAACTTCATAATAAGCAATGCTTTTAGAAAGTAAAAACAAAAAAGAAACCCAGCCTTAAATTTTGTCCCCTGGATGCTAGACTTTTCATCTTCTTTAGTCACTGTCATCCACAACTATTTTGTAAAAAAAACATCTCTTGCCCCCTCAAACTACTGCATAATTTGTACTCCTCCCATGTCTTCTCTTCTGAAATCTCCCCAGGGCTCCTTACTCATTTCACCAACTGCTTCTCTGAAATCTCCACTTTAATATCTTTATACTATCTGAAACTGAAAATGTCCGAAACTAAATTAATAATCTTTTCTCCCAACAAAATTACAATACCAACCATTTACATAACCATGCCACTATATCTTCCACCAACAAGCACGCTACCTGTCCGTCACTTTCAATTCCTAGATCTCCTTCAGGACTCATATTCAACTTTTTTCTCAATCCTGTCAACTTCACTTACACAGCTTTGACAGAATTCATACTTTTATCACTAATGATACAGCAAAGATCCACATAAATTCGCTAATCATCTTCCACCTGAACTACTGTGACACCTTTTTAAATGTAATCCGTCTCACCCACTTCATCTCGCTCCAATCCATCCTAAACTCAACTGTAACACTCAACTTCCTCACCCGCTGCTCCTCTCTGCAAATCCGTACACACACTCCCTCCTTGTACACATTCCCTCCTTTCCTGCACAGACCTGCTCTTGTTCTCTTCTAATCTCCTCTCACTCATGCATACTTTCTCCATCAGCATACCCCTCCATTGGAATGCATTTTCACATGCCAGGTTTCCAAACATCTAAAAACACTATAAAAATGAATATATTCAGGACAACATATTCTCATCACTGACACCATACATACACACTGACCACATTTGTTGGCTACCAGTTTTGGACCCAACCTGTTCTTAAACATATTCACTGTTTGCCCTCCTCTAGACCTGTTCCAGACCATGCCCGTTTCTGACCCAACTAGTTTCTTTAAATATTGACTGCTGACCTGACCTGTTCCTTACTGAGTCTGATCATGCTTGCTGGATGCCTGCTTCTCCTTGTGAATGTGTCCTCACTGTTCAGCCCTTGCATATTCCTGCCTGTTTCTGTCTGTGACGACAATTCAACATTCCAAATACCACCCCAAGAAGTTATTGCATACTAGACATCTACTTTGCTTATCACAATGCATCTGGCCCAGTTGGCACCACCATAGCTTTATCACCTACCTCATTATTACTACTTCACTGTCTGTCATACATCACACTGGTTCCATATCACAATTATCCAATGTCCCCTGGTCCAGCCACTACTTTACTAACTTGTTGCAATTAGTATCCCATTCCCTTTTTATATCACAGTCTTTCACCACTCCAACCTAACCTTTTTGTTAACGCTCTACAGCAGGGCCCTCACAGCCTCTCATATTGGTTGGCTGACCTCAAGTAATGATGTAATTCAGACTATGCCTGCTCCTGGCTGGATATCTGCTTCTCGGCATGATTGCTTCCCCAGGAAGTGATCCATTCAAAAAACCTCTACTATTTATGGACACTGACTCCAACATTTCAGATTTAAGTTAAACATCATATATGGTATAAAGGGCATGTCAAATGATATCAAAGAATTGTTAGTCTTCATAAGTATACTATGTCAGATGATTTAGATGACACTCAAATAAAAGTGAAACATCAGGCTTATTATACTCCTGATGGGAGTATGTTATAACTCATGTTTGAAATGTGGCATGTTCAATACTGACTTTGTATATTATTTTTGGGAATGTAGTGGGTGGGGCTGGAATAACCATTATGCAAAAGAGGTGCATGCTTAAGGCATCAAGGGAAGGGAGGGATCACGGAAATTTCTCATTGCCAGACTTACACTCTCATTGGCTGCGAGTCTCGGGTAGCGAGGCGAACAGTTGAGGCATTGAAACTCGGAGCACTTAGGTGATGAGCGCCAGAGGCGCTCTTCGCCTGTGAGCCCTGATGAAGCAAGGCAAGCAGTTGAGGCTTTGAAACATGCGGGACTTAGGCAGAAATGAGCGCCAAAGGCGCTCCTGCGTTCCTCGCAAAGCGAGGCAAGCCGTTGAGGCATTGAAAAAAGCGGGACTTAGACAGTAATGCGAGGCAAACAGTTCAGGCATTGAAGTATGTGGGACTTAGCCTCCAACCAGTTAGGAAATGCAGGATTGCATTAGGCTGCAAGCGGAACGCGGGACTTAGAAAAAAAAATTGTGAGGCGCGGGACTTAGAAAAAAAATCACAAGGTCGGAAAAATACGAAGTTGACAGCCAAACCGCGCAAATCGAAAAAAAAAAACATCACATACAGCAAGGGGGGATAGCCAGGACGTCTGGGAGTTAGGTTGCATGCAAATTTAAGCCGAATTTGCTGAGTTTCAGCACTCGAGTTTCGGCTAAGCAAGAAAAAAAATGTCGGCCGAAAAAAATTAAAACAAGGCTACACAACCCCAAATCACGCAAAACACCACCAGGCACGAACGACTTTTAACCAGGAACGTACGAGGTACTAAATAAACTATTAGAAAGGACGGAAAATGCTTGCGAGCCACGTAGCACATAGACAATCGCCGCCATTTTTCAACACTAACTTGCAACTAATAACATTACGAGCCACATTACGAGCCAAAGGCACTGATTGCGAGCCACATTACGAGCCAAAGGCGCTCAGTGCGAGGCTGGCAATTCGTGCCAAAGGTCCTCAGAGTAGCAAAAGCTTTACATTGTGTGGCAAACAGAATTGCCATGGCTTCAAATTGTATTGCCCCACCTTTTTTGATGGGCAAGTCGCTAGTAACAAATAATAATAAAATAGTAATAATAGAGGTTAATGATATACGGTACATTAATCTTGAGTATACAACAAAATGAGAATCTGGTAACAGTTTCTTATTGTTTATATTTTGAATTAGATATAACGTATATACTTGAGTATAAGCCGACCCGAGTATAAGCCGAGGCACCTATTTTACCACAAAATACTGGGTAAAATGAGTGACTCGAGTAAAGCCGAGGGTGGGAAATGTGCTGCCCCCTGTGTCCCTCTTGTGCCCTCTGTGTCCCCCTCACTCTCCTGTGTCTCTTCTCCCCTCTCCCTTCCCTGTGTCTCTTCCCCCCTCTCCCTTCCCTGTGTCTCTTCCCCCCTCCCTTATCACCCTCCTCAACCCCACTCCTCATGCTCAACCTCCCTCCTCATCCTCCCTCATCCTCACTCATCCTCAACCTCCCACCTCAACCCCCTCATCCTTAACCCCCTCCTCAACCCCCCTCCTCAACCCCCTCCTCAACCTCAACCCCCCTCCTCATCCTCAACCCCCTCCTCAACCCCCTCCTCAACCTCAACCCCCCTCCCCCTCCTCATCCTCAAACCCCTCCTCAACCCCCCTCCTCATCCTCAACCTCCCTCCTCATCCTCAACCCCCTCCTCATCCTCAACCTCCCTCCTCATCCTCCCTCCTCAACCCCCCATCCTCAACCTCCCTCCTCAACCCCCCTCCTCAACCTCCCTCTTCAACCCCCATCCTCATCCTCAACCCCCCATCCTCAACCCCCTCATCAAACCCCCCATCCTCAACCCTCATCCTCAACCCCCTCCTCAACCTCCCCCCTCATCCTCAACCTCTCTCCTCAACCCCCCATCCTCAACCCCCTCCTCAACCCCCCATCCTCAACCCCCCTCCTCAACCTCCCTCCTCAACCCCCCATCCTCAACCTCCCTCCTCAACCCCCCATCCTCATCCTCAACCCCCCATCCTCAACCCCCTCCTCAACCCCCCATCCTCAACCCCCTCCTCAACCTCCCTCCTCAACCTCAACCCCCCTCCACAACCTCCCTCCTCAACCCCCTCCTCATTCTAAACCCCCTAAATTCCTCCCCCTCTCCCTTTCCCCTCACTTACCTGCTTCTGCTCTGGCCTCCGCTCCTTCTTGACCCGGCGCGCATGTGACGTCACGTCATTAGCATATACCAGGTGCCGACAGGTAAGTGAGGGGAAAGGGAGAGGGGGAGGTATTTAGGGGGGTTTAGAATGAGGAGGGGGTTGAGGATGAGGAGGGGGAGGGAAAGAGTCCCGGGGGATTAGAGAGACACAAGGGGGGTAGAGAGACACGGGGGGATAGAGAGACACGGGGGGGTTAGAGAGACACGGGGGAGAGTGACTCGAGTATAAGCCGAGGGGGCCCTTTTTAGCCTTAAAAAAAGGGCTGAAAAAACTCGGCTTATACTCGAGTATATACGGTATATGGAGGCACAAAAATCTTTTAAGTGCTTAGGGCCTCTAAAGGTCTTAATCTGGCCCTGGTGGAGGGATTCAGAGATTTTGGGTTATGAGTCTGTTTCTAAATCAACAGGAACTTTTCCTGACAGAACTAAAACACATTGATAATACGCATCAACGTTTTGTATTTCAATTGCAAAGAAATTGATCTTAAGAAATTGGGTGTCATATAATGTTCCTTCTATAAAGTGTTTACGTCAAGAAATGCATAGATCTTTAATATTTTATGAAATGATCAATCGAATACAGTGGAAAATAAAAATCCGAGAATAAAGTGTTTTTTACATAAATGGCAGTTCTATTTAACAACACTTTCTGATTAACAATAAGATAGATTTTTGTGTATATTCAACTAAATGGTCTTAGGTAGTAACTTCGGTTGGGTTTATATTAGTCTCCAAGGATTATCCTTCTTGTCATATTGAAAGAGTTTGTAATTTATTATTTTTCATTTCTTTCTGTTGTCTAGCTTTTGTTGTGTTTTTTACTGGATTATTAGATATCCAGGCTCTCATTCTATTATCGGCCGTAAATCGGCCGCAAAGCTGCGATTCCTTGCGGGGGTCCTGTTACCTTGCAATTCAAATAGACGGCGCCACAAGGCTATCCCCTTACGGCCGGCCGTATATCTTGCAACCGGCCGTAAGCTCAGAAATCTTTAAATGCAAAAATAAATTCAAGATGGCACTGTAAAGCTCTGTAAATGCTAGGGATCATAATGGGGGACATGAGGATTATTAGCAACCCCCTCTCAAGCTTGCACATCAGCCAAAATGAGAGATTACATTAACTGTTTATTTTCCGGCCGCAGCGTGGGCGGGTCTGAGGTGCTCCAAGCCCTCTGGACTTTTTATATGGATATGTGACATAAATTTTAAAAAAAAATATTTACGGATTTGAGTGTAGGGGAATGTTGTGCTATTAATGCTAACACAATCACTTTATAGTCTCCTCAGAGTGCAGGATGGCTTTATTATGGCTTTGTTATGTGCTTATTTGTGTGCCTGCGGGACCTTTTTGCTGCAAGTAAGCTGCGGCTCGGTTTTAGCCTTGCAGAGAGGGTTCCCGGAGCAATTGAATAGCAACCAGGATTTTCTTGCGGCCGAAACTCTTGCGGCCGTTTAAGATCAAAGGCTTTCCTCCGGCGCGTGCAAGGGATAACAGGGCGCCGGCCGCAAGCCTGCCGGAATCCCCGGCCGGAAGGGAATAGAATAGGCAAATACTTTGCGGCCGGTCCTTGCGGCCCCGCATCTCCTACGGCCGATAATAGAATGAGGCCCCCAGTAATTAATTATGAGAATATTTTGTATGTGCCTAGATTTTTCAATAAGATATTTTAACAAATATCATACCTGAGTGGTTACAAACTACAATATATCCAGATTTAATATAATATTCTGCAGAGAAGAAATGTAATACTGTAGGATTTAATGTAAGTTTCACTCACTAAATATTTTTAGAGAAAACAGGCAGTATATAGAAAGTAGGTCAGACTGTAAACCTGAAACACACTAGGTGAGAGATATTTCTATCACCTTAGAGATCAGCCTAAACTGTGAGACTTAGTAATTGAAGAATATTACATTGGGGTTTATAAGATTGATCCGTAGCTTTGAGTCAAGTAAAATATTGAATACATTGATTGGATGTGCTCCATAGTTGCTATATATTCACTAAAGTGTTACAAAACTCCAAGATTTATATTAAAGATGATTCATACAACATTACAAAACCTTTTTTGTGAATGAAAAAACATTGTTAAAACATGTGAAGACTTCATAGAAACTTAGAAAAAATGCACCGGTCATACTACAGTAACTTTGGTACTGCTCAAAGGCACAATCTTTTTAGCAATTAGATACCCAAAGTGGTTTATTTGACAGTGAGAACTGCATTTAAAAAGAAAACACACTGCGCCAAATACACTCTTTCAGATAAAATAAAGAAAAATGTGCTTTCCATATCCATTTAAAGGATTACCTTTTTGCAATATAGTACTAAAATTTATATTAAGCAAAAAATAAATGAATACAGTCTTTAATTTATTAACTATTGAGAGCAATTATTGTGTATTTTGGGCACACATTTTCTTGATTGAGATACTTTCTGAGCTGCTTTGTCCTTGTTAACAAATTAATTTTTAACTAGTCCTACTATAAGACCTGGCCACTGTTACACCTAGAACCAGAATGTTTCTGTTAATTCTAGATCTCCTCACATCTGTTGAAGCTAACAACATGGTAGCTCCCACTGTAGCATAAATGCCTATCATAGGAAATAAACTCAGGCCTGTATTTTAATCTTTATTTTTCAGAAACATTATAATATTGGTTGAATGTGTAGTGAGCATCTCACCATTCATTTTTCATATGTGATATATATGGGGTTAATAGATTTGAATGATGCTAATTGTAATACTGTATTCTGATTAATTCAGTATTCCTTAAGTGTTCAGCTTTGCTAATTCTGTTTTTTTTTCAGCCGAAAAACATATATAGACAATATTTAATTTTATATAAATTCATCATTGATTCTGGATAGTGGTGCCCATTTTCAGTGTCTATGCTTTGCTGGCATTTATACTCATATTTATTATTTGTCTCAGTCCATATTATTCTGCATCTGTATATCATTTAAATATCTATTTTTTACAGCATCAAACAGGTGAGCATGGGTATATTGCTCTGTGCCCACTCCTCATCCTTCATATTGTTATGGCATCTACATGATTACAGTTTACATTCCATCACTCCCTTCCTGCCTTATTGCTGCAAACTACTACAATAAATCCCACAAGTAGATCCACTGTAGACAACACAAGTGATAAAATCAAGAAGAGTATACAAACATTCTGCTTGAAAGAGGCCGCTCTAACATAGTTTACCACTGATATTTGTCATAAGACTGCCTAGTGGACATAATTCAACATAATATGAGTTATTTATTCCACTCCATATTTTGATATGGATAAAATGCTGCTATAATAGTGAACCTATTTTAGGCAAACTGCCACAGAGAAACTTTATGATAGCCTTCTAAGCAGATCTTCCTCCTAAGCACTGAATAAGGGGTGGAGAGAAGCATATCTGCTGGAAGCAATAATTCTAATTTCAAACATAAATAGTAAAAGCTACATTTCTCAAAATACTGTTTTTATTGCTAATCAGTAACTAAAAAAATAAGTGAAACACTATTGTATGCACTCAAGCTCAAAAACAGGCTTTCCATTGTTCTGAAATGAGTTCAAAATGTTTTTTTACTTGTGCTTACCTCTGTATAGTACGAGGAAATATAAGCCCTATGCTAATCCCTGAAAAATCAATTAGCAGCACAGTAAATCCTACCTAGCTGTGTTAATCCGCACCCCTAAAACACTGCGATAGAACTCCTACGTGTCACTGCTACGAGTGAACTTCAGGACCCAGCTGAAAAGCAAGGCATAAATCTCCATTGAGTTTTACACTGAGTTACTTTGACACCCAAACCCTATACCAATAAGATTTTGCGGATCACTTGCAAATTAGGGCAGTGCCGTAAATGCAAAAAACAGAAGAAATATTTGCGTTTATCAAAGACCACTCGCAAGTGGTTTTTAAACCCTTGCCAAGTCCCCCAGAAGCATTTCAAGTAACACTATAGCACAAAAAGATGAATTGTGAAAATGATGACATTTCAACATTATTTGACACTTAACAATCCGATATCAACATAGATGTAATTAAAAAATGTGTTAGTAATAAGCCTGCTTTATGATATAAACTCCAGGGTAACACACAATTCAGGTCTCAAGGGGTTAATACACTTCACAAAACCACATTGCCTAGGAACAAGTACTCTAATGCATTGTTTATAAATATATGTTTTAACACAAAATAAACACATCTTTATTTATTGAAGCTATAAATACAATTGTCACATCTTTTTAATATAAAAATATATTAATAAATAAAAACCAATTACTTTATATATCTCTCTGTTCCCTTGTAGCAGCTATTTACAACCAGTTTTTATGGCACTTCCCATTCATTATAAGATGTATGAAGTTCACATTTCCTACTGGCTCCTACAGCCCTGTAAAGCTTGGTTTGGCTTCTTTCTCCCTGCACAGAAATCTATTGCGTCTAAGGCAGGATTTACGTCTGTGCACTAATCTGGGGAAATGAAACATTTACATTTGTAGAAGTTAGGGGAAAAAAACTTTTGCAGCCGATTTACGGCAGTGCCCTAACTTGGAGCTCCTGATTTACAGAGGGCTCTATCCTGGTGCATTACAAATGAAGGTTGTTAATAATAATAGTGCCCTCTTAGTGGCTCTCTAAGTTAAATATTCTGCTAGAATAAATGATTGTTTTCTCAAAAGAGCAGAAATTAAATATGTTCATCTTTTGGAAAACTTATAAATAAATAAATATATATGATCAAATTCCTCTAGGACTGGAATGGCATTTGCCAATGACATTGCAACCAGTGATGGAAGAAAAAAAAGGTTTATTCGAAGCTGTGCAATTTTAAGGCACAGAGTAATCACATCCAAATTCCGAGCAATTCGGTGGGTCTTATACAGAAACTGTAAATTACTGATACATTTGTTAAACATTCATTGGATAGTTCTCCCATGCAATAAGGCATCTATTTAACCATATGGACTTTAATATTTAAATCTGCCTTATTCTAAAACTAATACTTGAGTTCTCAGTAAAAACATTATTATCTCAAAAACTGACGGATTCAGCTCAAAACTATCTTTTTGGGGGGCTGTATACCAGCGCCTTAAAGTGTTACACAGTTACAAAATTATAAAAGCACATCTTGTAATGTTCTTCTCTCCTTTATACTGAAATAACATAATTTATACTAATAGGACTCTGTTAACTCTTTGCAGACATAGGGCCATATTCTATTAGCTTTTTAGATGTATTCTATTGACTCCAGCTTGTAAATGACGAACGCAAGGCTGCATTAAAAAACCCTTCATTTTGAAGTCTGATTTTAGGGGTTGTGATCATATGATTTGACAATATTTAAGCAAGCCCGTAATTTACTTCTTAGACACAGCCAATAGTAAATGAGACCGTCATCATGACGTTAGTAAAACATGGAGTTTATACTTAAACTTCACTCAGAGACCACAAATTAATTAGTGTCGAGAAGAACATTTAGTGATCAGACTCGTAATCCAGCAATGTAGAAATCAATAAAATTAATTAAAGCAACTGTATTAGTCCATGCAGGTTCCATGATATGTATTAACCCCTTAAGTTCAAGGATCTTAAGGGGTTATTTTTTTTTTTATTGCATATTTGTGGGTTTGAGACTGTTCTGCAATTAATTCTAATGTATTTATATGCCTTCCTGTGCTTTTAAAGTGCATTAGTCTGCTTTAAATTGCTGCTGTAGCTGTGATAAGTGTTTGAAAAACATTTTTGACAGAAACTTGATACATTTTATCAGACTTTATTTGCGAGCGAGAGCTACAGGTCTAATAGAATATTGATTTTGTGTAACTTTAATTACTTAGCACTCGTAAATCGTGAACTGTGCTAAAACCAATGGAGTTCCAGTCTTGTGGGTTTGGCTGGCCCGTAGTAATTGTGGGCGGGGAACACGTAACCGGATTGCGAGTAGCTGATAGAATTGGTTTCAATTTAAAGAGTGTTTTTAGTGTGTATAACTTTGAGAATTACCAATAGAATATGGCCCATAGTTTCCGTTTCTTATCTTATCATATATCATATATATAGTTTGCGAATTGTGTGCAGAGCGCATGCCGCAGCCAGCAATGAGCCAAAGGCACTCATTCTCCCTCATCCTCCCTCCTCAACCCCCCCATCCTCAACCCCCCTCCTCAACCTCCCTCCTCAACCCCCCTCCTCAACCTCCCTCTTCAACCCCCATCCTCATCCTCAACCCCCCATCCTCAACCCCCTCATCAAACCCCCCATCCTCAACCCCCATCCTCAACCCCCCTCCTCAAGCTCAACCCCCCTCCTTAACCTCCCTCCTCATCCTCAACCTCTATCCTTAACCCCACATCCTCAACCCCCCTCCTCAACCTCCCTCCTCAACCCCCCATCCTCATCGTCAACCCCCCCATCCTCAACCCCCTCCTCAACCCCCCATCCTCAACCCCCTCCTCAACCTCCCTCCTCAACCTCCCTCCTCAACCTCAACCCCCCTCCACAACCTCCCTCCTCAACCCCCTCCTCATTCTAAACCCCCTAAATTCCTCCCCCTTTCCCCTAACTTACCTGCTTCTGCTCTGGCCTCCGCTCCTTCTTGACCCGGCGCGCATGTGACGTCACGTCATTAGCATATACCAGGTGCCGGCAGGTAAGTGAGGGAAAAGGGAGAGGTATTTAGGGGGGTTTAGAATGAGGAGGGGGGTTTAGAATGAGGAGGGGGTTGAGGATGAGGAGGGGGGAGGGAAAGAGACACGGGGGGTTAGAGAGACACAGGGGGGTAGAGAGACACGGGGGGTTAGAGAGACACGGGGGGGGGGTTAGAGAGACACGGGGGAGAGTGACTCGAGTAAAAGCCGAGGGGGCCCTTTTTAGCCTTAAAAAAAGGGCTGAAAAACTCGGCTTATACGCGAGTATATCCGGTATATGGAGGCACAAAAATCTTTTAAGTGCTTAGGGCCTCTAAAGGTCTTAATCTGGCCCTGGTGGAGGGATTCAGAGATTTTGGGATATGAGTCTGTTTCTAAATCAACAGGAAGTTTTCCTGACAGAACTAAAACACATTGATAATACGCATCAACGTTTTGTATTTCAATTGCAAAGAAATTGATCTTAAGAAATTGGGTGTCATATAATGTTCCTTCTATAAAGTGTTTACATCAAGAAATGCATAGATCTTTAATATTTGATGAAATGATCAATCGAATACAGTGGAAAATAAAAATCAGAGAATAAAGTGTTTTTTACATAAATGGCAGTTCTATTTAACAACACTTTCTGATTAACAATAAGATCGATTTTTGTGTATATTCAACTAAATGGTCTTAGGTAGTAACTTCGGTTGGGTTTATATTAGTCTCCAAGGATTATCCTTCTTGTCATATTGAAACAGTTTGTAATTTATTATTTTTCATTTCTTTCTGTTGTCTAGCTTTTGTTGTGGTTTTTACTGGATTATTAGATATCCAGGCTCTCATTCTATTATCGGCCGTAAATCGGCCGCAAAGCTGCGATTCCTTGCGGGGGTCCCGTTACCTTGCAATTCAAATAGACGACGCCGCAAGGCTATCCCCTTACGGCCGGCCGTATATCTTGCAACCGGCCATAAGCTCAGAAATCTTTAAATGCAAAAATAAATTCAAGATGGCACTGTAAAGCTCTGTAAATGCTAGGGATCATAATGGGGGACATGAGGATTATTAGCAACCCCCTCTCAAGCTTGCACATCAGCCTAAATCCGAGATTACATTAACTGTTTATTTTCCGTCTGCAGCGTGGGCGGGTCTGAGGTGCTCCAAGCACTCTGGACTTTTTACATTGATATAAATTATTTACGGATTTGAGTGTAGGGGAATGTTGTGCTATTAATGCTAACACAATCACTTTATAGTCTCCTCAGAGTGCAGGATGGCTTTATTATGGCTTTGTAATGTGCTTAATTGTGTGCCTGCGGGACCTTTTTGCTGCAAGTAAGCTGCGGCTCGGTTTTAGCCTTGCAGAGAGGGTTCCCGAAGCAATTGAATAGCAACCAGGATTTTCTTGCGGCCGAAACTCTTGCGGCCGTTTAAGATCAAAGGCTTTCCTCCGGCGCGTGCAAGGGATAACAGGGCGCTGGCCGCAAGCATGCCGGAATCCCCGGCCGGAAGGGAATAGAATAGGCAAATACTTTGTGGCCGGTCCTTGCGGCCCCGCATCTCCTACGGACGATAATAGAATAAGGCCCCCAGTAATTAATTATGAGAATATTTTGTATGTGCCTAGATTTTTCAATAAGATATTTTAACAAATATCATACCTGAGTGGTTACAAACTACAATATATCCAGATTTAATATAATATTCTGCAGAGAAGAAATGTAATACTGTAGGATTTAATGTAAGTTTCACTCACTAAATATTTTTAGAGAAAACAGGCAGTATATAGAAAGTAGGTCAGACTGTAAACCTGAAACACACTAGGTGAGAGATATTTCTATCACCTTAGAGATCAGCCTAAACTGTGAGACTTAGTAATTGAAGAATATTACATTGGGGTTTATAAGATTGATCCGTAGCTTTGATTCAAGTAAAATATTGAATACATTGATTGGATGTGCTCCATAGTTGCTATATATTCACTAAAGTGTTACAAAACTCCAAGATTTATATTAAAGATGATTCATACAACATTACAAAACCTTTTTTGTGAATGAAAAAACATTGTTAAAACATGTGAAGACTTCATAGAAACTTAGAAAAAATGCACCGGTCATACTACAGTACCTTTGGTACTGCTCAAAGGCACAATCTTTTTAGCAATTAGATACCCAAAGTGGTTTATTTGACAGTGAGAACTGCATTTAAAAAGAAAACACACTGTGCCAAATATACTCTTTCAGATAAAATAAAGAAAAATGTGCTTTCCATATCCATTTAAAGGATTACCTTTTTGCAATATAGTACTAAAATGTATATTAATCAAAAAGTAAATGAATACAGTCTTTAATTTATTAACTATTGAGAGCAATTATTGTGTATTTTGGGCACACATTTTCTTGATTGAGATACTTTCTGAGCTGCTTTGTTAGCAGTCGTTGTTAACATATGACTTTTTAACTAGTCCTACTATAAGACCTGGCCACTGTTACACCTAGAACCAGAATGTTTCTGTTAATTCTAGGTCCTCACATCTGTTGAAGCTAATTAGAGAAAACAACACGGTAGCTCCCACTGTAGCATAAATGCCTATCATAGGGAATAAACTTTATTTTTATTTTTATTTTTTATTTTATTTTATTTATCTTTATTTTTCAGAAACATTATAATATTGGTTGAATGTGTAGTGAGCATCTCACCATTTATTTTTCATATGTGATATATATGGGGTTAATAGATTTGAATGATGCTAATTGTAATACTGTATTCTGATTAATTCAGTATTCCTTAAGTGTTCAGCTTTGCTAATTCTGTTTTTTTTTTTTAGCCGAAAAACATATATAGACAAAATTTAAGTTTATATAAATTCATCATTGATTCTGGATAGTGGTGCCCATTTTCAGTGTCTATGCTTTGCTGGCATTTATACTCATATTTATTATTTGTCTCAGTCCATATCATTCTGCATCTGTATATCATTTAAATGTCTATTTTTTACAGCATCAAACAGGTGAGCATGGGTATAATTGCTCTGTGCCCCCTCCTCATCCTTCATATTGTTATGGCATCTACCTGATTACAGTTTACATTCCATCACTCCCTTCTTGCCTTATTGCTGCAAACTACTACAATAAATCCCACAAGCAGATCCACTGTAGACAACACAAGTGATAAAATCAAGAAGAGTATACAAACATTCTGCTTGAAAGAGGCCGCTCTAACATAGTTTACCAC
Organism: Discoglossus pictus; assembly: GCA_027410445.1. Lineage (NCBI taxonomy): Eukaryota > Metazoa > Chordata > Amphibia > Anura > Alytidae > Discoglossus > Discoglossus pictus. The sequence goes on from CM050164.1 coordinate 430,212,654, forward strand.
TGATATTTGTCATAAGACTGCCTAGTGGACATAATTCAACATAATATGAGTTATTTATTCCACTCCATATTTTGATATGGATAAAATGCTGCTATAATAGTGAACCTATTATAGGCAAACTGCAACAGTCAGAGAAACTTTATGATAGCCTTCTAAGCATATCTTCCTCCTAAGCACTGAATAAGGGGTGGAGAGAAGCATATCTGCTGGAAGCAACAATTCTAATTTCAAACATAAATAGTAAAAGCTACATTTCTCAAAATACTGTTTTTATTGCTACTCAGTAACTAAAAAAATAAATGAAACACTATTGTATGCATTCAAGCTCAAAAACAGGCTTTCCATTGTTCTGCAATGAGTTCAAATTGTTTTTTACTTGTACTTACCACTGTCTAGTTCGGGGAAATATAAGCCCTATACTAATCCCTGAAAAATCAATTACGAGTGCCGTAGCAGCACAGTAAATCCTACCTAGCTATGTTAATCCTCACCCCTAAAACACTGCTATAGAACTCCTACGTGTCACTGCTACGAGTGAACTTCACAACCCAGCTGAAAAGCAAGGCATAAATCTCCATTGAGTTTTGCACTGCAAATAATTATGAGTTACTTTGACACACAAACCCTATACCAATAAGATTTTGCGGATTACTTGCAAATTAGGGCAGTGCTGTAAATGCAAAAAGCCGAAGAAATATTTACATTTACCAAAGACCACTCGCAAGTGGTTTTTAAACCCTTGCCAAGTCCCCCAGAAGCATTTAAAGTAACACTATAGCACAAAAAGATGAATTGTGAAAATTATGACATTTCAACATTATTTGACACTTAACAATCCGATATCAACATAGATGTAATAAAAAAATGTGTTAGTAATAAGCCTGTTTTATGATATAAACTCCAGGGTAACACACAATTCAGGTCTCAAGGGGTTAATACACTTCACAAAACCACATTGCCTAGGAACAAGTACTCTAATGCATTGTTTATAAATATATCATGGTTTAACACAAAATAAACACATCTTTATGTATTGAAGCTATAAATACAATTGTCACATCTTTTTAATATCAAAATATATTAATAAATAAAAAATAATTACTTTATATATCTCTCTGTTCCCTTGTAGCAACTATTTACAACCAGTTTTTATGGCACTTCCCATTCATTATAAGATGTATAAAGTTCACATTTCCTACTGGCTACTACAGCCCTGTAAAGCTTGGTTTGGCTTCTCCCTGCACAGAAATCTATTGCGTCTAAGGCAGGATTTACGTCTGTGCACTAATCTGGGGAAGTGAAACATTTACATTTGAAGAAGTTAGGGGGAAAAAACTTTTGCAGCCGATTTACGGCAGTACCCTAACTTGGAGCACCTGATTTACATAGGGCTCTATGCTGGTGCATTACAAATGAAGGTTATTAATAATAATAGTGCCCTCTTAGTGGCTCTCTAAGTTAAATATTCTGCTAGAATAAATGATTGTTTTCTGAAAAGAGCAGAAATTAAATATGTTCATCTTTTGGAAAACTTATAAATAAATAAATATATATTATCAAATTCCTCTAGGACTGGAATGGCATTTGCCAATGACATTACAACCAGTGATGGAAGAAAAAAAAGGTTTATTCGAAGCTGTGCAATTTTAAGGCACAGAGTAATCACATCCAAATTCCGAGCAATTCGTTGGGTCTTATACAGAAACTGTAAATTACTGATACATTTGTTAAACATTCATTGGATAGTTCTCCCATGCAATAAGGCATCTATTTGACCATCTGGACTTTAATATTTAAATCTGCCTTATTCTAAAACTAATACTTGAGTTCTCAGTAAAAACATTATTATCTCCAAAACTGACGGATTCAGCTCAAAACTATCTTTTTGGGGGGCTGTATACCAGCGCCTTAAAGTGTTACACAGTTACAAAATTATAAAAGCACATCCTGTAATGTTCTTCTCTCCTTTATACTGAAATAACATAATTTATACTAATAGGACTCTGTTAACTCTTTGCAGACATAAGGCCATATTCTATTAGCTTTTTAGATGTATACTATTGACTCCAGCTTGCAAATGCCAAACGCAAGGCTGAATTAAAAAACCCTTCATTTTGAAGTCTGATTTTAGGGGTTGTGATCATATGATTTGACAATATTTAAGCAAGCCTGTAATTTACTTCTTAGACACAGCCAATAGTAAATGAGACCTTCATCATGACGTTAGTAAAACATGGAGTTTACACTTAAACTACACTCAGAGACCACAAATTAATTAGTGTCGAGAAGTACATTTAGCGATCAGACTCGTAATCCAGCAATGTAGAAATCAATAAAATTAATTAAAGCAACTGTACTAGTCCATGCAGGTTCCATGATATGTATTAACCCCTTAAGTTCCAGGATCTTAAGGGGTTAATTTTTTTTTTATTGCATATTTGTGGGTTTGAGACTGTTCTGCAATTAATTCTAATGTATTTATATGCCTTCCAGTGCTTTTAAAGTGCATTAGTCTGCTTTAAATTGCTGCTGTAGCTGTGATAAGTGTTTGAAAAACATTTTTGACAGAAACTTGATACATTTTATCAGACTTTATTTGCGAGCGAGAGCTACAGGTCTAATAGAATATTGATTTTGTGTAACTTTAATTACTTAGCACTCGTAAATCGTGAGCTGTGCTAAAACCAATGGAGTTCCAGTCTTGTGGGTTTGGCTGGTCTGTAGTGATTGTGGGCGGGGAACACGTAACCGGATTGTGAGTAGCTGATAGAATTGGTTACAATTTAAAGAGTGTTTTTAGTGTGTGTAACTTTGAGAATTACCAATAGAATATGGCCCATAGTCTCCGTTTCTTATATTATCATATATCATATATATAGTTTGCGAGTTTGTGTGCAGGGCGCATGCCGGAGCCGCAATATAGAGGTGGGAGAGGCTTTCAATGAGCGCCGAAGGCACTCATCGCAAGGCCCGCAATAGGCCCAGGGGGACAGGCGAGGGATGCAATTGGCTGCAGGGGGAGAGGATTTTTCTTTCAAGCCTGTAACTCTAAACTATTCGGAGGCCGCAAAAAGACACCAATTGAATAGCAAATTAGCTTGTAAAATCACTTACGAGCTCCCTGCCTCTCCCCCTGTGCCTATTGCATCCCTCGACACAGAAGGTAGTGGGGGGAAAGAGCCACAATGGGTGAGAGAGGGGGGGAAAGAGACACAGGCCGGGAGAGTGGGGCAAATAGACACAGGTGAAGGAGAGGTGGAAGAGACACAAGGGAGGGAGAGGGGGCAAATAGACACAGGGGAGGGACAGAGGGGGAAAGAGACACAGGGGAGGGAGAGGGGAAAAGAGACAAACAACAGATAGTGCATAAACAGACAGAAAACACAATGTATAACGCAATATCATGCTGTCATTTTTGACTGGCAAGTTGCTAGTATCACAAAAAATAGTTGTCAAACTGTGAGTCATCATCACGCAAAGCTCTCAGTTTTGGCCGGAAGTATTGGCCATTTGCGGAGGTGGAGGCTCTACAGAGCCTCACTTTGTAACAAAACACCCCACAAAGCCATTAACTCGCAGCACTTACTCCTCTCCTTCCCTGTGCCTCTCTTCCCCTCCTAATTCCCCTGTGTCTCTCTTCCCCTTCTCCTCTCCTTACCCTTAGTGATGTCGCGAACATCAAATTTTTACCAAATGTTCACGAACGGGCGAACATCAGCGAAGCGCCATAGACTTCAATGGGCAGGCGAATTTCAAAACCCACAGGGACTCTTTCAGGCCACAATTGTAATGGGAAAGTTGTTTCAAGGGGACTAACACCTGGACTGTGGCATGCCAAAGGGGGATCCATGGCAAAACTCCCACGGAAAATTACATAGTAGATGCAGAGTCTGGTTTTAAGCCATAAAGGCCATAAAGCACCTAACATTCCTAAATTGTTTGGAATAACATGCTTTAAAACATCAGGTATGATGTTGTATCGATCAGGTAGTGTAAGGGTTACACCCGCTTCACAGTAACAGACCAATATCCCCGTTTAATGCACCGCAAACAACCGCAAACAGTCCCTTTGCACAACCGCAAACTCCCCATTTGCACAAGGTTGGATACCAAGCTAGCCATGTCCCGTTCCTTGTCCTCACTGATGTCATTGAAGGTCTCTTTCTCCACCCAGCCACCAAGGGACCCCGAAAGGTGACAACAAGCCCCCTGGGATGCCTGCTGTCTTTGGTCTTCCACCTCCTCAAAGCTACCTTCCTCCTCTGACTCCTCTTCTTCAGACTCCCAGAGTCTGGGGGCTTTCCACTGCGCAGCATGGAAGATTATACACAGGTCAGAGTCTGGGGGCTTCCACTGCCCAGCATGGAAGATTATACACAGGTCAGAGTCTGGGGGCTTCCACTGCCCAGCATGGAATATTATACACAGGTCAGAGTCTGGGGGCTTCCACTGCCCAGCATGGAATATTATACACAGGTCAGAGTCTGGGGGCTTCCACTGCACAGCATGGAATATTATACACAGGTCAGAGTCTGGGGGCTTCCACTGCACAGCATGGAAGATTATACGCGTTGCCTCTGTCTGCGTTATTATAAGGTGTGTACTGTTAAGTAGTACTATTCCTATCGGTTTAATCCCTGTTACGTCCACTATCAGGGGACGTGTATATGGCATGGATTTTTGGAAGTGGGAGATGGAAAAAGAAGCTTGGTCGGTCCTCCCACTTCAAATTTGGAGCACTGCGCGTGCAATCTAAGGTGCCACCAGATATGAGTGTCACTGTGCACTGGCAAAAGTTGGCAGAGTAGATGCAATAGGCTTCACACACCCGCCTGTAGGCAGGCAATTGCTATTCAATCTATTACAGTCAAAAAAGTGTTGTTTTATGTCACTGTACACTACGGTTACACCAGATATGACGTATCACTGTGCACTGGCAAAAGTTGGCAGAGTAGATGCAATAGGCTTCACACACACGCCTGTAGGCAGGCAATTGCTATTCAATCTATTACAGTCAAAAAAGTGTTGTTTTATGTCACTGAGCACAATATAAGCTGTGAGCCTGACACAGGCAGGCAACTGAAATTAGACTACAGGAAAAAAATGGTTGTTTTCAATGTATGTTACACCACCAGGTATGAGTAGTGAAAATAAGCACAATATAAGCTGTTAGGTGTTAGCCTGTCACACACACAGGCAGGCATAGATTAGACAAAAAAAAATATAAAATAAAATAAATGATGTTCAAAGTTTCCTCAATGATAAAGGGGGCAAACCGAAAAGCGCATGTGTTCGCCGTTCGCGGCGGACACAAACATGCGAAAATCGCCGTGAATAGTTCTCCAGCGAACTGTTCGGGACATCACTACTTACCCTGTGTCTCTCTTCCCCTTCTCCTCTCCTTACCCTGTGTCTCTTCCCCTCCTCCTCTCCGTCCCCTGTGTCTCTCTTATCCTACTACTCTCCCTCATTGCCTGTGAGCCATCATTACGAGCCGCAGGACTTAGAAAAAAAAATACCAGAGGTCGCAAAACAACGAACAAACCCCCGAACTGTGCACACACAAAATCACGAAAAATACACTAATAAAAACAATAATAATAAAAAAAAACACTCACCCACAGGGGGACAGCCAGGATGTCTGGAAGTGAGGTTACACGCAAATTTAACTCAAAATTCCCCAGTTTCTGCAATCGAAAATCGGCTAAGCAAGAAAACAAATGGCGACAGAAAAAAATGAAAACGAGGCTCCACGACCCCGGAACGCGCAAAAAAGTGCCAGCCACGTACAACTTAGCCAAGAGGTCCGAGATAAGCTTGGAACCCCAAATTAACCGTATGCAGAGATCCGAGATAAGCTCGGAACCCCGCATTAACCCCTTGCTACGGGGATCCGATCGGACCCCCGATCTGTGCCCACATTAACCCCATGCTGGGGGTCCCCACACATAAACCCCACACTGAGGGTCCCCACATGAACCCCACATTAACCCTCGCAGTGGGGTTTCCCTATCGCACACGATCGGGCACCCCCATTGCAATCAAAATTCTAATTTCCCGCCATGCAGGGTGCTTAAAGTACCGTAAAGGTCCATAAAGGACCCATGATTAAAAAAAATTGACCCTTTCACTCATGGGGCTCTATACAGAGCCCGACCAGCCCCTAAATAACCCTGTCACTCATGGGGACAATACAGACCCCATAATCCCTTAATTAACCCTTTCCCTCATGGGGGTCAATACAGACCCCCATAAGCCCTTCATTAACCCTGTCACTCATGGGGGTCAATACACATCCCCATAATCCTTTAATTAACCCTGTCACTCATGGTGGTCAATAAACCCCGATAAACCCTTAATTAATCCTGTCACTCATGGGGGTCAATGAAGACCTTCAAAATCCCTTAATTAACCCTGACACTCATGGGGGTCAATACAGACCCCCATAAACCCTTAATTAACCCTGTCACTGATGGAGGTCAACGAAGACACCCATAAGCACTTAATTAACCATGTCACTCATGGGGGTCAATACAGACCCCCAGAAACCCTTCATTAACCCGGTCACTCATGGTGGTCAATACAGACCCACATAAGCCCTTAATTAACCCTGTCACTCATGGTGGTCAATAAACCCACATAAGCCCTTAATTAACCCTTTCACTCATGGGGTCTATACAGAGCCCCATAAGCCCCTAAATAACCCTGTCACTCATGGGGATAATACAGACCCCATAATCCCTTAATTAACCCTGTCACTTATGGGGGTCAGTACAGACCCCCATAAGCCCTTCATTAACCCTGTCACTCATGGTGGTCAATACAGACACGCATAATCCATTAATTAACACTGTCACTCATAGGGGTCAATACAGGCCCCCATAAGCCCTTCATTAACCCTGTCACTCACGGGGGGCAATACAGACACCTATAAGCCCTTAATTTACCCTGTCACTCATGCGGGTTAATACAGACCCCCATATGCCCTTAATTAACCCTGTCACTCATAGGGGTCAATACAGACCCCCATAAGCCCTAAATTAACCCTGTCACTCATGGGGGTCAATACAGACCCTCATAAGCCTCTGTTTGTGATTGGCTGAAGGGAATAGCACTTTCTGATTGGTTTAAAAAAAAGATTGACAGGTGCATTAGCCAATCCAAAAGGGATATGGGGGTGTATCCCATTCTGATTTGCTCACACCTTGGCACCTTCTGATTGGCTGAAATTTGATTGACAGTGTTTTGAGCCAATCAGAAGGCGCCATTGGAAATTTTATTCCAGAAAAGGCTCTCGGGGGCTCATTAGCGTCGGGGAGGTCTGCGAGTGCGGCCCTCCGTTAGTTTTCTTTTTAAACATTTTTAACAGCTCAGATTTTTCCAGGGCCCAGCCGTGGCAGAAGATGAGGAGGCCAGGGACATCGCGGGGAGGTAAGTTCAATGTATATTATGTTTATTTTTTATTTTTGTGACTTTTTTTTTTTTTTCTGCAATGTACATTTTTTATTTTCTGTGACTTAGGTTTTATTATTTTCTGTAATTAGTGGGGTGGGAGGTTATTAGCGGGTAGGTAGGTAGTATAGGTGTAGGTTAGTGTACAGGGGGGGTTAGTTTACATTTAATGTGTAGTGTTTGTACTTAGTGTCATGAAGGTACTGGAGAACCCTCATAGCACTTATGGGTAATGTTAGGCTTCTAACTGTCCCATGAGGGTCTTTAGATACCATTATGGGACTAATGGGGTTAAATAGAGGCTTATGAGGGTCTGAATCCACCCCCATAAGAGACCGGGTTAAAATGGTGTAGTGCTTAAACTTTGTGTCATGATGGTCCTGGATGACCCTCATGGCACTTATAGTGTTATTACATGTGTTCATTAGTGTGCTATAGGGGTCTACATAGTTGAGGCACACAGTACACTCACATTGTGTGAAAAACAGCATTTCAACACTTTTTTTTATTTCCCCGTCATTTTTGACGGGCAAGTCGCTAGTATAAATAATATTATTGTAAGTGGTGTGATTGCCCTGATGTCTCATTTATGCTGCATGCTTACTTTATCTGTATAAATGGAAATATATTAATGAGTTTATAGTTTGACCGTGAACACAAAATGATATGGTATGTTAAATGTGTAATGCACTCCATGTTCTTCCATTACAATTATGATAAGATACATGATGTATGGATACAAGCCAAGAAAACTATTACTATTGAAGCTTGGCTTATTATAAAAGTGCATGTTCTATTTTTATATTTTTATTCTTTCTATAGTTAATTGATAATGCATGAAAAAAATGCCTTGTATTATTCCATATCATTATAGGCATAGAAGATTCAACATTCTTAGATGGTAAAGTAGATATCATATACTGCAAGGAGATCACTCTATATTAACACTGCAACATAACCCATAATACTCCTATTTCATAGGGCAATGCAAGACTGTACTAGTTAGCATGCTGATATAATGCTATCATAGGTTAATAGATTCCACAATGCACAGTAACAGCCATAATAAAAATAGCCATGGCTGCAATTGATAATGATTAGAATACATTAAAAAGAAAAAATACAAGGTTTATTAAATTATTATTATTTTACATTGAATGCAATTGTTAGGGACATTTTATCTTATGTAAATGTTTTAAGTAGGTGATTTAATTTATTAGACCCAACTCAATGTAATTGTCAAATTACATTTCTAATTGACTGAAGACAAATTAGTACAGTGTATTGGGCAGATCCTCTCACCGGCCCCATGAACACCTAGTAGGGAGTGGAGACAAGCAGCTCTGCTAGTCTAGAAAACACTACTGTTCAAATGGTAGTTTTGTAAAACTACATTAAATATATTTTTTTAATTAATACTGATTTTATTGCAAATCAGTTGCTTAATAAACAATTGTTACCTCATTGTATAACCACTATAATGAATGAGCCTTTAAGAAGCACAAATCATCTTAGAAGTATGAAGGTCTTTTAAAGTCTTTCTTACAAATTGCTAATAATCATTTGAATAAAACATTTTTTTTATTTTGAAATAAAATACCAGTGTCAGACCTACAGAGAAATCTGCTCATTCCACCTCTACCACATAGTGGGCCTCATTCAATTGCGATTTGGCCAATTGAATAGGGCTCTATATAAGCACATAGCATTTTTTTTACAGAAGTTTTTAGTTAGTGAACTTCTAGCAAGGTCTTCACTAACTAAAAACTTCCTTAAAAAAATATGCTATGTGCTTATATAGAGCCCTATTCAATTGGCCAAATCGCAATTGAATGAGCCCAGTATGAACAACAAACGATGTGACCTTTAAATGATATAGACAATGAAGCATGGCTGCCATATTACTCTGTTTCTGTGCCAAACTGATCCATGAGGCAAATGATTCTGCCAATTTAAGACTGTGATTGACAAGACAAAAGGGGCTTATTTTCAATTATATGTAATGTCGGAGACTAAGGGCACACCATTTTTTCATGCATACATGCAATTCTTTAAATACATGTAGATAATGTTAGTCTTTAACCTTCATTGGGTTTAGTAAAGATCCTTTTAGAACAATTTTACAAAAAAAACATCATAAATATGTTGCATATTCTGCATTTTATTAGCTTATTGGTTAAAAAGGTTAATTACAGCAACAAAATCAGATTAATTAAATATACTGTGCTGACAAAAAAAAGAAATATAATAACACTAAAGACCAAGTTTAGATCTAATGGCTAAAATATAGCACTGCAGCAGAAAGTTTAGCAATCTGCCAACATGGGGTCAAGCACACAGCCATTACATGGCAATATCTATGCGAAACAAAGAAGTGATTAAAAAAGGGTTTGCTATGGAAGAAAGGAAATTATAAGGATGCTATTAGTTGCCTTAAAGTGGATTATATACGCTAACATTAACAGGGGGCAAACGGTACTGAAAGGTTAGATGATATTAAATATAACAATAAGTCAATTTTTGTATAAAGTTAGGTACGTGTGTATGCATTTGTTGTTGTGTAGTAGTTCAATGGTGTCTGACTCTCTGTGGCCCCATGGACCACATCTTGTCTGTGGTTGTGCTTATCCATAAAGTTTTCACGACAAAGATACTGGAGTGGGTTGCCAGTTCTGGGTTGCCAGTTCCTTCTCCAGTGAACCGTGAACCGCTCACAGCTTTATTGAGGTACACAAGCCCCTACACCACAACAAGGTAGTGATCCAGAAAGGGGTGTATGAATAATATATCATAAATGGTTTAGCCTCATTTGAGGAAGATGAGCATATATGTATTCAGCTACCAAAAAAACAGTAAGCCAGGGGTAGGCAACCTTTCATAGAAACATACATATAATGGCAGATAACAACCCCTTCTAATCTGCCCATGATATCTACCTAGAAGCTTGGCTTAAAGGGACATGGGAGGTTTCAGGTTTTCACTAGGTATATAATATATACAGGTATCTATTTGCTATTTACTTTTATGTACTTTATTTTATTAATAAGTACTTAAAAGCTCTGTTTATATGTCTAAAATTAAACATTTTTTTCTGTTTGAGCCTGCAGTTTCAGAATACGGTGTGAAGTAATATTGCGACGCTGACCTATGACGTCAGACGTAGACGCATATGAAGCGCGCGAATAGCTAGGAGCTGTGGCGTTTATTGATATAGGCCTACTATCTACCGTATTGGTCCGAATATAAGCCGCACCTTTTTTCCGATTTTTGAGCTTGCGAGTTACGGGTGCGGCTTATATTCGCGACCGTAAAAAAAATCATTGCAGATTTGCAAACTTTGCTAGTTACGTGTGCGGCTTCTATTCGCGAACGCAAAATTACTGCCGATTTGCGCGATTGCGAGTTAAGGGTGCTGATTTTCGTGCTTGAGACTGCGGTATTGAATAGCGATTTACGGTTTTAGTGATTCTAACTTCCTGTAAAGCCTGTAACCTGCAAAAAAAGCTACAGGGCTAATTAGAAAGCCTGTTTCTTGCAATGGCTAATCACTTTGAGAGTCTTTTTCTCTCCAATTTTACGGGTGCGGCTTATATTTGAGTACTATCTTTTTTCTATTTTTTCCCCTTGAACTTGACGGAAGCGGCTTATATGCAGGTGCGGCTTATATTCAGACCAATACGGTATTTAGGCCACAACACAAACGCTATTCCCTATATTTAAAAAACTATTCAGTTATTCAGAATTCCCAATACTTATAGTGGGTACAAAATATGCACTTTAGCTCCTACAGTTTATGAAATAGAATGGTGATATTTAAAAATATTCCATATTAGGCCTTTGTTCATCCAATAACTTATTTATCAGAGTACAGACCCTCCAACCCTCCAAATTTATATTGACTTGTATTGATTACTTCGATACACTATATCAAGCACTTTGATTTATATTTCACTAAGGGGAGTCTTTTTTTCTTCCCTGATAACATTCTTGCACTTTAATACAATTGTATGTTCACTATTAGCACTTAGCACAAAGCACTTTATTTATTTGGAAGTATACAAGGTCACAAGATTAATAGGTATCTTATTAATACAAGATACCAGTGTAATCATTTATATTAATAAATGTGTGGACATCTTGGATCTGGTAACTGGACATACAGGATCTATGATATGGAGATTAACTAATATGGCATTTTCACCTATTCCTTCAATTTTTCTATTTTGTCAGAGTATTAGGATTTTATACCAGCCATTTTAATATTTATATTAAACGTTAAGTTTTAAAGTTGGACTTATTTCTATATTGGAATTTGGGCAGTGGGTGTGCACTAATCTACAAAAGGATATCAGTTCTTTCTCTTTTTACTCATTAGTTCATTTTAAAATGTTACTCTAATTTATGGTACTGAATGCCTTTAAAACATTTAGAGGGCATTTTTCTACATTTAAATTAAACTAATTTTGGTAGTTAAATAAATGTGTAATAAAAATAATTAAAATTGATTTAAAATAAAGATTCTGTCATGCTACAAGCACTCTGAATGCAGTGTGAAGCAAACGTCTAACTGCTAGTGTCAAACATATAGGCTTAAAGTTAAGCAAGCAGTTAAAACTTATTCTGTTAAATCTTTACTTAAAGGGCCATTTACCTCACTGTATATTCTCTTCATGGTCTGATATAGCACAAGATTGTGTGTAAAAATTATCTATTTTTTATTACACTAATAATTGCCAAAATAATCTAAATGTTTAAGTCTGTTTACAAACACAGTCTGTCCTGCCTACTGGAAGTTTTATGATCAATAACAGACTGTTGACAGCGCACATGTGGTAAGGACACTGATTTAGATCAGTTTTTCCATTAACTCAGAAATGCTCTAAAAAATTAACCCAACACTGACCTATTCCAGCACTCCATGATCTGCACAGATTGATTTGTTGAGGATTAACTGTTTTTGTTGCTTTTGCTCACTACACAGAGCTGAAACTGCATGCCCGGAAGTCGGAAGTCACTGACTAATTTAAACTCAGTGGAAGATGCACGTATATTAAAAATATATAAAAAATCAAAAAATATTTCAACATGCTGTTACAAGATCTTTACCGAGGTGTGGTCCAAATTGTGCTGAATTAAGTAGCTCTTTATGTGGCAAATAGCAGATAAGTGCTCCATGACTCTTTACTAAGCTCCAAAAGTATGTTGGACAAATAAGGCAGTCTCTATACTACATTAAACAAGTGCAATATGGCTCTATGAAATTAGAGGAAATCTTTATTATCATTATATGGACTTTTTATACACTTTCAACCTTATTAAATTCCAGCTTTGTAAATAAGAGGCTTCTACTTAAACCCTACGTACTGCAAAATTTCTCAAAGTTACGCCGATATTGCAATTGCCCTGCTGCGAGCAAAGTATGAGCTACGCAGCAGGGCCGTCCATATCAACACTGCAATAATTTACATGAGTAGTGACAGCCTGCGAGATGATCTGCCAGGCTCCCCTATAATTCATGGGGGTCAATATAGATCCCCATAAGCTCAATAATTAATGCTATAACTCATGGGGGTCAATACAGACCCCCACAAAGCATTAATTAACCCTGTCACTCATGGGGGTTAATATAGATCCCCATAAGCACTTAATTAACTCTGTCACTCATGGGGGTTAATATAGATCCCCATAAGCACTTAATTAACACGGTAACTCATGGGGGGCAATACAGACCCCCATAAGGCCTTAATTAACCCTATAACTCATGGGGGTCAATACAGATCCCCATAAGCACAATAATTAACCCTATAACTCATGGGGGTCAATACAGACCCTCATAAGCCTCTATTAAACCCCATCAGTCCCATAAGGGGATATTATTACCCTTATGGGGCTGTTAAAACCCTAATATTAACCACATAAGTGCCATGACGGTCCACAATGACCATCATGACACTAACTACAAACACTACACTATAACCCCCAATAAACCATTAAATCTAAACTAACCCCCCTCTAAACTAATCTATTAACACTTACACTACCTACCTACACTATCTACGCCCTAATAACCCCCCACCACTCTAATTACAAAAAATTAAAAACCAACCTTACAGAAAATATAAAATCTGTCACCAAAAATAAAATAAAATGTACCTTACAGAAAATAAAAAAATACATAACAACCCCCCCCCCCCCCACTACAGAAAAAAAAAATTACACACCTGAAAAGGAAAGACAGACATACACAATACAATACATTACAATACATACAATACATTACATACAATACAAATAATATACATCTATCTAACATACAATCTATTTAATATGCAATAAATCCTAACTATATCAAATACATCCCCCTATCTATCTAATATACAATCAATCCTAACTACATCCAGAAACCCTAATACTAAGCCAAAACAAAATAATTAAAATCCTAACTACATACACAAACCCTAATTCGAAGCTAAAATAAAATAATTAAGACCACTTACCTTTGAGATGTCCCTTCAGATCACCAACCTAGGGGTAAAACAAACAAAAAAAATAGTACAACACATTAACATAAAATAAATAAACATTATACACATTCTAAATATTCTACTCACCTTTCCAGGATGTCCCGTCCTTTTTCTTTTCTTCTCCGGCCAATCAGAAGTCATCAATGTGTGAGCCAATCAGGATGGGATACACCCCAAAATCCTACCCTGATTGGCTAAAGCACCTGTCAATCTTTATTTGAACCAATCGCAAGGCGCAGATGCCTTCAGCCAATCACAATGGGATACACCCCCACGGAGTGATTGGGTGAAGACATCTGCGCATAGGGACCCCTGCAGCATGGGGATGTGTTTAGGGAGCAGGGGGAGCCTCACACGGCTGTCTCAGACTGCTCCGAGGCAGCACGTAGAGGCTTTAGGATCCCTTGCTAGCACTTTTTGTGCCCGTAGGGATTCTTCCGAGATGCAAGAATCACTCGTAGATTTATGGCTGCGTGTGACTCCGTAGCTCTCTCGGAGCTTATTCTCTGCCATTTTTCGTAGTCATCTCGCAAAGCAGGCTGGGAGGGATTCGGTCCTCGCAAACAGCAAAGAAACTGCCTTTTGCGAGGACCGAAAGAACTACGAGGGATAATTTAACGAGGGATAATTTGTGTTTAAGTATTGGATGCAATTTTCGTAGACATAAATATGAATAATATGCTTATATAAAAATGTTACAAAAGTTAATTTCAAGGGACAAAAGGTGGCTATGCAGCCTGTTTTGAATGAGATTTGATTGACTGATTTTTTTTTTCTAATAAACTTTCAATATATTTGTGAGAAAAAAACGAATTCAGAAGCTCTCAATCTGAAGCCCAAAAAAGGAGATCAACTAGATCTCACTGATGAGGACCAAAAAAGCCGAAACATAAATCTCCTGTTCAGAAAAGTGTTGCCAGGTATTTCGGGACAGGATCACTCTTTTTCGTTTTTTTTGTTCTTGTTTTTTTCTAATATTTGTGAGAGGCAGATTTAACCTTTAAAGAGTCTAAGGGCCTTATTCAATCGCCATATGTCTATGGGGTTGAAATTTGAAACAGTTACAGAGCGATTCAATTGATCAAACCCGCAGCTACCTGGCTGAAAGCCTGAACCGTAAACCATGTAATCGTAAGTAGCATTTCAGAGCATGATCATGATCAATTAAGCAAGGCCGTAACTCCTGATTTAGAAACAGACAATAAGAAATGAGACCACTAGAACATGAAGGGTAAACGTCAATCAATTAGCGAATTTGATATGCGATCGCACTTGCAATCCGGTAATGTACATAATAATAAAAATGAATGGCGATACTGCTCTAGTCCATGTGGGTTGCATTAACTCCTTGATTCCTGAGATTGAAATAACACGGAAATTAAAATGTATTTAATATATGTACTATTTGAAGGCGGGAGCAGTAATAGTTTATGACACTGGAAGCTTCCTTTAAAACACATGAAATATGTCTTTCTTACTTCACAGCTGATTCAGGGGAATCCTAGTAGCTGCTTCTGATTGAATGATTACATTCTGTATACATATAATAATGTCCAAGTGGGCCAGCTTGATGTTCTAAGGACTGGCTAAAAAAATGTAAATGATCTAAATTATATTAAAATTGTCTTTTACATAAAAAAGAAAGTAAATCAGATTATAAACCACTAATTACTACGGATAATTTAGATAAATAATCTGTTTATGAAATGTGATATCAATACAAACAATGATAGGCTACATAATATAGGAATTATATTTTCCGATGCATAACAACAAATTACATGTAGAAAACAATCCAAGTGGAAAATGTACGATTATACAAAATATAAATAGTAAAAAGATTTATTTTTGCTATTTTCTGTTTGCTATTTCCCATGGGGACCTAAGATAGATTTTGGGGCTTCAATATATATTTACCTTCCAGTTAGGAGTTGTGGGTCAAGTGTTTGACATCTTTAACTTTCCCCGCTTTTCTGACTGTTTGGTCTATGTATATTTTAGGAAAATTTAAGTTTTATTGTTTGGTTATTGATTATTACATTGAGACCATTTTTTTACTTCTTTAGTATGGCGTAATACATAAAATTCATTTTTACTATATATTTTTTGTATAAAAGTACATTTTCCACTTGAAATGTAATATCACCTATACTAATCCTTCAATGAATAAGTTGTCTTGATAAAGAGATCCATTATTTATTATTTTTGACATTGTGATCTTACATTTCTTGCCTAACTGTTTTATTCATTCTCCTGAGAACTGCATCTTTATTTCTAATGTCTCATTTCTTTCCAGTGAACAATTCCTGCTAAGACAAAACCATCTGATATCTCGTTTTAGACACATTTCTTCCAACTACGGCGTCGCCATCTGTTCACCCTCTACTTACAGGGCAGCAGCCGTCTTGGAAATTACACTTGGTTTGAATGATTTTGTGTTGTTATTACATGAAAGGTGTGGTTTGATTTTGGTGCGTAATAGAACAAAACAAACAATTACACAGTCCCTATAATCCAATTACTGTAAAATGCTATTTCCTTTCCTATTTAATTTACCAGTTTATGAATATTTTTGCTACATTCTATTTGTTCAGATTCATATCATATAATTATCCTACTCATTTCCTGTTGATTATAAAAAGATGGGATTTTTCAGTTACTAACAATGAGAGATTTATACAAACCAAACCATCCGGTCTGTAATAAAGGTTATTATAATTTATTTCTAGAGCGCCAGTAGATCTGTAGTGCTTTGGATTCAATAAATACATACATGCAAGTACACTATGATGACTCTGTAAGGGTTCTCATGACCTACAGATTATATGTTAGGAAAATTCAATCTCATAAATAATTTTTTCAATGAAAATGAAAAAACCTGCTGCAGTACTATACATGTAATTGACTTCCAGCAGGAGTGATAGAAGGTACAGTGAAGTAACCAAGGCTGAACCCTGGCACTGCAGCCAGTGTTTGGTATAGCAGTATGATTGTATTTTATAGGTAAACTCTATGTTATTCTTTGCTGCAGGGACTAGGGTGGAATGTGAGAGGTGAAATGTTTTGCAGAGAGAGAGAGAGGCTCTTAGATAAAAATATATAGCACCTTCTTACATGGTTATGTGCCAGACTACAAATCCCATGATGCTTTGCTGCAGAGACAGAATCCCCATACTTTGCTACAACGATGCAGCTGCCTCTTATTGGCCAAGGTGTATTATGAATTTTATGCTACTTTAGCTAGGGTTTTCAGAGGTGTGCACTCTCAAAATCAAATCAGATGCATTTATAATCAATGAAATTTTAAAATTATTATTAACTTTTCTTTGTAACACGTCAACATATTCCGTAGCACTGTACAGGGGATAAGAACAAGGAAGAATACAATGTTAACAAACTGCAGAAAATTGAGGGCCTTGTTTTGAGCTTAGAATCTTTGTAGAAAGTGCTTTTTCCAAAGCAGCCTACAAGATTGGTAACTCGCTAGTTACAATCTAAAGGGGGTGAAAGAGGCAGAAAACTGGACAAGAATAACAGATAAGGAATAGTAAAGATCAAAAAGAAAGGAAAGTGAACGTTTACTATGGTAGGAAGGTATGCAAAGTTAGAAAGTTTTTTCATTTAGTAGGAGAGGGAAGGGATCTGAACGTAATTTGAGGTGAATAGCTCTAGTATGTAATGTGCTATATGCCCCTAGTATATAGATAATATAAGCTGCAAATGGAAATGTCAGGAGAGGGGCTTGGGTGAGGGGGATATATCTTCAGAAGCCAGCAGAAGGAGAGAGAGAGGATATTGGAATATGACTTGCAGAAGTGTTTCTGCTTATTAGCTTTAGAATAGTGAGGAGATAGTGACTGGGGGAAGGAGAGTAGCTCATGGCAGCATAGAAGAGGAGAGGAGAGCATGAAAGGTGAGATGGTTCGGTAGGAGAAATGATGTGGAAAAGTTAAGAAGAAGAGCCTGAGGAAAAGGCAGTGGAAGGAGAAGGCATGAGGAAACATTGTGTAAAGTATTAATTATGAGTAGTTAGCAGGTTTTGCTAATTGATCAGCTGTAAGAAATTTGTGTTACTCAATAAATGAAGAGTAGCCAGGGGTGGTTGGGAGAGGGGCCATTGATGTCATAGGTGAACACTAGCTGTGTAGGTGTGTGAGGGCCAACCAACATTCTACAATTGAGCAACTCACCCTTGAAACAAACCAGGGGGCTACCAAATATGTGTCTAAAACGACCGGTTACATATTGGATTTCGAAGCAAACGGCTGGTTATTGCACTCATGCTGACAAGCGTTCATTGTCAAAAACGTCTTCAATTAGCACAACAGTACCAAAATGTAACCTCTTCTGATTGGCAAAGGGTTGCCTTCTCTAATGAGTCATGTTTTCTGCTCCATCGACTGGACTGACATTGGAGTGTCAGGCCCAAGAATTCAGAGAACGAACACTCTGCAACCATTGTTGGAAGAACACAAGCTGATGGTGGCAGCATTATGATTTAGGGAATGTTTTCTTGCCATTGACTGGGTCCACTCATACCTCTAGAAGGCACTCCCAACCGATTGGGTTATCTCTCCATCATTGCAAGTACACTCATACATGTTGACCATCTTCCCTGCAGTGGATGGAATCTTCCAGCAGGACAATGCAACATGCCATACGGACAGAATTGTTCTGGAGTGGTTGGAGGAGCACACCAAAGTCTTCCAAGTACTTTCCTGGCCTCCAAATTTCCCCCGGACTTGAACCACATGAAGCACTTGTGGGCCATCTCCATCGACATGTTCGCCGTATGGATCGTCCACCACGCACTCTGCAGCAGCTGTCAGATGCACTGAAGTCTGCAGGCCTCCAGATACCCTTGCCAACCTTCCTTCATCTTATTGGCTCACTATTATAACGTATAGCTGCTGTCCATGCTGCACACAGCGGTTATTTGGGATATTAGCTGCTGGCCATAATAATGTAACTGGACCGTATATATTTAATAAATATTCCATTATGTTGCATTTTGAGGTTTACCAATATTTTCTTTCTGTGAATAATTCTCTCTCAGTGGAAAAAGATTTCCAACCACTGGGATAAGGAACGCCTCTTAAACAATGAGTGGTGCAGAATATTGGAGGAAAATAAGCATATATCTCAAGTCTCCTAATCACATATAGCTGAAAATAAAAAAATGTGCTGCCTTTCAATGACCTCCTTCTTTTTACATTCGTAACATGTAGAACAACAATACTGTGAATGTGGAAGCGATGCATAAGAACAATATACTTCAATCATGATTTGGTCAAAAGTCCAAAGTTGACCTATTCGATTACAGGTTAAAAATGATGTGACTGATCCAAATAGCACAGAAAAACATGAAATAGAAAAATAAAAGGCAAGTAAAGCAATATGTATTGATGTGCAACTTCTATATGAATAAGTCTAAGTTTTATTAAAGTTAGCAGTACATTCTATCCTTAAGCATCTTCTTTTTACCTAATCTCTGTTTGGTCAGTTGCAAACACTAGAACATTTAAGACACTGATTTCTGTACTACATCAACTGTAAGATGTTTAGTAGCAATTATAAAACTTACCAAATCCCTTCCTTCTTCATATATTTTACTTAGTGCCTTTAATTCCCAGAACATACTTCTGATTCATATCCAACATTACCGTTAGCCTGCGTTGATCTAAAGTAATTATGGTGTAAAGTATCTTCTCAGAAGCAGACATTTTAATCTTCACGCACACTATAATCATATACAACATTTGTAAGTTAGAAAGAGAGTTTAACTATAAAACCAATTTTAGGATTTTGACTATTCAGTTTCTTTATTGGATTATTTCAAACAATTTAAAATATACACAAGAGTGAAGTACTAGACAAAGAAACTACTTTTCAGAACCAGGATTGTTCAATGTTTTCACAAGAGGGGGCACACTGGAAAATAAATTATATATATTAAAAATATTATATTTTAATATTTAAACATGTTCTTTTAAATGCATGAAAAAACAGCAGTTTTCCATGTCCCTTTAATAGTGGTTTAATGAGGTATCTGCCATTACATTTACATGCATATGTGTCAGTATCTATTCTCCTAACTTATCACCATATTTTAAGCAAATATTCGGTGGATATATTTATAATAGCATATAGTATTAGATACCATTTGAAGGTTTTGAACCATGATGTATATGGATCATGCTAATATACAGATATTATAACACAAAAACTTAAAGAAATATGCAACTCATGTGGGAAGCTGTTTACATATTTAAAATAGATACAGAATTGACGTAGTTGCATGTATTTTTAGTTATTGCTTATTGCAGCTGCATAGATAATGATGGTGGAGGTTTAGACCAATAGCCAATGGGCTGCTTCATGCTGTCAGTCAATCTTGTTAAAAGAGCTGTGTTGAGTCAACACCAACAGGAGTAAAGAAACCGAGCATGTCATCAAGTTTAGAATATATAGACAATTCGTGTACTTTTTTTCTGTGGGAGTTGTTAAAACTGTGATACTGTGAAAGTGTGTTGCACGTCAATGTCCACTGTCGACACTATACTTACAGTTTATGCGTTACCTGTTATATACTGTGAACTCAAAAATAATTATAAAAATAAAGGGGAGATACTGTTGACTTGTATCCCCCAGTGACCCCTTGTCCATATGGAAAGCGGACATGAGGTAAAAAATGTATGTTTCTCCTCGTTAACAGAAGCGTACAGAGATAACCTCCTATTCCCCAGATCCCTTGATGGATTGGAAACATGATAGATATAAGAGTCCAGAGGAACCCTTGTAGGGTGATATCCCTTTTCAAAGCCCTTTTAGAGGTCTCACTGAGTAAGGAGTCGAAACGTGAAACATCAATCAAGTTTATTTTATTTACAAGCTTAGAGAACTGACAACAAGAAATGCTGAAGATATGTTAAAGGAATGTTTCCAGCCCCACTGTGCCAGTCTCTACCAGTGGTGCAAGGCCCTCCACACCAGACAAACCTACCACAGCCACCCCCTGGGCCCTTGTAGGACCCCTATGCCTTTTTTGGCAGCACCCATCCCCCTGTCTGAAGTTGGCATTTGCCAGTTTAAATAAGGGCATTTATACTGAAGCTCCAAGAGGTGGCAGTGTGGAGCAGTTTGGCATACTGGGTATGTGTAACAGGGAAGAAGCAGGGAGTAGAGGCTTCAAAGTGGCAGCAAAGTACAAGAGGGATGGGTTCTGTGAGGGAGGAAGAAAGGAAATAAGGATGGGTGCTGAGAGGGTTGGGTGCCTTGCAGGGAGAGATGCCTGAAAGGGTATGGCTGCTGACAAGGACTGGGTGGGAATGGATGCTAAGAGGGGTGGGTGCTGTGCGGGGACACAAAACTTTTTTTTTGGACCAGGACCCTTCATTCTCTAGCTCTGCCACTGCTTTGATGGTCACAGAAAACAACCTAGAAAATGTGCAAAACTGAAAGCTGGTTGAAAAATTAATGCTATACCTACTATGCCATGCATGGATTTAGGATATAAATAAGTGAATAAATAAAAGAATGAAAAATAACATATTGTGGATACATAATAAAATGCATAATAGTGGTTACATAATCAAAGGCACTTGAGATACAAAATATATTTTCCATATACCCATACACAAGAAGAGCTGTAAGGTCACTCCTTTCCCACACCCTCTGGTGCTTAAATGAGGAAATAATAAAATAACGGATTTAAACCTAGCCCACTATATTAGCTAATATCTATGGATTCTAAGTCACCTCCTACTAATTATTTTTTTTAAAGTTTCATGGACCTATCATTTTTGTTTTTAAAGAGAAGTAGGCTTGAAGGGGAAGCAAGATAATTATGCTTCAAATTGTTCCACCTCAAAGATGTTCCACCTACCAGCATAACCCATCAGCTTTAATATAAACTCCTTCTTTAAATATTATTAAAACATGATATTTTCCTACTAAGTAAAACATTTTTTTTTCTTGTGAAACAGAATAAAATGTGTATTTTAACACAAATAATAACTACTAGTTGGAGTAGTTAGTGGACTAGAATTCTTTACTGTGGGTTGCTAATACATGGGGTCTTTCTTTGTGAGCACTGGAAGAAAGTGGAATATAATCACAGCAAGACTGCTGCCGATGCATATGAAATGATTATCTTCACACACTGACTTACGTCAAAATGCAGGCGTACCAAGTTTGAAGATACAATTATAAGGAAAATGTCTTCGAAAATGTATGTAAAGTGAGGCTTTAGTTTGTTAATGTCTAAGTATTACAAAATAATTTTTCCTTTAAGCTGCATACAATATAATTGTTTATTTTTACAGGTTGGACATTGATTATCCAGCATTGGATAATCCAACACCTCCTTTAATCTGGCAGTCTCCTCCCCGATGCAGCAACCTTTGCACTGACAGCTTCCATTGTCAGTCAGTGCCGCGATCACAGCCCTGCACAGCCTCACACCTCTCATCATGCCCTTGAGTGGCTGCAGGAGATCACAGGGTTAAAGGCATATCTAAATTTCCAGGATTATGAGAGCAAAAACACCAAAATAAACATTTAAACACTTACCTTAAAGCTAGCAAAATGTCTTGTAATTTCTGACAGTGGAAAATTAGGGTTAAAACCCTCTTTAAACCCAGGCTAAAAATTCAAAAATTGTTTTGGCCAATCAGGAGGAAGCAGAGGCTGGAACATTTGTATCACAAATCGGGGGCTGCTGTCTGTGCTGCAAAGCAGCCTGGGATATGTAGTCTGGCACATGTTAGAAAGTGACATGTATTTTCATATAAGAGTCTATCTATGCAGTACATTCACACTAGATTAAAACCCTGCAGGGTTGTTTGTTCCCTACATCAGCTGCTGCTGCTGGTGTTTTTTTCTCTCTGTCCCTGTCTCCTTGTGGAAAATTCCAGCTGTGATCCCATCAACCATGTGACTGGCAGCACTTCCTTTGGAGGTCGCCACCTGTACTTATCTGCTCTTTAGCTGGGTACACTGTTATGTAAGCTTCTTAGGGGTGTGCAAATCCATACAGCAGTATGCAGCACGTAAATATGTACTGTAAGTACATTCAACTTTTCAATATAATACATATTTTTCTACTAATCAGTGGCTGTTTTTTAGGAAACATTTGAAACTCAGGAAACTTCTATATACCTTTAAGGTAGGCAATGAATGGATCTGATGGCTTTGCCTGATTAACCTGATTTACCTGACAACTGTTGGTCTGGCAAATCAGTTAATCTGGCAAGGTGCTGGGACGGAGGGTGCAGTCCTACCTGTACTACATTTCAGGAGAACACTATAATTTTAGGTCTTATAGCCCAAGCTCTATTGTTTTTTCTGTTGGGATATTCGCCAAGAGAGCCTACACTATCAAAATGAATTCCACACTTTCAAAAAAATCAAATATAAGGTGTAAGAAATAACACATTTTTTTATATTTTTCATTAAGAGAGACACAAGCAATTAAACACACAGCAAGTTTAAATTGGTGGTTACAGGCCTACTGTCATACTGAGAAGTTGGAACACACAATATGTTATGTTGGTCTAGTTTGTTTGACCTGATATAACATTTTTTAGTTAAAAAAGAAAAAAACAGACGTAAACCTAACTTTTCAGTTACTAAGAGTTAATTTCTACACACCACTTATTACAATTACTAATTGCAAAGAGTTAGCAGCTATGATAATTCCTCTTCATTCATAATAGCAAATAAATAGCTTAAAGAGAAGTTACATTCATTATTTTGCCTTATGCCCAATTTAGGACAAAGGTCCCATACATTTTTGCAGGCAAGGAGTTTTCATTCTATGGAATGCTAGAACTATTGATATAAAAATGTATAAATATAACCATTTATATAATATATTACAGAAGAGCAGGCATCCAAGGACAGATGAATAACACAATGTTTTGGGATTGCATTTTCTCTTTGTCAGGTGTATTAGTAAGTAACACTGACAAGTCTTAAATAGAGTTCTCTCTCCCACTGCGTCTCTGTCTTATACTAATTATCCTGCTGGGAAACACCTGTGTATATGGGATGGTGTGTATTGTAATAAAGCAGGAACAGCACATGTCTTCTTGTCAACTAACAATAACCCACAGAACAAAAATACATTCTTTCTGGAAAAGGAAAATATACCTGTACACAAACTAATTATGTGCTTTAGAAAACTACATATTTTTTGTTGTTGCGGAAAGTGGATTTTTAGCCAAAGTATCTATTTTTAGCGTTTTCACAGCATAAAAGCACACTCTTATCAGTTTAGTTAAATATTAAAGGATCACTTTAGTCAATTTCTAATCTTACTGGAACAAATCTAGGGGTATCAACTATAATAGTTGTCAATCTGTGAAGCGGGGGACGCAGTTGCGGGGGTGGATGTCCGCGGGACTTAGCTGCAATGAGCGTCAAAGACGCTTATTGCAGGGGTGGAGATGAGTGCCGTAGGGACTTAGCTGCAATGAGCGCTGAAGGCACTTATTGCAGGGATCGAGAGTCAGCGGGACTCAGCATGCAATACTTTACGGCACGCAATACTTTACGACTTTAACGGCCAAAGCACCAATCACAAAAGACCGCCAACAAATGCCAAAAAAAAAATACATTACACACTCACACACAACACAGGGGGAGAGCCAGGGAGCCTGTGAGTGAGGTTGCAAGTTAATTTGGCATTTTATGGCGATCGAAATTCGGCTAAGCGAGAAAAAAATGGTGGATGAAAAAATGTAAATAGATGAAAACAAGGCAGAAGGCAGTAAAAAAGAGCACAAAGCCAGTAACACGTAATGCAAGCCAGTAACACTTAACACAAGCCAGTAACATTTAACACAAGCCAGTAACACTTAACCCAAGACAGTAACACTTAAGCCAAGGCTCACAATGAGTACCGAAGGAGCTCATTGAGAGCCATGTATGCCCTTACTTGGAATATTGAGTTCAATCTCCAGCACCACTTCATAAAAGAGAAATTGTTGGAAAATATTTGTTAACAAAATTAAGGGGAATGGAGACAATGCGCTATGGAGAATGACTAACCAAACTAAACTTATTTTCTCTAGAAAAAATGTGCTTAAGAGGGGATATTATTACCTTATATAAATATACCCAGGGCCAAGGCTTTGTCAAGTGAACTTTTTATGGCAAGAGGTTTTCAAACCACAAAAGGACATCCCTTGAGGTTAGAAAAAAAAAGATTCCTCCTTAAAGAAAGAAATGGTTATTCACAGTAAGACTGTGGGACTATGTACCAATAGGAGTCTAGGACAGCAGTTTTGATATATTTTTGAATAAAAAGGGCATACAGGGTTAGCTTAGATAACTAGAGAAGAAGGGGTATTGATCTAGGGAGTATTTGGTTCAGGAAGGATTATGTTCCCCTCATGAGAAAATTGGCAATGGGGGTTTTGTTTGCCTTTCTCTGGGTCAATTAATAATTTATCCCCATATTACAATGATCACAGGAGATCTAAAAAGGTTAAACTTGATGGACTAAAAGTTTTTTCAACCTCAGGTACTATGTTACTATATACATAAAATAATACTACTTTGAAGCTCTATACTTAAGAATAGATAGAATGGTTTTATAGTATAAAAAAAAGAACTCTGCCTCTAATTTATTACATTGTATATACAAGTGGTTCTCAGACCTCTCCTCAGGACCCACCTAACAGGTCATCTTTCGGTTTAACATGGTGTAAACACAGGAGGAGCAATTAGTATTCAACATACTCTGATTGCATCATCTATATTCAAACAGTTTTAAACCATAATTATGACCTGCCTGGTGGGTCCTGAGGGGAGGTTTGATAACCACTAAGCTGCAGTTTAATCTCCTTTTTGGTTTCTCCTTATAAGGCTTACTGATGAAAAGGTTACATCTAAAACGGCAAGTGTGTGCACCAGGACTAATGGAAATTTAATTAGTTAACAAGGACACTCCCTTCTGAGAAAGTACAGCACAGAATCAACCAAAAAAAAGGAAATTGATTCCAGTAGAGAAAAAGTGCACAAAAAAACATTAAAGTGTAAAAAGCTGGGTTTAAGTATTTATTTATTTTGCTTTCTAAAAATAAATTGCCCATTGTCAATTTGGTTATTTAAAAGATGTCATGCATTTTGTTGGGTAAAAGAAAGATGTTATAGCCATCTATTATTTACATTAAATGGTTGTCCATTGGTCTTGCTACTACAACTGTAAACACGGTTAAATCATTTTCTTTTGTTAAATCATTTTCTTTTGTTAAATCATTTTCTTTTGTACAAATTACATTTCTGAGTCTAGTAAACAAATCAAACCAATACTTGGCCAGGCCAAGTCTTAGATATTTTCACATGGGTGAGAAAGACTCCTCAAGATGAAACATTGTGAAGGTCTCTAGGTAGCGTTGTCTGAGACATACGTATCTCACTTCAATACTCTATTGTCCTAAGTAAATATTATCAAGCAGGTGTTAAGGTTAAGCGAACAATGGCCTAGTCTCTAACCAAAAATAATTGGCAGACAATATGGAACAGAGGTCACACATATTAATATTAATCCAGTTTTGTACCAGAGCGCTCTCAAGCGGATAGAAACAGATAAGCACAACATATTTACCAATACATTCTAATTTATACATATACATGCAAACGGGGAGTAACTACTTGTGATTGGTGGAAACCAACCTTCTGACGAATAGTAAGAAATAGTTTATCTATAGGCAGCGAGGAGGATCGTGGTGCTTTCCTGGTTCTAGTCTGGTCTTTCCTGTTTCTGTACTATTTTCTGGCTGGTCATTTCTGGCTTATCTGGCAGTCCTGTTCTAGGAGCATACCTAATTGTCATTCTTTGGCATAAACCTATACCCCCTTCATATCTTCCCTACGATATCTTACTATATCTGTCAATTCAAATTCTGTCCTATATCTACAACTCTTCCTAACAAACCAATAACACAAAAAGTGATAACTTCCGACCATCCCGAGAAGGCATCCTAAAATGAGACAGGTGTTAGACTGAAATCCTATACATAGGTAATGTATAAACTTGTTTAACTTGCTATATTTGTAATGGAAGTAAATTATCCCAATATACAACAATCCTCCTGTTACCCTTTTTGGAGTGGTCACAGAACCAAGACTAATTAGCACCTTCATTCCAGACTGTAGGTGTTAATCTATATATCTAATTCTGTACCCATATTCCCTACAACAGTCTGATTGCCTTTGTTCAATAATGTAACCATTTAACTATGTTACAAAACGAATTATTAAAAACACCTATACAGCAACCCATACTTAGCAATACTCAACATATATAGTCTTGTATCACACAATCAACAAAACTGTCTTACATTATTATTGATTGAATTGACCGATAAATTAAATTTAATGTAATCAATCTTGATAAAAGACCAATAACCAAATAATAGCTTGCCAATACCTAAATACAAATGTTAATTAGCTTGCAACCTGAGATACAATATAACCACCCTTGATACATATTGCTTCAATACATGTTTCTATATTCTATCTGTCATATAGATTGCTATACCATATTTAGCTATTTACTGCTTTAATAGAGTAACACATATCACTGATTATTAATATCATATATACTGTATTAAATAGAAAGCTGATTGTCTATACACTCTGCGTATCATTTCTGTATTGCACTAAACCAAGTAATAGACTGTTCAAACCAAACTTTATAAAATTATATACTTTGGTTATATACTCCTATATTGAGCTAACCCAATATAGATTGTATTAACATACATTGTTAATCCTCAATTGATAAGTTTGTATACAATGCTTATTGATTTCTGTATTGATCTAACCAAATAAAAAAGAGATTGTAATACACGTCAGATAGATTGTATATTGTGATCTAACTACCGTATATACTTGAGTATAAGCCGACCCGAGTATAAGCCGAGGCACCCATTTTACCACAAAATACTGGGTAAAATGAGTGACTCGAATATAAGCCGAGGGTGGGAAATGTGCTGCCCCCTGTGTCCCTCTTGTGCCCTCTGTGTCTCCCTCTCTCTCCGTGTCTCTTCTCCCCTCTCCCTTCCCTGTGTCTCTTCTCCCCTCTCCCTTCCCTGTGTATCTTCCAACCTCTCCCTTCCCTGTGTCTCTTCCCCCCTCCCTTATCACCCTCCTGAACCCTACTCCTCAACCTCCCACTTCATCCTCAACCTCCCTCCTCATCCTCAATCTCCCTCCTCATCCTCAACCTCCCTCCTCAACCTCTCTCCTCATCCTCAATGCCCTCCTCAACCTCCCTCCTCATCCTCAACCCCTCCTCAACCTCCCTCCTCATCCTCCCTCCTCAACCCCCCATCCTCAACCCCCATCCTCAACCCCCCCATCCTCATCCTTTCTCCTCAACCCCCATCCTCAACCCCCCTCCTCAACCTCAAACCCCCATCTCAACCCATCCCCCTCATCTTCAACCTCCCTCCTCATCCTCAACCTCCCTCCTCAACCCTCCCATCCTCAACCTCCCTCCTCAACCCTCCCATCCTCAACCCCCTCCTCAAGCCCCCATCCTCATCCTCCCTCCTCAACCCCCCATCCTCATCCTCAACACCCCATCCTCATCCTCAACCGCCTCCTCAACCTCAACCCTCCTCAACCTCAACCCCGCTCAACCCCAACCCCCCTCCTCAACCCCCTCCTAAACCTCCCTCCTCAACCCCCATCCTCAACCCCCATCCTCATCCTCTCTCCTCAACCCCCCATCCTCACCCCCCTCCTCCTCATCCTCAACCTCCCTCCTCATCCTCCCTCCTCATCCTCAACCTCCCTCCTCAAACCCCTCCTCAACCTCCCTTCTCCACCCCCCCATCCTCAACCCCCTCCTCAACCTTCCTCCTCAACACCCCAACCTCAACCCCCCATCCTAATCCTCAACCCCCCATCCTCAACATCCCTCCTCAACCTCAACTCCCCTCAACCCCCCTCCTCAACCTCAACCCCCCTCAACCCCAACCCACCTCCTCAACCTCAACCCACCTCAATCCCCCTCAACCCCAACCCCCCTCCTCAACCTCAACCCACCTCAATCCCCCTCAACCCCAACCCCCCTCCTCAACCCCCCTCCTCAACCTAAACCTCCCTCAACCCCCCTCCTCCACCTATACCCCCCTAAATACCTCCCCCCTCTCCGCTCACTTACCTGCTTGTGCTCCGGCCTCCACTCCTTGACCCGGCGCGCATGTGACGTCACATGCGCGCCCCGCCATTAGCATATACCGGGTGCCAGCACCCGGTATATGCTAATGAAGCGGCGCGCATGTGACGTCACATTCGCGCTGGCGCCGGGACAAGGAGCAGAGGCAGGAGCACAAGCAGGTAAGTGAGGGGAGAGGGGGAGGTATTTAGGGGGGTTTAGGTGGAGGAGGGGGGTTGAGGGGGGTTTAGGTTGAGGAGGGGGGAGGGAAAGAGACACGGGGGGGACGAGAGACACGAGGGGTTAGAGACACACGGGGGGTTAGAGACATACAGGGGGGTTAGAGACACATGGGAGGGGTTAGAGAGACACGGGGGGGTTAGAGAGTCACGGGGGGGGAGAGTGACTCGAGTATAAGCCGAGGGGGCCCTTTTTTGCCTTAAAAAAGGGCTGAAAAACTCGGCCTATACTCGAGTATATACGGTAAATATCAAAGCTTACAAGTATAAACACTTATAATTGTTTATCCTTGATATTTACTGCTATACCAATAAATGCTATTTCTGCACACAGTGTATACTTTCGATAAATTAATTCACAAACTCAATTCATTTATACATTGTAATATTTTAAGAAACTATATTAATCTATACAGTGTAATATTTGTCATATCAATTGCATGACATTACCAAAGTAGATTTTTGCACCAAAAAATATTAAGTAAAACCTATTTAAATGCAGAGCATACTTCAGTCTGCAGTTCTCATTGGCTATAAGAGGGCAAGCCCCCAAGAGCAGTTAAACTTCTGAATACATTTTTGTGCTCTGATACTTATATTCAAAAAATTAAAATACACTGTGATACAATATAAAATACCTTCTTTCTGGTATATTCTTTCTATACAGGGCCCTCCTTGCTTTGCTATTTGTTCATTTGTATTTATCTTTGTCAGAACTTAATTTATGTACAGCCCTACGGAATATGTTGGCACGTTATAAATTTACTATAATAATAATAATAATAATGTCCCTTTAAACTTGAATATTGTACAAATGTTAAAAATATTATAAGACAAGTGTCATTTTTATTAGCACACAAAAGATAGACACAGATATGACACTTATAGCCTCAATCTAAAAAAAGCCAAAATTCACTAATCACAGAGGCTACAAAATACTACATTGAGGCCACAATGGTAATTATCCTAATAGGAAATTTCCATCACAGCCTTCTAGCAAACAGTTACTCTCCTGCAGAGATGCTGAATTACATTTTGGCCAAGAGGTTGATGGATCTTGACTATAAGCCCATTGCAATGATAAAACATAACATTAATTACTTCCGATTGAAAAGCTAATAGAAAAATATAATTGAGTAAAAAAAATCTAGTCTTTATGGGGTAAAATTAAAATCCATAGTGATATGTAAGCTAAAGTGCTGACTCATTCAGGGCCAGAAATAATAAATATAAAAATTTGCACTGCCATTGGAGGGACAACATATTAGTCAAAACTATATTATATTAGAAAAATAAATAGTTTAAGCACTTTGAGTCCATGTGCGAAAGGATCTCTATATAAAAGTAATAATATTATTATTATTATTTGTATTATTATTATTAGTAGTAACAATAATAATGGTAATTGCATTTCAATAAAATCTTCATAGGGTGTCACAAAAGAGACGTATCACACTCACATGTAACATTACAGGCATCATGTGCTTTTTAAAGAGCGGTAACATAAACTTCAGTGGCAAAAAAATGCTGTTTGGTAGAACCCATCTATCATCCAGTCTTCCTATAACCTTTACATTGACATCTCCAAAGCATTTACTGAACAACTCAGTCAGTGTATATATAATACTTTATGAAACTCACCAGCCTGCACATAGTGGATTTGAGAAGATAAATGGTGTCAGTGAGGAGTTTGCATGGAGAAAATATAGCCACACATGCCTTAATAGGTCAATACGACATAGCCAATTTGTGAAACCTATAGGCTAAAGGATAGTCGTCAAGCATTGGAGATGCCAGAGACAGTACACCAGTCACAGCCTTATTTTGTTACTGTACTGGATATTGTACCCAGCAACTTTTCCAGAGAGATACCCATGCCCAGCAGCATCATGCCAAAGTACGTAAATCCTGTGTGCACAGCAACATGCCAGAGTAATGAGATTCCTAGATAGTCTAAATATAATATATATATATATATATATATATATATATATATATATATATATACTAGCGACTTGCCCTGTCAAAAAATGACGGTCAATAAAAGAAAGTGTTGAAATGCTGTTTGTCATACAATGTGAGAGTACTGTGTGCCTCAAGTAACTAAATTAATCAAAAAGCAGACATCTACATTACATAAAATAAGAAAAACTAAAATCACCAAAAATATAAAATGTACATTACAGAACAACAAAAAAAACCTAAGTCACAAAAAATAAAAAAAGGAACATTACAGAAAATACAAAATTACATTGCAACCCTCCTCCACTACAAAATTTTTAGAAAAATTACACACCTGAAACGGAAATACATATAATACATACAATCCAATACGTACATATAATACATACAATCCAATACAATTAAATAAGATCCAATACAATTAAATAAAATACAATACAATTCAATTAAATACAATTTAATACAATACACCCCTATCTAATATACATGCCACTATCTAATATACATGCCACTATCTAATATACATCCCACTATGTAATATAAATCCCACTATGTAATATACATCCCACTATATAATGTAATATACATCCCACTATCTAATATACAATACTATCTAATAATACATCTCCCTATCTATCTATCTAATATACAATACATGCTATCTCTATATATAGCTACCCTAATTCTAAGCTACAATAAAATAATTAAGACCACTTACCTTTGAGATGTTTCTTCAGATCAGCAACCTACGGTAAAAAAGATTTAAAAAATTAATACAACACGTTTACAAGAAATAACTAAACATTCTAAACATTCTAAATATTCTAAATATTATACTCACCTTTCCAGCATGTCCCGTTCCAGCATGTCACGTCCCAGCATGTCACGTCCTCCATGTTCCGTCCTCCATCTTTGCGTCTTGTCCGGCGCTGCTCCTGTAAAAAAAAAGTTACATTAGTAAACATAAAACAAAGTGAAATAAACACAATGTACATTATACTTACCTTTCCGCGATGTCTCCGGCCTCCTGGTGTTCTGCTCCGGAAGCATCCGATGCTAATGACCTTCCTACGGAGTGTACCAGAATAAAATTGGCAATGGCGGCTTCTGATTGGCTGAAAAGGCTGAACCAATGAAAAAAATATACACCCCAAAATACAACGCTGATTGGATAATACACCTGTCAATCTTTATTTGAACCAATCCTAAGGTTTTATTGCCATCAGCCAATCACAATGGAATATAACTCCACGTACTGATTGGTGAAGACATCTGCGCCTTCCCATTGGCTGTAATATTGATTAATATTAACAGTAGCCAATGAGAATGCGCAAATCCTTCACCAATCAGTAAGTGAGGGTGTATTCCATTGTGATTGGCTATTGTCAGTGTAACCAATCAGAATGCGCAGAGGCTCCAACCAATCACCCTGTGGGGATGTATTCCATTGTGATTGGCTGAAGACATCTGCACCTTGTGATTGGTTTAAATAAAGATTGACAGGTGCATTATCCAATCAGAGTGGGATTTTAGGGTGTATCCCTTTGTGATTGGTTCACACATTGGCACCTCCTGATTGGGTGAATTTGATAGACAGCGTTTTCAACCAATCAGAAGGTGCCATTGCTTATTTTCTTCCGGAAAAGTCTCTGGGAGCCTCATTAGCGTCGGGGATGTCCGGGAGTGCGGATGTAAGTATATATATTTTTTTATACAGGGCGTGGCAGAAGAGGAACTGGAGGAGGCCGGAGACATCGCGGGGAGGTAAGTAGAATGTAGATTATGTTTATTTTATTTTGATGTATTTGTATTATTGTTATGTTTTTTTTAACAGGTGCCGCGTCGGAGAAGGATTAAAAGAATAAGGACGGGACATGCCGGAAAGGTGAGTAGAATATTTAGAATGTATAGAATGTTTATGTAGTGTAAACGTGTTGCACTAATTTTTTTTTTTCCGTAGGTGGCTGATCTCAATGGACATCTGCAAAGGTAAGTGGTCTTAATTATTTTATTTTAGCTTAGAATTAGATTAGTTTATATATAGATAGCATTTATTGTATGTTAGCTAGGGGTATGCGTTTTATATAGATAGCATAGGATGTATTGTAGATAGATTGTGGCATTTATTTAGATAGATTGGGGATGTATTATTATATAGATAGGATGTATATTAGTTTATGGTATTTATTTAGATAGATTGTGTGATGTATATTAGATAGGGGTGTATTGTATTGTATTGTATGTAATTGTATTGTATTGTATTGTATGGTATTTGTATTGTATTGTATGTAATTGTACTGTATTGTATTATATGTATTTCCTTTTCAGGTGTGTAATGTTTTTTATTTTCTGTAATGTTCCTTTTTTTTGTGACTTATGTTTTTTTTTTTCTGTAATGTAGATTTTTTTTTTTGTGACTTTTGTTTTTTTTATTTTCTGTAATTAGAGTGGTGGGGGTTATTAGGGGGTAGGCAGTGTAGGTGTTAATAGGTGCCTGGTGATTCCGTGACTTGTTCTTGTGAAGTTTTCTTTTAAACCAGAGGGTGTTTAGTTGATATTTAATGTTTTATTGGGGGGGGGGGGTATAGTGCAGTGTAGTGTTTATACTTAGTGTCATGATGGTCCTTGAGGACCATCATGGCACTTATGTGGTTAATGTAGTGTTGTAACAGGCCCACAATGGTCTTAATATACCCTTATGGGACTGATGGGGTAAAATAGAGGCTTATGGGGGTCTGTATTGACCCCCATGAGTGACAGGCTTAATGAAGGGCTTATGGGGGTCTGTATTGACACCCATGAGTGACAGGGTTAAGGAAGGGCTTATGGGGGTCTGTATTGACCCCCATGAGTGACAGGGTTAATGAAGGGCTTATGGGGGTCTATATTGACCCCCATGAGTGACAGGGTTAATGAGGGGTTTATGGGGGTCTGTATTGACCCCCATGATTGACAGGGTGACAGTGTATTTTTTTTTTCTTTTACAACAGGGCCTTTAAGGACCTTTATGGTCCTTTAAGGACCTGTAACGCGTGAATTTTGAATTTTTATTGCAGCGGGGGTCCACGATCGCGTGCAATCGTCCCGACTGCGATGGTTAATGTGGGGTTAATGCAGGGCTCTGAGCTTATCTCGGATCCCCTAGGGTTAATGCGGGTTTCCGAGCTTATCTCGGATCCCTTCTTGGAAAATTTGTACGTGGCTGGGCTGTGAGCCTCGTTTTCGTTTTTTTCGGTGGCCATTTTTTCTCTCGCTTAGGGGATTTTCGTGTGTCTGAACTCACCAATTAGTACTTAAATGCAGGTGTAACTTCACTTTCAGAGGTCCTGGGTGCCCCCCCCCCCCCCCCCCCCCTTGCTATAGGTAAGCTTTTTATGTAGTTTGTGTGAGTATTTGGTGTGTTTTCACTATTTTTAGTTAGACAATTATAATATGTGATAATATACAGTATATATATACTCAGTCTGTGTTTATTCCAACCTTGGCTTTGGCTTTAAAGCTGTCTAATACAGCATGCATAAGCTTAAAGGAAGCCATGCTTGATAATGGCTACGGAATGAAGAGCGAGGCATTTGTGGGCACATTTGTGTGTCCCAGCTCAACTTCCCAGAATGCAGTGTAATAACTGTTTTTCTCGGAACTCTGAGCTGGAAGCAGGTTTTTTAACTTGCTTTAGACATTCAAATGTGAACACAGGTGCACTTTTTATTTACTATATACATATTATAATATTTTATTTATTATTTATATTATTTAGATATATTTTGACCCAGGGAGAGTCTAAAAAATTGGCCCCAAATTTTCTTTTCACCCAGGGCCCTCAATTCCCTAGCTCCGCCACTGTTTAAAACCTACTACTGTACTATTTTTGGTGCATGACAGAAATCCTGGCAGATTTGTGTTTAATCTCTTAACCTCTGAGTGCCCTGGTGAGCGTCACTATTGTAGACACTAAAAGTAATGTCAACATGAAGTCACACATTTGCTATCATGCATTTAACATACCAGTTTTAAGCATTACAAGTGTGTGTTTGCAAGAAAAAATAGAAGAAATATTGTTTTAAACTGTTGTTGGAAAAAGTCAGAAACTCCTTATGATTAATTCTTTTTTGGGTGCTTCATACCAAAGCGCCAGTCGAGTCATGAAGTTCTATGGAAAAAATAAACTACTGCCTCTAGTGGCTGAATGTGATAGCAATAAGAAATCGTAGGAGGTTGTCCTGACTTTTTATTTCTGAAATCAGTTATTTTCAGGGACTAAAAGATTTTTAAAAAATGTATCTTTGAGCACTTATCTTTCATGAGTGCAAACAAAAACCTTTGTAATGCTTAAAAGCTGCTCTTTTAAATGCATGATAGAAAGTTTGTAACTACAATGTCCCATCTTTAAATATCTTGTCAGTTTCCCTTTAAGTACATATGACATAGTTACATAGTAATTGAGGTTGAAAAAAGACTTAAATTCGGACTATATGTAACAATGTAGCCCGTAATATTGATTGTAAACATACAGCTATTTAATTAGCCCCGTAACGCAAGCCACCACCGACTTGCGGGTTAGAACGCAGCAAGGCCGAAAAATGTCTATGGGACGTTGAACGTTAAACTTCGCAGCCGCAAATCCAATCATGCTATTAAATTGCAACAAAGTCACTCACGAGCAAGCCTGTAACACGCAAATGGAGCCCAAAGCTCAACAAGTGATCGAGAGGACTTGCAAGGGGGTAAGGTCTAATACGTAGCACTTCAAATGCAAATATAAAATCAATACTGTACTTTTATTAATAAGGAAAGTGATGTTAGGTCTTAAAATTAAAATTAATTGGCCTGGAAAAATACTTTATTTAATTGTTTATTGTTTGTGTTATATCGATCCCGGCAATCAATGTGTTAATACATATACTGTAACTCGCATGTAATAGAATATCATATTTACGGCTTTATTAATATTGCATTATTGTGGAATGTGGGTATGATCGCAACTTGTAATTGAAACCAGTAGGACTTTGAAATCTAACCTCCCCTTTTTGAGTGACGTAACGCTAATGATCTCTTGTTCCATTGTCTCTGGCTAAAGCCGTAACTACTTTACATTTATTCATATTAAATCTCATCTGCCATTTAGATATCCAGTTCTCTAATTTATGCAAATCCCTTTGGAGGGAAAGTACGTCACTTTCTGATTTAATTAACTTGCACAACGTTATGTCACCAGCAACACTGATGAGCAGTAATTGTTAACAAACAGCGATCAGATATCAGGGTAATACAGTATCTTTTCTGCCAAATGTCAGTGTTGATTTCCAAGGTAATTTTGTTAGCTGCTATTTCTGCAGAGCCACAAAGTAACAATTCAAACAAATGTTGCTTTCCACACGTCAAATAATCTTCATGTGTACACATCTCTTAATGTATTTGCTTTTGATATACTAATAATCAAAAATACAGAAAAAATGGATTTAACAAACTTATGGCAATTTCAAATTATAATTAATTATCAAAATATTTATAGCAACTATGAAATATTATAAATATGAGATATATGCCCTGGGTCTATGACATAGAAGACACTATAAAAGAGATGGATAGAGCAACACATAATCAAAGAGGCAGGCTGTGATCTGTGGTGGAGGGTTATAAGCAGGGCCTGATCATCAATTAGGCATTATAGACACTAGCCTACATTGCCAAGAACTAAATAAAGGAAGTACTGCAGGCACAGGAAGTGAGAAGGGGACATCTTACCCAGAGCACCCAAGACAGAAAAAGGCCTGGGAGCTGGCTCCTCCCCCAGCCATCCCATTTCCTCCTGCTTCTGCCCATGAGGAGCAGGGGATTCCCCAGCCTTATCCTGGGTGTCCAATAGAAAGGTCGGCTGCCTAGCTGCACTCCAGTAAACTAAATAAATGTAAATAGCTTGTGTCTGTGTGTATGTGGTGTGTGTATGTGATGTGTATATATGTTTGTGTAATGTGTATGAGTGTGTATGTGGTGTGTGTATGATGTGTATGTGTGTAAATTTATGTGGTGTGTATATATATGTGGTGTGTGAAAATGTGTATAGGGGTGTGTATGTGTGTATATATATATATATATATATATATATATATATATATATATATGTTGTCTGTATCTATGCATGTATGTGGTGTGTGTACGTATATATGTATGTGGTGTGTGTATGTGTGATATTTATGTGTGAATATGTATGTGTATATCTTTGTGGTGTGTGTAATGTGTATAGATGTGTAAGTGTTTGTGTGTATGTGGCGTGTATGTGTGTGTGACATATATGTATGTGGTGTGTGTGTATATGTTTGTGGTGTATATGTATACATGTTTGTGGTGTGTGTAATGCGTATAGATGTGTATGTGTTTGTGTGCATGTGGTATGTATGTGTGTATATATGTATGTGGTGTGTGTGTGTATATGTATGTGGTGTGTGTGTGTATATGTATGTGGGTGTGTGTATATGTATGTGGTGTGTGTTATGTGTATGTATGTATATGTATGTGGTGTGTGTTTGGTGTGTATGTGTGTGATATATGTATGTGGTGTGTGTGTATATATGTATGTGGTGTGTGTGTGTATTTGTATGTGGTGTGTGTTATGTTTATGTATGTATAAGTATGTGGTGCGTGTTTGGTGTGTATGTGTGTGTATATGTATGTGTGGGCTTGTGTGTGATGTATGAATATGGTATGTGTTTATATATGTACGCGATGTGTGTCTGTGCATATGTATGTGGTATGTATTTGTATATGTATGTGGTGTGTGTGTATGTAAACTGTATGTATGTGGTGTGTGTGTATATATATATATATATATATATATATATCGCATATATAGTTGTGAGCATGCGGGTTGTTGCTAACGCTGCGGGCCTGCGGCAAGCGCCAAAGGCGCTCCTTGTCAGCAACTGCGGACCTCGCAAACTGTACAGACTTACGACACAAAAATAAGAGGCTCGTTACACCCCATTACGACCTCGCAAAAAAAAACCTTACCACCCTAAACCCGCGCACATGAAAACATGAAAAACGCAATAAATACACACAACAAATACATAAAAAGCTTATCTACAGCAAGGGGGGGCACCCAGGACCTGGAAAACTGAAGTTACACCTCAATTTCACTCGAAATAAAAGAGTTTACACACCTGAAAATCCCCTAAGGGAGAGAAAAAATGGCCGCCGAAAAAAACAAAAGAGGCTACAGGACTCTAAAGACGCAAAACACCACCAAACACCTACGGATTTTCCGAAAAAGACGTACGATTTTCCGAAAAAGAACGCAACCCGCTGACCCGAAAACCATTAGAAACACAAGAAATACACACAACAAACACATAAAAAGCTTACCCACAGCAAGGGGGGGCACCCAGGACCTGTGCAAGTGAAGTTACACCTCGATTTAAGTCCAAATTACAGAGTTTAGACACGCTAAAATCACCTAAGCGAGAGAAAAAATGGCCTCCGAACAAAACGAAAACAAGGCTAAAGGACCCTAAACACGCAAAACACCACCAAACACCTACGGATTTTCCTAAAAAGTCGGACGACATCCGAAAACAAGGACGCAAAATCAGCCACAGCCGCATACCACACATTAGGCGCCATTTTAGAACACTAACTTATACAATCCGGAAGTACACAGCTACCCTAACGGATTTGCCTCGCGCACGCACACTATTACACTACATACTGCACCCATTCATGACACTTACACAGCAGCTCCACAGCAACATGAAAACAGATTGCCAGCTCTTCAACACAATGCTGCATATATTACTTCACAATAGGCAAAGTATATTCATTTCTTATTTTATTAATTATTCATTGCCATACCAAAAAAAAAAAAACAACGCTGCTCATAGTACACAAACAACCAAGAGCCTTGCAATGAACGCCAAAGGGTCTTGGAACACCAACAAAATTAATTTAGCACACAAACAACATTACCTGCCTTACAATCTTAATGCCGTCATTTTTGGAAGGGCAAGTCGCTAGTATATATATAGGCCCTCATTCTATTGTGATTTGGCCAATTGAATAGGGCCCTAAATAAGCACATAGCATATTTTTTTAAAAGAAGTTTTTAGTTAGTGAAAACCTTGCTTTTGGATAGATGTTTACTAACTAAAAACTTATTTAAAAAATATATGTTATGTGCTTATTTAGAGCCCTATTCAATTGGCCAAATCGCAATTGAATAAGGGCCATAGTGCCCAACTTATTGAGGTAGGGACTTTGATTCCACAAGTTTCTATCTATGCAATAGGATCTACAATTTCAGAGCTTTTCCGAATTACTAATGGAAATCTCATTCGTTTTCAAGGATATCACCTCCTAAGCAAGTAGAGCCGCATTGCCAGGCATGTATAAAAAGA
Source organism: Discoglossus pictus (assembly GCA_027410445.1). NCBI lineage: Eukaryota > Metazoa > Chordata > Amphibia > Anura > Alytidae > Discoglossus > Discoglossus pictus. The sequence continues at coordinate 430,252,396 of CM050164.1, forward strand.
TAAATACAGCAACAAAATACTGTAAATACTTTTTTTTTGTTTGTTTCAAGTGCATATTTCAGATAGAAGAGGTTATGTTTGGGACATACAATTTTTTTTATCACAGCGCTTTCTAACCTTTTGGTATGTGTTTAAAATGCATTTTGTTATGTATAGCTCTGCAGAAATAGACGGTCAGAAATAGGATGTGTCAGTAAGAGACAGTCAGCAAGAATGCAGTTAGAAATTGGACTAGTAGACAGGCAGCAGGAGAGTGGTTTGTGACTTGGTCAGTTTATAAAAGACATTCAACAAGAAAATATTTAGAAACAGCTGTATATCTCCAGTATAATCATAAATAGGTGATCAGCAGGGGTGTGGTCAGAAGGATTCAGTAAGAGATAGGCACAAGACAGTCAGCAGGAGTATAATCAGAAATGGGATGAGTAGACAGACAGCAGGAGAGTTATCAGAAACTGGGTTGGTACCTAACAAACAAGCAGCAGGAGTGCAGTGAGAAACATATGAGTCAGGAGAAGACAAGTAGTCCAAGTGGTGTCATAAACAGGTTAGATTAAAAAAACAGGTGTGCAACAGGGGCATGGTCAGACCCTATAACAGGAAAGCAATAGTAGCAAAGTGAGAAATAGCAAGGGTCATTATTTAGCAGTGGTGGAGTTAGTGAATACCACGCCCTGATGTGAAAACATGTAGAAACACCCCTCTCCATTGCAACTTATCTATACAAGTTGGGTGCCTGTAGTGTACTAAGAGCCAGAAATATATGTAGGCGGTCAGATCTCCCCTCTATAAAAAGTAATTATCTGCCCCTCTACCCTAATAAATTAAGCATAAGGTTTCAGAGGGGACTTTGCACCTGTTGCACCAGCAGTAGCTCCGCCATTGTGTAGCAGGTCGGGTTGTTGGCAATGAGTCAGTAGAATCATGATAAGAATGAAATGGGCAGGAAAAAGGCAAGAATTAGATTTAATACACAAATACGGATTAATAAAAATAAAATTTAAACTTGCAATATTTTCTTTGAATGCAAATCTCGCAAGACCCGGAATCTCGCATGATCTTGTGAGACCTGGCTTTCAGCCAAAAGCACTGGAAGTGAGGGGGATCTGCAGGGGAGGGAGAGATCACAGCGTGCTGGAGGACTTTATGGTCTCTCTCCGACCACTATACACCATGGATAAGGTACATACCTTACTCCTAATGTAGGGGAGGTAGGTATAATGCAAATATATATATAAATATATCACATATATAGTTGTGAGCGTACGAGTCGTTGCTCACGCTTGCGGGCTCGCGTAGCGAGCCCGCAAGAACTGCGTCCCTCGCGAAGCGAGGGACGCAGTTCGCCGCAAATGCGGGTCCTCGCGAAGCGAGGGCCCGCATTTGCGGTTGTCGAGGCTCAACGTCGGCTGTGTTAACACACACATACACACACACGACTTTTTTAACAGAATAAACCCAACCGCCCAGCCAACAAAAACCCAAGTCGTTGCTCACGCTTGCGGGCTCGCGTAGCGAGCCCGCAAGAAACTGCGTCCCTCGCGAAGCGAGGGACGCAGTTCGCCGCAAATGCGGGTCCTCGCGAAGCGAGGGCCCGCATTTGCAGTTGTGGAGGCTCAACGTCGGCTGTGTTAACACACACATACACACACACGACTTTTTTAACAGAATAAACCCAACCGCCCAGCCAACAAAAACCAAACAACGTCCCCGCAAATGCGGATCCTCGCGAAGCGAGGGTCCGCATTTGCGGTGGTGGGAGCATCCCAACATCGGCTGTGTTAACACACACATACACACACACACAACTTCATAACAAAAAAAAACTCAAAGTCGCCTCACACCCGCTTACACCCAGACACACAGACGCAAGACTTAACAAAAAAACAGTAAAAAAGGCCCCTCACACGCTCTTAACACACATACGCACGACTTAGAAACAAATACCCTGCGTCGTACACGTAAAAGCTAACTGCGTATATCGCAACAAAATACGGCCGCATCGGAAAAAAATACGGCCGCGAAAGACCCATTCCAACCGCCGCGCATCAAAACATCACAAACACAAGAAATAAACACAACAAACACATAAAAAGCTTACTTACAGCACGGGGGGGCATCCGGCACCTCCAAAAGTTCATTTACACGTCCATTTAAGTGAAAACAAAGAGTTTAAACGACCGAAAATCGGCTAAGCGAGAGAAAAAATGGCCGCCGAACAAAACGAAAACGAGGCTCCAGACGTAACTACACTACACTTACTCGCAACAAAATACGGCCGCATCGGAAAAAAATACGGCCGCGAAAGACCCATTCCAACCGCCGCGCATCAAAACATCACAAACACAAGAAATAAACACAACAAACACATAAAAAGCTTACTTACAGCACGGGGGGGCATCCGGCACCTCCAAAAGTTCATTTACACGTCCATTTAAGTGAAAACAAACAGTTTAAACGACCGAAAATCGGCTAAGCGAGAGAAAAAATGGCCGCCGAACAAAACGAAAACGAGGCTCCAGACGTAACTACACTACACTTACTCGCAATAATGAAACACATACTATGCGGAACGGATCACACTCATATTAAACACCATTTTAACCACTACTACGCACAAAATGGCGGATGGAACGCAAATTGTAAGCTGGAACGCAAATAGCGCATGCGTATTACGTTCTAACGGTCTAACTTTCCAGAATGTTCTACAAGTTTATAAATACTGTCTATTTGACAGAGAAAAATACATTTCTCCTCAGGTGATGAACAGAGTGACTTCGGAGATAACTGCTGCTAAAACTTGAGAAGATAATTCTTTCCTAATTTACTACTTTACATTGTGCAAATTACAACTGAGAGGTAAGCTATAATATATTACTTATTTTCAAGACAGGACATCAAAAAAAAAAATTAAAGAAGACAAAGAGGTTTATGTATACTGACAAGTGACACGCACATATATGTGTATAATGTATACTGACATGTGACACGCACATTTATGCGTATAATGTATACTGACAAGTGACACGCACATTTATGCGTATAATGTATACTGACAAGTGACACGCACATATATGCGTATAATGTATACTGACATGTGACACGCACATATATGCCTATAATGTATACTAACATGTGACACGCACATTTATGTGTATAATGTATAGTGACATGTCACACGCACATTTAGGCGTATAATGTATACTGACAACTGACACGCACATTTATGTGTATAATGTATAGTGACATGTTACATGCACATTTATGTGTATTGCCCCTGCAACAAACTAATTAAACAACTACATTTAAATTACATTACAAAAAAATAAGTTGGGACTATTAAAATACTATTAAAATATGAGTCATGTATACTGATATGTGACACGCACATATATGTGTATCATCTATAGTCACATGTCACACACACATTTATGTATGTTGGCCAAAAATAAAAATAAGGTTAATTTAACAATTAAAATATGATTCATGTATACTGATATGTCACACGCACACAAAAAAATTACTTTCAACTATGGAAATGTGCTTCATGTATGTGACATATATGTGTGTAGACCCCACCAAAAAATAATGTTAATTCAAATTAATTACAGAAGTATATTTCAATGAAATTAATTTACTGAAATTTAATAGATCACCTAAAACTCAATCTTTCTACTTTTTTTAATATTCAAACAGACTCTGCATCAACAGCGTCTCTCAACAATTTGCACTGTGCACTGTGAAGAACAATCCCTTTTAAAGAACACCAACAAAGAACAAGAGGTAAGATACAAAAATACTTTAAATGCTGAAAAGGCCATGGTTTGTTAAATACAAATAAAAAATTCTATAATTCACTATTTCACTTTATTTTTCAAACAGACACTACAAGAAGACCGGCGGATTAAGATTGGCAGGAGGGGACCCTCTGTCATTCCACACTTCAATCAAGGTAAAGTATTAAGTATAAAAAAGAACCGAACCATGAGCCTTATTCAATTCTGAGTTGGCTAATTGAATAGGGCTTTATATAAGCACATAATAGGTCTTCACTAACTAAAAACTTCTGTCCAAAAATATTTTATGTGCTTATATAGAGCCCTATTCAATTGGTCAAAACGCAATTGATTCAGGACCTAAATATGTTTAATGGCCGAGGGCCTCATTCAAATGTGATTTGACCATTTCAATAGGGCTCTATATAAGCACATTTGGCTCAATTTAACTAAAAACTTCTGTTCCAAAATATGCTCTGTGCTTATATAGAGCCCTATTGAAAAACAAAATTCAATGAGGCCCTCACAATATAACAAATCCAGCAAACAAAGGCCCTCATTCAATTGATATTTTGGACAATTCAATAGGGCTCCAAATAAGCACATTTAGAACCATATTGAATTGGCCAAACTGCAATTGAATGAGGGCGAAAGTATGCAACATATGGTACACACAAACTGGTACACACAAAACAGGATTGTAACAAACACATAGCAAACTAAATTTATATTCTTTTTGTTTAACAACCTATAACCATTAGAAAAAACACTACATAAGTATAACAAAAGTGGTGCCCATCAAACAGGATTGTACGAAAACTCACACAAACACATAGCAAACTACATTTAAATTCTTAGTTTAATGTTTAACAACCTATAAGCCTTAGAAAGAAGCCTAAATAAGCATACCAACATTGGTGCCCACCAAACAGGATTGTATGAAAACTCACACAAACACATAACAAACTACATTTACATTCTTATTTTATGTTTAACAACCTATTAGCATTACAAAACTACATTAATAAGCATACCAACAGTGCTGCGCATCAAACAGGATTGTATGAAAACTCACACAAACACATAGCAAACTACATTTAGATGTTTATTTAATGTTTAACAACCTATAAGCCTTAGAAAGAAGCCTAAATAAGCATACCAACATTGGTGCCCACCAAACAGGATTGTATGAAAACTCACACAAACACATAGCAAACTACATTTAGATTCTTATTTTATGTTTAACAACCTATTAGCATTACAAAACTACATTAATAAGCATACCAACAGTGGTGCGCATCAAACAGGATTGTATGAAAACTCACACAAACACATAGCAAACTACATTTTGATTCTTATTTTATGTTTAACAACCTATTAGCATTACAAAACAACATTAATAAGCATACCATCAGCGGTGCGCATCAAACAGGATTGTATGAAAACTCACACAAACACATAGCAAACTACTTTTACATTCTTATTTAATGTTTAACAACCTATAAGCCTTAGAAAGAAGCCTTAATAAGCATACCAACATTGGTGCCCACCAAACAGGATTGTATGAAAACTCACACAAACACATAGCAAACTACATTTTGATTCTTATTTTATGTTTAACAACCTATTAGCATTACAAAACAACATTAATAAGCATTCCATCAGCGGTGCGCATCAAACAGGATTGTATGAAAACTCACACAAACACATAGCAAACTACTTTTACATTCTTATTTTATGTTTAACAACCTATAAGCCTTAGAAAGAAGCCTAAATAAGCATACCAACAGTGGTGCGCACCAAACAGGATTGTATGAAAACTCACACAAACACATACCAAAGTACATTTAGATACTTATTTTATGTTTAACAATCTATAAGCCTTAGAAAAAGGCCTAAATAAGCATACCAAAAGTGGTGGACACCAAACGGGATTGTAGAAAAACAAATAAATAATGTCATTTTTTACTTCATACAAATACATTAAAATAATATTACATTTTCATTTTTATTTTATATCAGATACTGCGTCAAGAACATCGGACCAGGAGTTTCAACTGAGGACCACACCAGCGGACGAGGACTTTCAACAGAGGACCAGACCATTGGACGAGGACTTTCAACAGAGGACTACACCATCGGACGAGGACTTTCAACAGAGGACCAGACGATTGGACGAGGACTTTCAACACAGGACCAGACCATCAGACGAAGGCTTTCAACACAGGACCAACAAAGATTCTGCTTCAAATCAAACTTCAACCAAGGTACAGTATAACAAGTAAAAAAAGAGAAAAATTAATTAATATTCTTCTTTAATGTTTAACCACCTATAAGCCTTAGAAAATAGCCTACAGAAGCATACCAAAATTGTGGCGCACCAAAAAGGATTGTAGAAAAACACAGAAATAATGCCATTTTTTCATTCATACAAAGACATTCAAATAACATAACATTTTCATTTTTATTTTATAACAGATACTGCGTCAAGAACATCGGAACAGGAGTTGGAACTGAGGACCACACCAGAGGACGAGGACTTTCAACAGAGGACTACACCATCGGACGAGGACTTTCAACACAGGACCAGACCATCGGACGAAGGCTTTCAGCACAGGACCAACAAAGAATTTTGCTTGAAATCAAACTTCAACCAAGGTACAGTATAAAAAGTAATATCTATCATCTATCTCTTATTTGTCTTTTAGGGCCAATAATCTTTAACAATAAATACAAACTTCAATGTAAACTTAAAAAATAAATTGGCATAGTCCAAAAAAGTCTAAAAACACAGAATCTATACAATTTGTCATTGTAACATTCCAGTCCTAAACCCTAATTTAATTGCCATTTGACAAATTGAATAGTGCTGTAAATAAGGACATAACATCTTTTTGAAAATACCTTTTTAGTTACTGAAACACTTGCTTTTGGATACATGTTTAATAAATCAAAATTTCTTTAAATAATTATCTGATGGCCTTATTTAGACTTTTATTCAATTGACCGCATTGAAATTGATTAAGTATAAAATGTTAACACACTATTGATAACTATTTGTCATGAAAAACAACTTAACATCTCAAAATAAACTAATGGTACATTATTTTATTTTTACAGATTAACATGGCTGATAACGAGAGTAAACAAGAAAAGAAAAGACGCCAAGCTAGAGAACGACGACAGAGAGCAGACAGCCAGCAGACACCGGAGAAGAAGGAAATTCGACGAGAAAAAGAACGCAAAAGAATTGCAAGCAAAAGACTGTCACTTGCAGAAATTAAAGATATGTCAAAAAAAACAACAAAGAAAATAAAGCATTTACAACCTGTTGCTCAAACATCAGATGACATTTTACCAGAAAAAATACAAGAGATACCAAAAAAAGCAACAAAGAAAACAAAGCATTTAGAACCGTTTCATGAAACATTACATGACATTTTACCTCAAACAATACAACATATACCAAGAAAAGCAACGAAAAAAACAAAACATTTAGAACCTGTTGTTGAAACATTATATGACATTTCACCTGATGAATATGAAAGTCAAAATCCTATATGCTTTGCAAATTGTCCTCTACTCAAGTCTTTAGCAGTAGAGGTTCATAGTTGTGGGGACATGACTACTCAATGTCAGTTTTGTGAGGCTTATTATTTTAAACAGGAGAGACCCAGAGATGGACAATTTATTAGTTGTTGTCAAAAAGGCAAGTTCAAACTTCCAGAAAGGAAAGAATTTCCAATTTATTTACAAAATATTATGACTGAACCTACTTTTCCAAACTACAAACATTTTAAGACAAACATAAGATCCTACAATAGTGCCATATCCTTTGCATCCATGGGGGCAACATTAGCTGCTAATGTACCAGGACATGGTCCTTACTGTTTTAAAGTCCAAGGACAAATTTATCATCGCACTTCCCATTTACATCCAGAGGAAGGAAATAAAAGAAAATTCGCTCAACTATATGTCCTAGATACAATGGAAGCTGTTGACCAACGTATGCAGATGGAAGAAAATAAAAAATGCTTACCCACTGTTTTCATAGAGCTAAATAACATTATGGACAACAATCCCTACAGTAAAGCGTATAAAAAATTGGCAGAAGTAGAAAATGAACAACTACTTCATTCACAAACACATCAATTACCAATGCCGAAGGTTAATATGGTGCTTAAAAGAGACAGACATACTGATAAACGTCGTTATAACTTGCCAACAACAAATGAGGTTGCAATGGTGTTTCACAATGATGAAGGAGAACCACCATTTCAAAGAGACATTCGAATATATCCTAGAAATGAGGACCAACCGTTTATTAATATGAGTATCTTAAGTCCAAATTTAGATCCAATGACATATCCCATCTTTTTCCCACACGGAGAAGCAGGTTGGCAACCAAAATTAACTCTTCCCAGTTACCCAAATGCTAAAGCCAGAATCCGAAATAATGTTTCTATGCTTGAATTTAAAGTAGCTCAAATTGCCATTCGCAATGCATTTAATCCAATTTTATGTGGTGGGAAACTAACACAACAATGGATTATTGATTCATATTTGCAAGTTGAGGCAAATAATTTAAACTTTATCAAATATCAACAAGATAAACTCCGTGTAGAACAATATTCTGGACTCATGGACTATGTTGCTGACGTGGCTACAAGCAGAGACATGACAGCTGGCAAAGCCATCATTTTACCATCTTCCTTTCAAGGATCTCCTCGGAATATGAGAGAAAGATACAATGATGCTATGGCTATTGTGACAAAATTTGGCAAACCCGATCTATTTGTGACATTTACATGTAATCCACAATGGCCAGAAATTACACTAAATCTACTTCTTGGACAAACTGCTTCAGATCGACCAGATTTAGTAGCCAGAGTTTTTAAGATTAAATTAAATGAATTAATACGTGACTTCACTATAAATCAGTTATTTGGCAAATGTCTTGCTTATGTATATACCATTGAATTTCAAAAAAGAGGCCTTCCACATGCACATCTTCTAATAATACTTCAAGAAAAAGATAAATTAGATACTTCAGACAAAGTGGATGCAGTCATTGTTGCTGAACTACCAGATCCAGAACTATATGGTAGACTATATGAGATTGTTACTCATCGCATGATTCATGGACCCTGTGGTGACCTTAATCCACAATCACCATGTATGGAAAATAATAAATGTTCCAAAGAATTTCCAAAAGATTATAGAGACAAAACCTATGCCAATTGTGATGGATATCCACTTTATAAAAGAAGAGAAGGAGATAGTGCCATTATTCGTGGAAAAAAAGTGGACAATAGATATGTAGTACCCTACAATCCACATTTACTCATGAAGTATAACGCACACATTAATGTAGAAGCCTGCACTTCCATCAAATCCATTAAATATGTCTACAAATATATTTACAAAGGTTACGATGCAGCTACTGTAGTCGTCAAAAGTGCAGACAACCCTGAAAGTAGTGAGTTAGTACATGATGAACTTGCATCTCATGTAGATGCTCGCTATGTCAGTGCGCCAGAAGCTATGTGGCGGCTTTTAAAATTTGAAATGCATGATAGATCACATGCAGTATATAGGTTAGCAGTACATTTGCCACAACGACATTTAGTTTATTTCCATGCTGGAAATGAAATGAATGCATTGGCCCAAAGTGAAGATCGTCACACTACACTAACTGCATGGTTTGCATTAAATTCCACTGATGCTGAAGCAACACAATACTTATATATTGAAATTCCATATCACTATGTTTTTGTGAATGGATTATGGAGACCAAGAAAAACCAGAGGCAATAAAATTATTCCAAGAATTTACACAGTCAGTCCAAGAGATGTGGAACGTTTTTGCTTACGGATATTACTTTTAAATGTTCCTGGAGCACAAAGTTTTGAACACTTAAGAACTGTTAATGACATTGTATATGAATCCTTCCATTTAGCTGCAAGACATAGAAACTTACTCGCTGATGATACAGAGTGGGAAAGATGTTTAGAAGAAGCAGCACAATGTCAAATGCCACGACAGATGAGAGAACAATTTGCTTTTATTTGTATCTTCTCAAATGCTCCAAATGCATTAGCTTTGTGGGAGACTTTTAAAAGTAATATGGCTGAAGACTTTATGCGACGATACAATGAACCCATTGCACACTTAAAAGCGTTAATGGAAATCCAAGAAGTCTTTTTAACTCATGGATTAAGTTGTGCAAGTTTTAATTTGCCTGATCCAGGTCTTATAGATGACATTAACTTTGAAGACTATGACATTCAACTACAAGCAGAAAGAACAGAAGAAAGACTTGCAACTTTAAATACACTACAATTGCAAGCATTTCATGCCATTAAAAATGCTATAGATGATGACATGGTGACAGAGCGTTATTTCTATCTTGATGGACCTGGCGGATCAGGAAAAACATATTTGTACAATTTATTAATGAGTTCAGTACGAGCCCAAGGAAAAATAGCAATGGCGTTTGCCACTACTGGAATTGCTGCACTTTTATTAGAAGGTGGAAGAACTGTTCATAGTGGATTTAAACTGCCAGTGCCTATTTTAGAAAATTCTGTGTCAGATATTCGCATGACATCCTTACAAGCAAAGAAATTGAAGAAATGTAAATTAATTATAATAGATGAGGCCACAATGATGTCATGCTATGCTCTCCAATGTATTGACCGTTTGCTTCGTGAAGTCATGGAGAATACTTTTCCATTTGGTGGAAAGGTAATGTTGTTGGGTGGCGATTTCAGACAAACATTACCTGTCGTTGTACATGGAAATCGAACTGACATTATTGAAACATGTATAAAGTCAAGTACAGTATGGAAACATTTTACCCATCTTCAACTGCAACAAAATATGAGATCAGAAGGCCAAACTGATTTCAATGATTGGCTTATTAAAATTGGAGAAGGGAGAACAGAAAAAATACTACATTTACCTGATGACACTGTAGAGATCCCACCTCATATGATTTGTCAACAAGATATTATATCGGCTATATTTGAAGGGAGCATAAATAACGAAGAATATTCCGAGCTTGCCAACCAAGTCATACTGACGTGTAAAAATAAAGATGCATTAATCCTCAATAATAAAATCTTAAAAAAAATTTATGCACCACAAAGAAATTATCACAGTGCTGATTCTGTACTTGCTGATGACAATGAAAGTCAGGCTAACTTTTCAACTGAATTCATAAACTCTTTAACTCCTTCTGGAATGCCACCACATATTTTGCAGCTAAAGAAAGGTGCAATTATCATGTTACTGCGAAATATGAACCCCAAAAAAGGCCTATGCAATGGCACAAGATTAATTGTTCAACAATTAAAGGACCATTTTATAGATGCTGAAATTTTAACTGGGACCCATAAAGGAGAGAGAGTTTTCATACCAAGAATAGATTTAGCACCAAGTGAAAGTAGTCTCCCTTTTATACTTCAAAGAAGACAATTTCCCATTATTATGGCATTTGCCATGACCATTAATAAATCACAAGGTCAAACTTTCAAATCTGTGGGTATTTTCTTGGAAGAACCAGTTTTTGCACATGGTCAATTGTACGTTGCGTTGTCACGGTGCAAAAATCCACAGGCTATTAAAGTTTACATTGAAAACAATGAAAGTCAAGGTGATTTATTAGAAGATGGACGTATTTTTACTAAAAACATTGTCTACTATGAAGTACTATAACTTTGAAGGATACAAATTAACGATGCCAAGATTTTTTTAAAGCATTGCAAAATACATAAAAATTGGTTGTTTAATTCAGTCATAATTAATGGAAGTCATGTTTATGAATGATTTGCCTCACAAAATACTTGCCTTGCATTGTTAGTAAAAATTATGTTAAAATGTTAAGTCACTATGTTAATGTTTCTAATGTTACAAGTTTAAAAAATATATTTTCAAGTTATTTCATTCAACACATTACAAAGTGGATGTTAACAGGTCAAGCACCTTTTAAGTCACAATGTAAATATTGTCTGTTATCTTAAGATTACTACCTACATTAATGTTTATCGCCAGTTTATGTGCTCAGTAATAAATTACTTTAATTACGTACGTTTTAAGAAGAGTTTTACTGTATGCCTTCCTCTACATTCAATGTATATTCAAGTTAACAATTTTTGTGATAGAAATTGAATTTTAATACTGATTAATTTAAATGTCAATTGTTTTTACATTCAAATGTTAATAATTTTAATAAAAAATTAGGTTACAAAATATATTAACTATGTTCCTGTTTATAATGTTCAAAATTATACAAATGTTTTGTTAACTTCTAAACTTACATAAAAAATAAAGTTCAAGTTTAAAAATATATACTTTGATGGTTATTGCTTACATATAGTTTAAAATTCATGTTAAAATTCGCAACGTTTAAAGAAGGGTTTTTACTTTTTGCTTTCCTATTCATTCAATGTATATTAAAGTTAACAATTCTTCAGATACTAATTACATTTTAAAAAACCATTACATCAACATTTTACAAAAATACACGTTCATATTAAAATACTTACAAGTGTCAAAAATATATGTTAATAACTAAACAACTTGACAAACATATACATCACATTGCCGTCATTTTTTGACGGGCAAGTCGCTAGTATATATATAATAGAGATGTGAAGATATATAATGACATACAGTATTATATAAATACATTACGTTATCTAGGTATATATATATATATATATATATACATCTATATAGATAGATAGATAGATAGATAGATAGATAGATAGATAGATAGATAGATAGGTGGTTCTGACACTGGTTGTATATATATATATATGTATATATACACATATGTCAATATGTCATTCGGCCACTAATGTATCTATCCCCCCAGACTTTTTTCTGTTCCTACGCCCTTGATCAGGTCATATGTCTTACATATCAAAACTTCAGACAATAAGCCAGTTAAGGATAAAGCCAGCATTAAACTGTGACTGGTAATGTTAAATCAGTAAGTTTTCAGTATTTTTTATTGTCACATAAAAGAACATAAAGCACGCATAGCCCAGAGCAGCACAATGAGTCTTGCCGTGAGTGTCAAAGTAAGTTAAGCACATCATCATAAGTCCTCCAGTACATCTTACCACTTGAATACATAATGAGTCTACCTAAAGGAAATTACAGATGTATGTATCTATACTCTAACAGGAAAGAGTATCATGCACTATAATCTGTTGTTACTGACCAATTATAGACATTAGACAGGTATTTCTCTTGTGTATTTGAAAACTCAAAACTAACCTACAGATAATAGTGCTTAAATATCTTTATAATGAATTATTTATAATAATTACATTATTAAAATCTAATTTATCAAGTTCTTTTGGGGCTTGGAATAGGCCAAGGAAGGCCCTGTTGGTAGTTCTGGGCAATCCATAGACTGTAGTGACTCACAGACTGAGAAAGCCACTGGGAGACCTAGGTAAAATGGGTCTGCTCCAATGTGTCATAACTCCATAGTCAATGACAGGTGCTGGGGCTCAGCCAAGCAATTCCACATGTAAGATTTGGCTGAGTTCCCTGCATAGTACTAGTTATCAGTCTGACTTGTACTGTGCTGCTGAGAGTCTGTGCTGGTTTCACTTCTGCAGTTATTGTGTCCTACACTTCTGCTGACTGCTGTTTCTGTCTATTCCTGTATCTGTTCCAGCTCCAATTTTCCACTACCTGTGTGCAGTCTATGCCTTTTGCCCTGTCTGCTTCCGAAGACCTGTTTCCAGTGTCTTTTGCTGCAGTAGCTGTTTGCTGCATTGACGGTCTGATTTTAAAACCACCTGTCCCATAGCCGTACGCTATAGTGCCTGTTTGTGCTTCTGCTGCTTGCTTCAATACATGGACTGTTTCCTACCTATTATTTAAAGCTACAAATACCAATCTTCACCTTTAATGTTTTTTGTAATTATGTAATACATTCTTAAAGTAACTTCACCAATGAAGAATGTCAATTCTAAGCATCAGGTCCCTGACACACTTTATGTGAAAAGTCAGCTACAGCCAAGTCAGTCAATTCTCGCTCTCTTTGCTAGGCTGCCGATGTAAGCTAGATGGATAAATAAATAGATTTAGCGACCTGTGTGTGATTTCATCTGCCGATCTCTGCTTGTTTAACGTGACATTAGAACTGGAAATGTAATTCTGGATGAACTAAATTTGTCTTGATCTTCAACTTTTCTAATACCTCCAGAACTCTGCAATCTGCCATAACCACAATGGTCACTTCCCCCACCTCAGCCTAATTCTTCTGTCATCCAAGCAATAACATGCTTTTGGAATAATAAATGATTCTTAAATAAGAATCCTTTGGGTAATTGGAAGCTCTATAACTCATCTTTAAATAATGTTTTAGTTGGGCCACTAAAATCTTAAAGTGTACCACCTACTATAACCAATTTATTTTCCCTTAAAATCAATACAGAATCTGTACTCTTTTTACAACAAAAGTCTTGTAAGACATAATAGTTTTCTTAACAATTCTAGCCCAACTATAATTTCTACAGTTTCAATATACAGCTTTTGTCTGTAGTTAACTGAAACCGACATAAATCAGTGAATGAGGTGAATGAAATTATGAGTGTTTTGAAATTAAAATACATATAATTTAAAAGTATTGGGGAAAGAATTACAAATAATGTACTTATGTAACATAAGTAAACATAAGTAACATAAATAGCTCCCAGTGAGATATAAATGAGGCAATTGCATTTTATTATTGTAATTCAGCTGTTCAACCAATAAACAGATGACCACCAGGTTTAGCATTATTAAGGTTGCTACCTAAATTGAAAATTTCATTAAAATAAATTCTAATGAGAAGCAAAAACTCAATGAAAGTGAGTTATTGAGGCCTCCATAGAAAATAAAACATAAAAAAATTATATTATAGATTCCAAACAGTCATTGAAACATTCATCAAGCTAGGAGAAGACCTTTGGAAACCAACCAGAGGGATGTACATTGTGTTTAGCTTTTTACTTCTACAGTAGTACTCAAACAGTAAGGTTTCATTTATTTATCTATATATCTACTAGTAATAAGATCTATAATTGAAGAAAAAAAATAATATAGTTTTTAGAATTTTCTTTAGAAAATAGCATTGTTGCTTCCAGTAAATCCCTTATTGAGTGTCCATGGGCTAGATTCTTTACAGACTGGAGTAGGTTTAGCTACTGCAAGTAAATAGACATTATTATCAGGAGAACAAATAAAGACTCCCATCAATTATGTCTCCCTTGCCAGAATCTCTTCCATCCCCTGGATACCTGATAGGGGTAGAGAGCAGCATGACTGCTGAAGCCTAAAACAACAAAAATCTAAGTTTTAAAATTTAAATATATTTTTTATTTTGTCTGCCATTGCTGAATTTATTAGTAATTAAAAAACATTATCAAGTGCATTTATTTAGGAATATATTTTAAATACATGACTGCAGTAGTCATTTAAACACAAATCCCTTGTGCACAATATCTTAAAAAAAAAAAAAAAATACAACTTACATTTCTATTGAAAATTCTGTACATTTTGTAAATTCCAGACATAAGCAGACTCTTTCCTGCTTCAACAACTCATTTATAGTTAGGCCACGTGCTTTATATGTAGGTTTTGGAACAGCATAAGGCATCCTGTCCATAAACAAGATAAATATGGTGTATCTGTATTCATTGCACATTCTCTCTCGCCTCCTCTATCCCAGCTACCAAAATATCCCAGATTTAATACCTAAACAGTTATCTGTTGGTACTTATGATTTTATGGGAATATTTTATATGTAGGAGTTAGAAGAGATGTACTTGCATACACTAAGAATTCATCTTCCTTGTTCTCTATATCAGCATAACTCTACTTCTAACCCTGACATCAGTAGGTCTCTTGAATAGAATTGCATCTTGGTGATCTGTCATAATATCTACAAATATTAAAGGTCCATTGTGATGGTGCACTTTTCATCACTTCTATGAAAACAACTTTTCAATTTTTGTGATTAAAATATGTTGATATTTTGCAAGAAAGCTGGCAATTAAATTGATCGGTGGTCAAAAGCAAGAATCACTAAAGTTCAAGACAAAATAACTTGGTTTGTAATAAACTAAGAACATTAGCAGCTGTGTAAGCCTTGGACATAATATTTTGGGGGGAAATCAACATTTATCAAGATTGTACTTATGAGTAGAGGTATCTATATTTTCTTCTTGAGAGCTGGATCAGTGTGTTTGGTAGCTATTAATGGAGAAAGGGGTCTGGAATGGGGGAACAGGTAGAGGTCAAAATGCTTTGTTAGATAAATGTTAGATAAATGGATTCTGATTTATACCAACCCCACGGAGCCAGAAGAAGACAGCTTGCACCAGGAGATGGAAGCATTGCTCTCACGAAATGTTAATGAACTTCTCTCTTATACACACACTTTGGTCCAGCAGAAGTATAATTTTTTGATCTTTTTTAAGAAGCAAATTATTGTGTTTTTACATGTTTAATTATGTTTATTGTCAGAAAGTTATCAAACATATTTTTTTTCATTGTAAAGTAGTTCTTTAGGGTGGAGCCCCATCTTTTTCAGAATTTTGAACAGCCGACAGCTAATTTTCCCTTAAGCTGCCTTTTTACTGCAAAACTTTAATGGCAGTGTACAGGAAATATGTTGCACATTGTGCTACAGACTGAAAAAAGACACATGGACTTAATAACTATAAAAGGTTTAAAATATAATTGTCTCTAAAACTCAGTATTAGAAAAAGGGCTAGATATATCATTAGACAGAGTAGGCAGCTGCCTAATGCAATATAAATATATATATATATTGTCATAAAGTCAGGCGGACCAACGGATACATTATAGAGGGAAGATATGTCAGCACTAGGCTCGTTAGTCCAGTGCTGACAGAGTTAAAGCAATTAGCTGCACCTGAAGCAACAAGCAGACTATTTAAATTCCCAGGAACTAACAGCCAGGTGATGGAGTCTGTGGGAAAGTAAGAGGACAGAAACAGGAAGTGTGGGTGCTGAAATCAGAGAGAGAGAGACAAACCAAGTAAGCTGCTATTGGAAACAAGTCCAATCTGCTGAGGACCTGCTCTGCAGACTAAAGCCACCTGCGGGCCAACTACAGTACTGCAAGGTCAGAAACCTCTTTTGTTTTCTTTATTACCCCCAGGGAAGAAACTGTTGAGCTTAACAAGACTTTATCTTTTAGAGTACACTTGGTACTCGTTATAAGGGTCCCTGGGGGTGGGTACTCGGAGACAAGAGTGGGCCGGTACCCTGGTCACAAGGTGGTACTATACCATATACCAGAGACCTTTTGTATCCTGGCCACAAGGCGGCACTATACAAAATACCAGGGACAGTTTTGTATCCTATCCACAAGGTGGCACATTGTCGGCTAATTAATACCCGAGACAGTTTGTGAACTATCCACAAAGTGGCGATACTAACACTACCAAATTCAAGAGACTGATGTGCTTGCTCTCCAAATAAGACACAAGTCTCTGGGAAAAGTCAAACCCTGCTAACCTCCGCTGGAAGTAGTATGACAGGATACATTTCTTTTGTGAATTATATTTCTCCGGAGCAGAAAAACTGCCCGGGTGTAGTCAGGGTGTTCCTGAATGTCTAGTAAGAACGTTTACGTAGATTTTTTCTTTTCTTTTTCTTAAAGTTAATTACTACATCTGGATCCTTGTTTATGAGCCCTATAATAAACAAGTCTCCTGCATCATAAATCTACGTGTTGCCGAACCTTTTCGATATGTTGCAAAACCCTAAAAGCAACATGACAGGCACAGGTATCACATGCGCCTTAGCTCCATAGCAGGATTGCCATTTCAAGGGGACTGCCAAACAGGATCCAGGGAATAAAGTCAGGCATCCAAGCTGGAGACAAGAAAACATGAACAGGACCCAGGATGATCAGAGCAGGAAATGCCAGACAAGAAATGAGCAAAACAGCAAGAACCTCCCAGGCCAAAATGAGGACAAAGCGTTAAAATTAATATCTGCACCTTTAAACTCCACAAGTCTATGGGGGCATGTGACACAGGGCCCTATTCTATTAGCTGCTCGCAAATACCTCAAACTCACAAATTTGGCTTTGGGTGCTTATTTTATAAATGTGTGGATGTATTGTATTGACTCAAGCTCACAAATCCCGACCGCAAGGCTAAAATCATAAACCCTGCCTCTTTAAGTAGGATTTCAGGGGCATGATCATATAATCCAACAATGTATCGGCAAGGAATAATTTTCTTCTTAGACACAGCCAATAGTAAATGAGACCGTCATCATGATGTCAGTAAAACATGGAAGTTATCCATGATCTGCATCTGAGCCTACAAATTAATTAGTTAATCAAGCAATCTAGAACTCAATAATATGCATTAGATCATCTGTTTTAGTCTGTGTGGGTTTCATGATATGTATTAACCCCTTGAGACTGTTGTGCAATTAATTATAATGTCTTTCCATGCCTTCCCATGCTTTTAAAGTACAGTATTGTGTGTTTAATTGCTGTTACAGCTCTAATAAGTGTTTGAAAAAGCCCTTGTGAGTCCTATTTAGTACTTGTAATATTTTTGACATAAAAGTGATACATTGTTTAGTTGCGGGTCTAAGAGAATATCGATTTTGTGTAACTTTAATTATTTAGAGCTTGTAATATTCAAGCTGTGCTAAAACCAATGGCGTTCTAAGGCCCGTAGTGATTGTGGGCGGAAAACAAATACAAAAGTACAAAATGTAGAAAAGTATATACTCGAATAGTGATACATCTGGAGTAAATTGAAAGGAAGATCTGTGAACCCCTCATTTTAATACCTGCTACTGGGAAATTAAATAGGAGACTTTCGAAACACTTAAGAAAAAGAGTCCTAGTAGCAATCTATGAATATTGGTATTAACTGGTTGTTAATAAACAGCATTATATAGTGGTAAAATAGCCTATTTTGGTCCATATTAAAGTGAGGCTCTAGAACAAGAGACCTTGTATCAACAAGCTATTTGGTAATAAATAGCAACATTTTGTGTTGTAATAGCCAATCTTTGTCAATACTAAAGAGAGGTAATAGAACAAGACACCCTGCACTAATAAGGAAAGTAAATTCTCCTAAATATTTGGACCAAAGTGATATAGATGCTATAAGCATTAAGAGCTATATACTTTATATTTTGCTTACACAATTGTGTAATATACAGCTTAGTTCATGTTTTTTTCACCCTGATGGCTATATTATAGCATGCCCACATGTTGATATATCTACACAATAGACCTAAGAGTGTCATTGGAATTTATTAAAGCGAAATATCACGCATTATATCTATATACCAAGATCAAAGGAATCTGCTATCTTGATTTTAGGTATTTTAAGTTGTTTTAATTGTGTCGCTGTCCTTATATATTAATAAAAGTTTTTTTTATTAACCCCTTAGCTGTCATTGTACAATGTTTATTGGTACAGAAGATTGAAAACAATGTTTTAGTACATATTTAATCTCCTGCTCTTAATTAGGTTTATATTGCTGATGTAGCTCTGCAATTTCCTCATTTCCTCATGTTACTATGAACATGGCATATTTCTATTCCTGCTTGAACACAAATGAGTTAATCACAATGGTTGTGATAATAATTACCCGGTGCATTAATCAGGTGCTAAGTCATTGAATTACTCATCTTTGCTCAAATAATGGTAAGCTTAAAGCCGAAAATGCTATCGTAGCAAAGTAGGTCACATATATACATAGCCAAACTCTGCCACACTATGTAGAATGTGTTGTATACCAATGTATTTGTTTCTATTTGTAAATAACTATACAGTATATTTGTATATGGTTTGTATGTTTAAGGTAAATACATAAAGTAAACAATAAAAGAATAAATACTGCTATAGAAACTCTAGAGAAGCTTACTGGTGAAGCCACGATAATGTATGATAATACAAAATCAACTTGAAATATCACATTTCATATTGGATAAAAGAGTTGCCCCCCCTGAGATGGCACATCACTACTTAGTACATACTGTGGCAATAACAGAAAGTGTCTATATGAACCACCGACCCTGTAAAGATTTCCCTTAGGAGGGCTGAAGGAATTAACTTCTCTGCAAAGTTCATTAGATGCACCTGCGCATTCCCAATTTAAGCCAGCTCCTGGAGTATAGGGAAGAGCTTCAGTTGGACTGAACTGTATGCAGTTGTATCATAGCTGTGAGTGATACACACAGAGATAGACAGTAGTCTGCAACCTATGGCCACTTGAAGCAACAAAGGATCACCTGAAAGCCTTGAAGACAATGTTGGCCGATATATAGCTGGGTGATAGTTGATGGCTAAGGAACTGCTTACTGGTTTAAGTAGTGCTTCAGTGGAAACTAGACCTATACTTTTCTTTGATTTGTTTTTTAATTGTTATTTCACTGGAGAATTATTAAAAGCTAGAAAACATATACAGCTTCCAGTATCATTCATTACTCTATCAGTGTCTTCCACCTGCACAAACCCACAGTAGACTATTAACTTATTTCCATGCATCCACAAGACACTCCTGGACTATCAAATGATACTAGAAGGTAGCAACCAAACGGCGAACATATCTCATTACAGTCATAGCTCACTGCTATGCATGAAGTGGTCTGCATTGCTATAGCTCCTAAATGGGCATGCACAGCCTTATTAAATTGCATTTCAGCCAATTGAATAGGGCTCTATTTAAGCACAGAGCATATTTTTTTTACTGAAGTTTTTAGTTAGTGAACTTCTATCCAAAAGCAAGGTCTTCACTAACTAAAAACTTCTGTAAAAAAATATGCTCTGTGCTTATATAGAGCCCTATTCAATTGGCTGAAGTGCTATTTAATAAGGCTGCTTATGTCTAGGATTCATTTCTAAGTCTCAAAGTTAATTAATAATTCTAATTTTTGTGAAGCTTGACACTTACAACAGTATACAATTACTAAGAAATATTTTATCTGGACATTTTCAAGGTAGCAATATTTTATGTTCAAGTGCCTTAAATTTAGAGAATATATACTATATATATTTATATTGTACTTTAGCTTGATGAATGTTGTTGAATCAAGTAATTTTAACAGCTCGAACAATATGTTCACAGTCTTGAAAAAAACATAAGGGTACACAATTGCAAAACATTTTCATTCCTTAATCCTTTAAAAAAAAAAAGATTAACACCCTTATTAAATTGTGATTTGGCCAATATATAAGCACATATTACAGAATTTAGTTAGTGAAGACCTTGCTTTTGGATAGAAGTTCACTGACTAAAAACTTCTGGAAAACAATATGCTTTGTGCTTATATAGAGCCCTATTCAACTGACAGAATCACAATTTAATAAGGCTGTTGATCACCAGAGTAATAATAACAAAGTAAATCAAAACTATTATAACAGCTTAAAGAAAATATGTATAGCGAATACAACCCAACCACAATGTCAAAATACTAAAATATGTGTTTACTACAGTGCATCTTTCTATAAAGTGTTTTTTTCTTATTTCTTAGAAACTATTCAGCAGCTGCATGTAGTCTTGATAAAGAAAAGGATGAAATGCGTCAGAACGGTGACTGATTTTTAAATAGCAGTAATCTTTGGTCTTACTGGAGAGAAAGTACACACATGCAGCAGTCCAACTATGCTCAGTTATTTGTTGAACTGTAATGTCTAAGGTGAGACCTTTATATATGTTATAAAACTGTGTACAAACATTTGAGTACAATGTAGATAAGACTAGACAGCCTATTATTCATATACAATGGTATAGAAACAAAGGCCCTGCTCTCATGAAATCTATATAGATTAAATAAATATATATATATATATATATATATATATATATATATATATATATATATATATATATATATATATATATATAAAATGATATACTGGGCAGATCTACCAGTGGTTCAGTTCAGGTGTTGCAGTTAACCAGGGCCCTCCTCTAGGGGGGGCAGTGTTGTGTATTTTTTTTCTGTAGTGGCTGCCCTGGGACCTGCACCCTGGCCCAACTCATTTCTATACTGGAGTGAAGTCCGCCCCATTCTGCCCCTTCCTGGGCTCCCTCGGTTGCACCAGTCCCCCATCCTGGAGCTGTGCTGCAGGCAGATGAGCTTCATACAGGCATTGGGTAAAGGTAGGGAAACGGCAATAGGAAAGGGTCATGGGAAGGGGTGCTGTTATGGGAACGCCTCTTTGGGAGGGGAGTTTTTATGAAAAGTGGACTTGGGGAGGAGCTCCAAAATTCTTTAGCTCCTCCACTGTGTATGTATATATATATATACTTGTTAGGGTCCCTTAAGATTTGTCATACTGATGAGGCATGGTTGTATTTTACATTTTTAAATTCATATCTCCTAAACATAGTTTTCATAGAGGATAACAACCAATAGGTCTATCTAGTCTGTCCATTCTATCTACCTAGAACATATGACTCCAAAATTCTTAGCAAAGCGTTATATGCTTGTTTCTTTTACTGTTTTTGTTCCTACCACTAACGATAATATGTACCCAGTGTGGAGAAGCCACATTACAGACCTATATTATTACTCGGGTTACTGGTTTTCCCAAAAATCCAGGCCTGTTTTGAAGCACTATAATTTAAGATTATCAATATTCAATGTGCATCCTTTGTTTATCTTAATGATGAAGTAAATATACATGATTTATGTGTTCTTTTTGTATAGTCCTTTTTGACGTGCTACAATGTTCTTGTATTCTAATTACAGAATTCAATAACAAAATAGAAAATTAGTCTTTAATTTATTATGCAGTTACTTCCAGTGTGTACTTACTATTCATATGATGATATACTTAATTTTTGTGTAGTAAAAAATCTATTTCTGTTTCTTTCTTTGACTATATAACGTACACATATAAATGTATCAATTAAATCATAATAGATGACCCCAAAGCACAAAATTAATTTTGCCGGGAAAGTTTAACTGCCCAGAAAATATTTTCCCTGAGATATATCAATGAAGGTGTAAACTCGTTGGCCAGTAATGCGGCGTTCAGCCTGACAGGGTTCACAAAGTCAATGTATGATTCACACAAGCATCAATTTATTTTCCTGGCAGACAGATCAATAGAGCAGTTTATATGGAACAAATCATTGAGCTTATTTGATTGGTTTCTACAATCCTTTTTTTAAATAATTTATCAAATGTTTTCACATTACAAATGGCTATCACTCCAAGGCTTTTGTCATGGAGAGCGATCGGCCGTTTGAGCGGACAGTCAGTGAGATAATGAGAACAAGTGAGAGCGCAGCAAACATGGCAGCTGCCAATACGTCTATCAGACTTAAATATTATCTATGAAAACGTTATAAATGATCGTTATTTACTGGGAAATTGTTTAAGACGCTGACAAAACATAACAAAAAGTAGATAAAAGTAGATCATGACAGATCTGCCAATTCTCCAAGCAAAATGGGAGCCAAAAAGAATGTATAAATCACGCGTTTGTGTAAAAAAAGAGCAGGTTTTAAACATAATAAAAAATGTCATGGTTAAATGATGGAACTTTTAATCCCTATGCTGACTGTATCGGAGCTTGTTTTGACAATATCTAATTTAAATTGTATATGCAATTATTATTTAGTGCATGTTTTCATTTTGTTTCCTGTGATAGTCCTTGTAAAGTAATGAGCCATGGTAGATATTATTGCCACAGCATGTAAAAAATAATACATTCAATGTTGTATTTTGTTTTATATATATTCAAAAAAATATTGCATATGTTATAGTAATTTTTTAAAAAGAGTAAATTCTATAAATATGACCACAGTGGTCCTTCAAATGCCTTTATTCGGTTTGTCCCTACTACTTGAAATGGAAGGACCTTCCACAGATCTACAGTTTTTTCGGTAAAGTAGTATTTTAAAAAGTTATCCACCATTGTTCATAATTTTTAAAATATTCATGAAATTGTAGTTTTTTCTTTTTGTAAATATAGTTTTTTTTTCATTAATTGTTCTTATATCTTTTATGTATGGACCTCATTTCTGTTGCAACAGATTGCTTAAGGTCTCATTGTCCTGCCTCTGCATTTCTTCCTTAGACCCACGTCAATCTCTCCCAACATCAAAGTCTTCTCATGATATGGCCATAATATTTGAGATTTCGCCTCATGATCAAACCTTCCAGTGAACAGTTTGTATTAATTTCCTGTATTATTGATTGATAGGATGTTCTTGCATTCCTAGAAGTGAAAATGGAGAGTCCGACAAATCAGGGTAGAGAATTCTTGAGGACAAGAATGGGAGGATGTTATGACAACTGAAGAGACATGCGTGTCATTGGCGGAGTGGAGGGGACAGTTAGGGGAGTATTTAGAGATTAACTGAGGAAGTATTTGAGTGCAGTCTTATTGAGGGTTTTGTAGGTGGCAGTCTGGATTTTTAAACATTATCATGGGGAAATGCTAGTGAGAAACTAGTGGTGACAGAGATAAGCCTAGAGGATACATTTAACACTGAAAGATTAGTTTTAACATAAATGTAAAATTAAAATAATAGATGCAAATTATGTTAGATTGTATTTAAAACATGGACATTGCCATAATCCAAACATTTAAACAATTAGTTTAAAGAGCAGTAACATGGGCAATCAATTATAAGTGTTATTTACTTGGGACTATAACATCTCCCACTAACTGCAGGTAAGAGGTGACTTATAAATGTAGTTTCTTTAATTGTTTTAAAAAAAAAATTATGCTAGATTTTGATGATAGAATAAGGCTTGTAAAGTATTTTTCCAAAATAGAAAATGAGTGATAAAATAGGTAAAATCATGAGAAAATTGTATTTTTCTACATAATTAGACCATGCAAAATATTAAATGAAATATAAAATCTAATCACATAAACAAATTTAAAGGGATGTTAAGAAGAAAATGTGAGTATATTTTTAATTTTGATCATCTAGTGTCTCTCCATATGCTGCTGTTTCTCCATTTACTGCCATTTTGTAACATTATTTTATAAATACTGAATTTCTAACAGAAAAGCAACTGAAGTATTACCTTCCCAGCTAGTTATTTAGCAACAACATTGTACATTTCCAGTCCTCCGCAGAGAGTTGAATGTTATGAAAATTCATTGATAAGTGTAAATTTGTGTACCATAAATTCCCTCACCAAACAAGAATATGTCTTATATTAACAGTTATTTATATGTTTCTTTGTTAAGATGTGCTCTGGGAGTTGTTAGAAGTTAGGTTTAAATCTGCGTATCTGTATTGTGCAAGTACAAATATTTGTGGTTATTTTCTAGTTCTGTGCGGAGAGAAATGTTCACTGTACACTGCTTTAAGTTTTATTTTTGTCTTGTAAATAATTGTAATATTGTCTACTGCATCTGTTTTGTCTGTCACTATAGCAGCCTGAGAAAGTAATGCAAATGTCTTCATCACATTTTTACCAATTTACCATTTTCTACTTACATATTTTCTCTTGTACCTATCCAGTTAAGCAGGTTCCATCACTAGAACCACAAGAGTGTACCCAATTAATTTAAGCATGAGGCTACCATCTTGAATTAGGTGACACTTGCATGGTGCTTTATTAAGCAAGTGACTGCAAATTTTCTTTTTTTCATCAGTTGGTCAAAGTACCTAATTTAGGTAGCTGGGAGAAAAGAGTAGTGTATCATTTTTAAAGATGTGTAATCTTCACTAGTATTTGTTTGTTTGCTTCGTTCAGTCATGTCCAACTCTTTGTGACCTCATGGACCGTAACACATCATGCTGATTAGATCCATTGGTATTCATGGCAGAGATACTGGAGTGGGTTGCCAGTTCCTTCTCCAGTGGGCCACAGCATACAGTTGGTAATCCTTGTTGGTCTCCCATCCAAGTACTGACCAGGCCCAACCCTGCATGACTTCAGGGAGGTGTGACCTCTTGGTTCCCTGACTGGAATCGTACCCAGGTCGCAGTGGTGAAGGCACTGAATCCTAACCACTGGACACCAGGGAATCCCAGTTATAGCATTTAGAAGAACTTAACTTGATAATGTGCAAAATATATAATTGCAATCTTTATTGATATGATGGCAGATATTTTGTCTTTGTTCCTTAAAGGAATATAAAGAAGGTAGAAACTGTGATTTCAGATAAGATCTGTTTTCAGGTATGTCGAAAACTGTCCCAAATAGCACACTTAACAGAACTCAATGGTAGATTAAGCCACCAAAGCATAAACCAGCAAACCAATCTATGGACAGACAAACAGTCTAAAATGGAACACAACCTGAGGCAATCTAAATATAACATTTACTCTAAAAATGCTTTTTTTAAGCTCCAATATTGCATAGCTGCTAATGTTGTTAGTTTGTTACATACTTCACAAGCATCCGAAGTCATTTATAATGTACGGTTGTGTACAGTGCCTTGCAAAAGTATTCACCCCCCTTGACTTTTTACCTATTTTGTTACATTACAGCCTTAAGTTCAATGTTTTGTTAATCTGAATTTTATGTGATGGATCAGAACACAGTAGTCTAAGTTGGTGAAGTGAAATGAGAAACATATATACATAAAACTATTTTTTAGAAATAGAAAACAAAAACTTGGCATGTGCGGATGTACTCACCCCCTTTGTTATGAAGCCCATAAAAAGCTCTGGTACAACCAATTACCTTCAGAAGTCACACAATTAGTGAAATTATGTCCACCTATGTGCAATCTAAGTGTCACATGATCTGTCATTACATATACACACCTTTTTTGAAAGGCCCCAGAGGCTGCAACACCTTAACAAGAGGCACCACTAACCAAACACTGCCATGAAGACCAAGGAACTCTCCAAACAAGTAAGGGACAATGTTGTTGAGAAGCACAAGTCAGGGTTAGGTTATAAAAAAATATCCAAATCTTTGATGATCCCCAGGAGCACCATCAAATCTATCATAACCAAATGGAAAAAACATGGTACAACAGCAAACCTGCTAAGAGACGGCCGCCCACCAAAACTCACGGGCCGGGCAAGGAGGGCATTAATCGGAGAGGCAACACAGAGACCTAAGGTAACCCTGGAGGAGCTGCAGAGTTCCACAGCAGAGACTGGAGTATCTGCACATAGGGCGACAATAAGCCGTACGCTCCATAGAGTTGGGCTTTATGGCAAAGTGCCAGAAGAAAGCCATTACTTTCAGCAAAAAACAAAATGTCCCACTTTGAGTTTGCGAAAAGGTATGTGGGAGACTCCCAAAATGTATGGAGGAAGGTGCTCTGGTCTGATAAGATTAAAATTGAACTTTTCGGCTATCATAGAAAACGCTATGTCTGGCGCAAACCCAACACATCACATCACCCAAAGAACACCATCCCAGTGAAACATGGTGGTGGCAGCATCATGCTGTGGGGATGTTTTTTAGCAGTTGGTGCTAAATACAGGGATATTCTTGAGCAAAACCTGTACCACTCTGTGCATAATTTGAGGCTAGGACGGAGGTTCACCTTCCAGCAGGACAATGACCCCAAACACACTGCTAAAGCAACACTTGAGTGGTTTAAGGGGAAACATGTAAATGTGTTGGAATGGCCTAGTCAAAGCCCAGACCTCGATCCAATAGAAAATCTGTGGTCAGGCAAAGATTGCTGTTCACAAGCGCAAACCGTCCAACTTGAAGGAGCTGGAGTAGTTTTGCAAGGAGGAATGGGCAAAAATCCCAGTGGTAAGATGTGGCAAGCTCATAGAGACTTATCCAAAGCGACTTGGAGCTGTGATTGGCGCAAAAGGTGGCTCTACAAAGTATGGACTTTAGGGGGTGAATAGTTATGCACATTGACTTTTTCTGTTATTTTGTCCTATTTGTTGTTTGCTTCACAATAAAAAAAAATAAAAAAAAACATCTTCAAAGTTGTGGGCATGTGCTGTATATTAAATGATGCAAATCCTCAAACAATCCATGTTAATTCCAGGTTGTGAGGCAACAAAACATGAAAAATGCCAAGGGGGTGAAAACTTTTGCAAGGCACTGTATATGAGTGCTCAACACTAAGCATATTCATTTAATATGCAGTGAAAATGGTAAATGTATCTCCAAGAAAGCTAAAAACATTCAGCAACCTGTGATTAGTCAGATCTATAATTTTGATAATTTGGTGGATAAAGTTATAAATAATAACAATTGTAAGCCGCATCTTTTAAGGTTCCTCAAATGTCACATGCCTTCTTTATCTTTCCACCAATGGTCCTTTTTCCAGGAGGAGGAACTTTCCAGCTTCTAATATTTTCAACAACTGTTTGAGAATTTACATAGATTAATTAAAAACTCTGTCTAAACCACTTTTGCATAACCTAGATTCACCTTAGATACCTTAGCTACCAATACTTTGCTAACTGTCTACCCTTAAACAGTTAGCAGATAGCTAAAATACTGATTTGTGGTTGGTTTGTATTCTTAGAGAGAAAAATCATTGAAACTACTCACCAATGACTGCCAGTTTTGATTGCCCACTCGCTGAAGAGATTGACAAAACTTTTCAGCCAATCAGTATGACATTTTTTACACAAGAGAATCCTGTAATTGTCATGTAGAGTTCCTCATAAATGAAGCTACATAAGGATTTTGTTTGGTAATGTTATATTGTATAGACATTTTAAGCGCTGAAAATGAGGACTCTAGGTTGGGGTTTGACCACATTGAAACTAGGAAAAATAATTTTCATCATACTGCTTTTTATATGTTGTTAGATGGCTCACATTGCACCCTAAATCTTACTAGAAGGGCACTGGAAACATAATTAGGTTTCTCACCAACAGGACTGGACTGGGAACAGAAGTTGGTCATACTAGTCATTTCAGCCTCCATTCCATGGCTCCCATAAGAATAGAACTGAAAGTAAAGTTCCATCATAAATCGGGCTATCACATCCCACATCTACTGATTTCATTCCAATCAGAAAAGATGCAGGAGTAATTCAAATACTCAATTCTGATTAATACATATTTCAGTCAATAGAATCTGCAAAAGCAGTATATAAGGTAAAGGGGCGGCCTAAAAACAGTCAGTGCGGAAGCTCCTCGGAGGAGCTCCGTTAGATTAATTTTTATATATAGGCAGGCTTTTTAGGTGGAGGCCCATTACCTTGTGCGAAAGATGAGGACTTTGCAGACCCTATGATAACTAGTTTAATTTTAGTTGCCATGGTGGCCCTCATTTTAGGGACCACAATAGTATAGGGGTTTATTTCAGGTGCCAAAGGAATCAAAGGACCACCATGGTTATAATATACTAGAGACATTTTTTTGAAGCCTGGCAATGCTGTTTGGAGGAATCTGAGCACCTTCGGCACTCATCGCGAGCCCCATGCTGAGTGCCTTTGGCGCTCATCACGTGGCTCTCAATGAGCGCCTTTGGCGCTTATTGTGAACCTCTCCCCTCTCATTGCAAGCCTCTCCCCCATCTACTTTACGGGCCTTGCGATGAGCGCCTTCAGCGCTCATCGTGTGCCCCAAGCCACTTTCAAGCTTTGCAATGAGTCTCCCCAGTCTACTTTACAGGCCTAGCCGGTCATTGCAGGCGTCATGCAACCCGCAAGTTTGTTGCTTTGCAATGAGCACCTTTGGCACTCATAGCGAGGTCCTGCATGCCTGCATTGTTCGGCTAAGTGTTATTGGCATTGGCTAAGTGTTACTGGCTTGGGTTAAATGTTACTGGCTTGGCTTAAACGTTACTGGCTTAGGTTAATAGTTACTGGCTTCGGCTAAGAGTTACTGGCTTCGGCCTCGTTTTCACCCTGTTGGAGAAAATTTTTGTTTTTTCTGCGGCCACTCTTTTCTATCTCCTAAAAACATCAATTATGGGTCAAATTAGCTTGCAACCTCAATCATAGGCTCCCTGGCTGACCCCCTGAGTTGTGTGTAAGGTTTTTAACTTATTTTGTACATTATTGTTTATTCAGATAAGTGTTACTGGCTTAGGTAAAGTGTTACTGGCTTAGGTAAAGTGTTACTGGCTTAGGCAAAAAGTGTTACTGGCTTAGGTAGTGTTACTGGCTTAGGTAAAAAGTGTTACTGGCTTAGGTAGTGTTACTGGCTTAGGCTATGGGCGTCTTCAATCTCTTTCCATCTTCCATCGGTGGAGCGTAATGGGGCAAATGACATCTCTGCCTGGACAGAGGATCCTTAGAGGGACCATAAAAAGGCACTATTGCGAGAGCTGGAATGAGTGCCTTCGGCTCTGATTGCAGCAAAGTGCTGCGAGCCTAGCGATGAGCGACTACGGCCTCATCTTGAGGCCATCTTCAATCTGTTTTAAAGTCCTACGTGCATGCCTTCGGTGCTCATCGTAACATAATTCCCACGGGCCTTCATTGCAGCCTAAGTCCTACGGGCCTCACGATGAGCGCCTTTGGCATTCATTGTAGGCCTGCTGCAGGCCTCGCTGCACCGTGCCCCGCAAATTGCCGGCCTCGCTGCACGAGTCTCGCAAGCATGACGGCAACTTGCAGATTGACAACTATTATAGTTGATACAATGGGGGTCCGTAGGGACCGCCATGTAATAGAGGTTTATTGTTATACTTTATATGGGGGAATCCTTGGGGTTCCCCGGCTCATAGGGGTAGCAGATATTGAGGGGGATCCCAAGAATGCCCAACAAGGGGGAACAGGTCAAAGTCAGAGGGATCATAAAACTCCCTAAATACATTTTTATTATTATTTAACCCCTTCCCTCCCGTTGGTTTTATATAAGTAGATATGCATATGGGAGAATGTTAGGGCTAGTGTAATATGTTCATGTTAGTGGGTACCATTCTGCAGAATTGCCATGGAGTCTACTAACATTCAGACTAGGAGTCTTCAGCAAGCGAGCACACTTGAGAGCTACGGGCAAATCCCCCTGGGTGCGAGTCTTACAGGATTCTTTTTTCTGGGAGCCACAGAATAGTTCCAGAAATATGCTTTAGTTACAGGTCAGTCTTACAAGAGTTCTTACTAGTGCTATGGAATGGCAGCACTCACCCCTAGGGACAAACTGAACACCAATTATTGTTTTTACAGTGTTAGTCAAAGGGGTGGCAGTTAGCTTTTTGGATACCCTCTAGCCCACTGGGCCAGAATGGGCTAGACGGGTTAGGCAGGGTTTAGGTAGCAGGGTGGAGGAATGCCTACATTGGCTAATAGATGTAAGAGGGAGATAAATGTTCTTTTTTCCATATATCTATATATGCTACAGCTAATCAAATAACTAGACCAATACACAATAGGAAGAAAAATGTTTAAATGTAATGTTTGGTGTTAACAATGATGGGAATTCCTTATTCATTATCATCTTTTAAATATGACTTTTTCTAGAAAAAAATAAAGGTTCTGAGTGTATCGGTGTTTGATAGAACATAATTTGTAACTATGTAAAAAGGAAAGGCTTTAAACAAACTGTAAAATGAAAAATCAGCCGTTTCTCCTGTCTTGCATAATACTTTATTTTCTGCACCAAGAAACAGTATCGTACCAATGTCAATTAGATGTCACCACCCATAAGAAATGTAATCTGTATTCTGGAGAAAACAAATAGGGTGTCTACATGGGAAAATCAACTGTGATTTCTATTTGCAGTGACATTGACAGGAAATATTTGCAGACGTGGTTTAGGTAGTTCGCTTGAGTGTCTTAATCTGTCCCTCGTGACCCATAGTAGGTTCAACCGTACGAACGTCATGCGGTTTTCTTTAATTGGTTACTACGTGTGCCATAAATACCCTTGAGACAATACTAATACAAAGTGAGATGTGCTGTTAAGGGCGTCCTACAAAGAAGGGCCGCAATATATTACACCACTTACTGCTTAGGAAGCAAATTCTCATAATTACATGTTATGAACGAGCTTATATCAGCTTTATAAACATTGGCACGCATTTGCCTTATTTTAACAGTGTTCTCCCCCTAAGAATGTAATGTGAGGCAATGATTACAGATTAGATGTGAATTTCAGTAATGGAACATCAGTAAAATAAAGCAACAAGATTGAACCAGCACTACTTTTTATCTGAAAGCTTTAATTTATTAATATGAAGATTATCAAAGTACAGAAAACACATAAATTAACTTGACTTTTCTTGAAGGAGACATGAAACACATTTAAAAGAGGCCTTCCCATTGATGCATAAAAATATCTATTTTTTGTTTAATTTCTATAATTTACTTTTTCTCTATGATGTTACATGAAAGGTCCATTTTTATTTCTGCGTTTGGTTGGAGAAAAACTAAACGAAAAGGCGGAATCAGTCAATTTTTTATTGAAAATGTTAACCTATTGAAGGCGTTACTGATATTTAGAACGAATATTTAAATAATACAATACACTATTTTTATTACACTATTTGTGTGTACTAAACAGGATTGGGTAGTTTTCACTCTGGTCTTCATTGATTGGTGATAATTAATTATTGTGTGCAATTAAGAAGATCGACATGGAGTTTCTTTCAGTTGATCATTTATGAGCAACATTAACAGACTGCATGGTCAACCTTATGGGATTAAAGGACCACTAAAGTGTCATATTTACAGTATGCTTTTTATGAACAATATAATAAATAAAATGTTTTAGAATTTTAAAACAAATATATACATAATTTAATGCCTATCTTTTATATTCAACTTTGCTTTAATGGCTTTTGTTCTTAACATAATTAGATATCTGGGAGAAATAGAGAAGCCTTGGATTCAGATAACACTTTTATTCAGGTCTCTTGAAAGGCTGCCACTATAAATAGCCAATATAATTGAAAAGAGGTTCAAGACTCAGTGGAATAACCTACCTCCTGCCTGAAAGCAAAATGCCAAGTTCCCATGGCACAAGTCGTCTAACTTTTATTAAAAAATGCTTTTATGCTCATGGATTATATAGCTGCTAATGTTCTTAGTTTTGTATGTACTTTACAGGCATGTGAAGTTTATCCCAAACAACAGTGGCCCTTTAATACTAGGTCCCTATCTCCAGCAAAATCTTCAGGCCATAACACCTTCACTAAATCTAATCTATAGCAATGTGCTGGCTACAATGTTATCAATAACAATCTGATTATACATTGATTTAAACTCTTTAAGCACTTTTTTGTTTCATATGCCTTGTTTCTATCCCCCTCAATGTAATTTTCATATTCAATTTGCAAATCATTTCAACAAACCCCCAGAGTAAAAGTTTCTCACCTTCTGGTAAAGATGGGGATCTTCCTGTTCTCTTTCATGTGTGGTGCCATGTTTCACAGCTGTAATGTAAAGCCACACCCACTTGTCACACAGCATGGCACTGTCTGCTTGCAGCAGAGTGGTATGAGACAGTGGCAGAGATTGTGAATAGAGGGGGGCGGTGCAATAATTTGGGGGCCCCTTGCAACTTCTATATACACCCTATAGGTTCAATTAAATGGCTAAAACATTTGTTGATGATTAGGTAACTGTTAAGGTGATTATTATCTGCCCACTTCCTCTATTAAATTAACAGTATCTCTTTATTCAAGGCTATTGCCATTAGCAGAGGGACCCTAATCATATGTTACTAATTCTAAGCAAATAAGAAGTTAGTAAGGGATTCTTAGAAACAATTTAAGGAGAATAATGTTAATTAACAGCCTCATCAAATTGCTACGATTTTGAAAAACGTAGCTCGTAGCGTAGCTCGCATGACTTTGAGCTATTAAATTGGCCACTTAACCCCCCCCCCCCCCCAGATGACTTGTGGGGTAAGCCGCAGGACGGCCGAAAAATGCCCATGAGACGTAACCGCTACTTTATCAATTCAGTTTTAAATTGCAACGAAGTCACGTGCGAACAAGCCAGTAAGACGCAAATGGAGCCCAAAGCCCAACGTGTGCTCGAGAGGACCCGCAAGGGGTTAAAGTCCAATATGTAGCACTACTGTACATTTATTAAAAGGGAAAGTGATGTTAGAATAATTAGCACAACATTCTTAAGCCCACAAATCGGCCCAAGAAAATATTTTATTTCATGTTTTTTTTTATATCGATCTCTGCAATCAATGTGTTAATACATATACTGTAACTCGCATGTAATAGAATATTATATTTACGGCTTTATCAATATTGCATTATATCTTAAACGTGGGCCCGATCGCAAACTGTAATTTTAGCCCGTAGGACTTTGAAAAATAACCTCCCCTTATTCAGTGACGTAACACTGATGATCTCTTCTGCCATTGGCTCCGTCTAAACCCGTAACGACAATCTACACTAATAGATCGTCCGCAAGGCCGAAAATCCAACGTTCTGCGAACGAGCTACGATTTGCGTCTCCAAAGTTACTTAAAGAACCCCTTTGCCTGATCAGTCACAGGAAACTACTTGAAACAATCAAAAATGAGTTATCATTCAAGAACAATTAATTATTTGCACAATTAAAAACAGACATTACTAAAAAAAAAGATTTTTTAATAGACCCAATACTTAATACGAAATCTTTTGTTTTTATATATTACATTTGGCATGAGACTTTGGCATGTATATTCTATATACATCTTAAAACCTAAGTGAATCTAATACAAAACTTCCATTGAATCACTTATTCTGTATCTAAAAAGATATATTTGAAATCTTAACTGCCTGTTTGTCTATTATATATCATTACATTCGGGATCTCATTTTACAGCATCTTTTCAAAAGATCTCTACTACAAAGTCCTTTCACAGTATTATACTTCATTCTTAAACCCTTTCTTATATATGTAAATTATTTTCTGTCCCAGTTTATTGTGAGCGATTGCAAGGTTATTTTTGCAGTTGTTACAGATAATAATCATGAGCATGAGTGTAGAAGCACTGTTGCACTTGTATTAAATGATATGTGTGTTACTTAATTGCCTGAAGAAGCGGTGCTTAAGCGCTGGGAAACTCTTGGCATAATTTAAATGTTTTATTGACTTTTAAATACATCTTTTTATTGATCACGTACTGTATCCACATCACACTCCAGTGATAAGATGAATTGTTGCCTTTGTACACCGACCAAATGACCCTCCTTATTTCTACATTGGATCTGGTTTGGAGCAGGGCGCTGGATCACTGCCTCTTGGTCACAGCCAGTCCGGAATAAGTTAATGGATCATTGTGACTAATGTTTGTTAGATACGACTTGCTACTAATTGCACTTGTTGCATATATATATATATATATATATATATATATATATATATATATATATATATATATATATATATATTTAAAAAAAAATATATATATATATATATATATAAATAGATAAATAAATAGATAGATAGATAGATAGATAGATAATATTTGTAGTCGGGCCCTCTCTCGCGGCAGGGGTAGTTGATGTGTGGCTAGGCCTGGTCAGAGGGCCAGATAGTCATACCCAGCAATGATTCTTGGGACATGAGCCAGGACAGTGCTTAGTAGATATGGGCTGTAGTCTATGAAGTGCTTAGAAAAAGCCGAAAAGCATGTAACGTAGCATGCCAAGGCAGTTTTATCAAAAACAAGATAATTTTAGTAGATATGTAAGGTAGAGTGAAACTATACTCTCCAGCAATGTAAATGCCCTCTCAGACATTAGGTATTGTATATTTTATACCTTCTACTTCTGGATTGCTACCTTGTATTGGTAAAGGGGCTTGTGTGCCTCAATGAAGCTGTGAGCTATAACATGTAGGGTCACCCAAGATGGGCAGTTCATAGCAGAGAGTTCAGACAAATTGTGATCCACTGGAGAAGGAACTGGCGGCCCACTCCAGTATCTTTACCAAGAAAACATATGGATAGACACAACCAGGGGCATAATGATGTGCCTGGTGCCCATAACGATAGATGTGCCTGGTGTGCACATGGTCACCGAGAGTCAGACATGACTCAAATAAATCTATAATCAAAATCAGTTTTAATTAATATTGAGGCTTGCCGTTCATTTATCCTGTTCTACCAAAACAATGTAAGTTTACCTGTAGACAGTAACATCTCTTATTACATCTACACACTAACTGAATAAAAATAAATTGAAAAAGTATTGTTTTTTTTTCCAATACATTTTCTTAGAACTGATTCTAGTTGGCGCCGGTGTGAACATTATAATATGTGTACACTCTGTACTACACATAAATTACATCCAAAGTATCCAGCTGTACATTAGTTATACTATTTCACACATTGCCAAGATTAATATTTCACAATATGTTCATCAGGGTATGATATATGCATAGTGGGGTGCCCTTGTGGCCTCCAAAATATTAATAGGATATAACAGTGTTTTAAATAAAAATGATTAATAGCAACATAACAGAGGTTTATGGATTAACAGGATATTTATGCATTTTAAAGCAAAACAGGAAAAATCAGACTTATTAAAGGTGTATTTTATTTAAAGTTTAAGACAATGACATGTAAACTTTTATGTAAACTTTTATTATTATTATTACTTTTATTTGTAACATTTTAAAGATCAACAGATATAAAAAAATGTTAACATAAATAAACAATATGAAAGCACATGTTCACAATGTATATAATATTTTGCACAGTATTGCTCCCAGAGGTGTGGTTTTACAGAAAGTTGTTGATTTGAGATTTTCTTTGATTTCGGCAAATGACCCTTAGTGCTTAGTCTCCCTAAGGGTAAATAGGGCTACAAGCATGGGCTCCTTACTCACTGTGCCATAGGGAGTGCAGCTATACCTCACTAATGAGGCCCAATGAAGCCCGAAACATACATCTGGGGTTTGCTGTTTCTCCTGTTAAGGGTAGAATTGCCTGGTATTTTGGGGCTGGATCACTCTTTTGAATGAGACCAGACTGATATACTACAGAATATATCTCCCTGTGAAGGGCACATGTGAGATAAAAGAGGCTGATCTCTTAGTAACCTATAGAACAAACCTACTTATGTGTTGTCAGTTCTCAGATTATGCGCCTCTGATTTTGAGTTACAATCCAAACTGATGAAATTAAGCAAACTGACACTAATTAGAATTCACAATCGTAATCTAATGACTTCTGAACCCAAGAGGAATCCATGGTACTTTAGTTAAGGTTGCATGTGTGAGAGGGGGGTTTATATTTCTGTATGAGCATTGCTTGCCAATATTGTTGCAAGTTGCCTGCTTCTAAGTTTGTGTGGTGTGAGGTGGAGGTGTCAAATTCCAAAAGGG
This sequence comes from Discoglossus pictus, assembly GCA_027410445.1. NCBI lineage: Eukaryota > Metazoa > Chordata > Amphibia > Anura > Alytidae > Discoglossus > Discoglossus pictus. The sequence continues at coordinate 430,289,341 of CM050164.1, forward strand.
CCAACAGACCCGCCCTTTCCCTCCGCTTTCTTTCCCCCTCCAATGTTTAGTACATAAGCAATGGCCTCACGCATCAAGTTATGACTAAGTGTTCAAGTCAGACAAGATGGAAACATTGTATACACAAAAATAATCTTCAGCAAATCAGATTTTTTGTTTTTTTTGTTTAATCTGTTTTAAGTTAATGATTTACACAGGTGCTAATGATAGTTTGTTAGATACTTATCAAATCTGAGTATTTTTCCTAAACAGTGTTTTTTAATACATCATTTGATACTTTGCTCCCAACCTACATTTCTATTATTTTTCCTTACAAATTGAACTGTTTTACTTAGCTTGCAGTACTCGTGATCCTTAGTAACTCAATTCTACGAGCAAGCAATTTATCTTTCAAGATCAATAAGAATTCAGCAGGGACCTTTGACCACATCAAAAAAGAGAGACATATAAGTGACCACAATACAGTATATCGAGTACACTCCAGAGGTCGTTTAGGTTCAGACTCCAACTATTCAGACTAACGGAGATCCCCCAGCTCCTCTTCCCAACTTGTCTATTTTCTCTTTTCTTCAGTGTACTGAACATTAATATATCTTAGTACAGATCTAAGGACACGCACTGGTCCCACCAACTGTCACAGAAACTGTTTTATTGATACTACTTTCATTATGGGCTGACGTAACTAAGATTCAACATCAATGTCCCAAACACTCCCCTACCCCTTTATTTTTATTGATCGGTTCTATTGTATGCAATAAAAAATATTTGCAATATTATATGACTTATTTTACAGAACATCTGTAAAAAAAAAAGTGTATCTTATATTATTTATTTCTTAGAAAACATTTTCAAATATTTTGTACTTTTGAAGATCTTCTAATAAAACTAAATAAGCTCATATATTTAAAATATACTATTTTAAAAACTATGTTTGAATACATGAAAAATATGTTTTTAGAATGGGAACAAGTAACTCTCTAATCTTTGAAAATTAAATTAATATTGAATATTGCTATTATAATTTATTAAATATGAGTTGTATTGATGAACAATTAAAATAACTAGCTCTTCGTTCTAGGGCATTGCAATGGTCCTTTTAATATGCCTGGGTGTATATCTGGTTCAGGGGCGGATCTACCATTGGTGCAGTGCACCAGGGCCCTCCTTGATGAAAGCTTACATTGTTATCGCTTTACTTTATCAATAATTTACATTTAATTATTTTTTCTGGAATGTAGGGCCCCTTGGGGCCTCCCACACTGGTCCAACCATTCAAGGCCCTACTGGGACCGCCCTGTGCCTCCTTGACCACACCCCCCAGCCTGAAATGTATGTGTGCCTGTTGAAAAAAGAGCATTTTTACTGAAGCTATAACAGGTGGAGAAGTTTAGCACACTCAGAATGTGTATCTGGGAAAAAGGTAAGAGAGCAAGGGGTACAAAGTGGCAGCAAAGTACAAGAGGAAAGGTTCTGTGAGGGAGGAACAAAAGAGATAAGGAATGGTGCTGTTTGAGGTGGGTGTTGTGAGGGATGGCTGCTGACAAGGACTGGGTGCTATGTAGGATGCTAAGAGTGGTGGGTGCGGGTCGATGTTTATATATAAATAATATATTATTTTTGCACCAGGGCCCCTCATTCTCTAGCTCCGACACTGATCTGGTTATAAGTATACATTTGTCTCTATGTCTACCTTTGTGTAATTATGCATGCAAATATTTGAAATATTTACTTTTTTATACATATAATAAGTTCCACTTTGCATGTTTATGTTTTCTTTAATTTGTTATTTTGGAGTTTTTCTAAAACCAATAAAAGATTAGTTAATACCAAAATCCTTGATCTCCTTAGTGCACTGATAATAAATTGGGGTAACAATGACATGTCTTGGTCAAAAATAAATGTACTAAGTGGCAAGAGCACAGAAGGCTTTTCTTGACTTGATAAGCACAGTATACACATCATGTGGCTAAAAAGATTAGTCTACTTCAGTCCATCAACATAAACCTGAATAAGTATATATTGTCTGAAAGTACAGACCCTAAAATAATTCAAAAATACACAGTATGTTTAATTTCTCCAACACATTCACTAGTCTTAGCTAACAAAACATATCCAAATTTTTAATTTGTAAGCAAACAAATCATAGTAAGATGTATATACAATACTGATCATGAAAGCCACATATCTAATGAGTTAATAGATTGTTATTCCATAGTCGTACAGTCATGTCCGGCACTCCGTGACCCTATAGACAGTAGTACGCCAGGCCTATCTGTCAGCAACTGCTGCTCTGAGCTCCATCATGCTCATGTTAATTGCTTCAATGACCCCATCTATCCACCTCCACATCTGTCGTCCCCTTCTTCTTGTGCCTTCAATCTTTCCCAGCATCCGAGTCTTCTCAAGGAATCCTACGATCTCATGATATGGCCAAAATATTTGAGCTCAGCCTCATGATCATACCTTCCAGAGAACAGATTGTCTTGATTTCCGGAAGTATTCATTTATTGGATCTTCTTGCAGTGCAAGGGACTCTAAGCAGTCTTCTCCAACACCGCAATTCAAAGGCATCAATTCTCCAGTGCTCAGCCTTCTTTATGGTCCAGCTCTCACATCTGTATGTTACTACTGGGAATACCATAGTTCTAACTATGCAGACCTTTGTTGATAATATAATATCTTTCCTTTTTAGTAGCTTGTCCAATCTTGGCATAGCTTTCCTCCCCAGAAGCAAACGTCTTTTAATTTTATGGCTGCAGTCACCATCTGAAGAGGTCTTGGATGCCCGGAAAATAAAATCTCTCCATTTCTAAATAACATATACATATAAATTCCTACATATTTGTCTCTAACATAAACATAAATGTAAAATCACATAATGATATACACATTAGATTATTTTATGAATACTTATAATATATAATATATGTCTGAAAATACCAAAGTTAAATATCTGGTTATGGGTATTTAGAGATGACAAGCATTAACGGTGTGAACATGTGAATCATGACCCTAGATATCCTAGTTATACTAGGGTGTTGTGCTAATGTACATGAAGTTTTAATAGTTAAAAATGCTTATCTTAAGGTCATGTAATAAAGTTGTATGTTTTAGTCGTGGCATACTTATAGTATAGTTTACATTTTGGACTTGTGTTAAGTACCGTATATACTCGAGTATAAGCCGAGTTTTTCAGCCCTTTTTTTAAGGCAAAAAAGGGCCCCCTCGGCTTATACTCGAGTCACTCTCCCCCTGTATCTCTCTAACCCCCCCGTGTCTCTCTACCCCCCCCGTGTTTCTCTAACCCCCATGTGTCTATAACCCCCCGTGTGTCTATAACCCCCCGTGTGTCTCTAACCCCCCGTGTGTGTCTCTAACCCCCCGTGTGTCTCTCTAACCCCCTGTGTGTCTCTCTACCCCCCCATGTGTCTCTCTACCCCCCCTGTGTGTCTGTCTACCCCCCGTGTCTCTTTCCCTCCCCCCTCAACCCCCCTCCTCCACCTAAACCCCCCTAAATACCTCCCCCCTCTCCCCTCACTTACCTGCTTGTGCTCCGGCCTCCGCTCCTTGACCCGGCGCCGGCGCGCATGTGACGTCACACATGTGCGCCGCGTCATTAGCATATACGAGGTGGTGGTTTAGGTGGAGGAGGGGGGTTTAGGTTGAGGAGGGGGGTTGAGGAGGGGGGTTGGGGTTGAGGGTGGAGGTTGAGGGGGGTTGAGGAGGTGGGTTGGGGTTGAGGGGGGTTGAGGTTGAGGAGGTGGGTTGGGGTTGAGGGAGGTTGAGGTTGAGGAGGGGGGTTGAGGTTGAGGAGGGGGTTGAGGGGGGTTGAGGTTGAGGAGGGAGGTTGAGGATGGGGGGTTGAGGATGAGGATGGGGGGTTGAGGAGGGGGTTTAGGATGGGGGTTGAGGAGGAAAGTTGGGGAGGGGGTTGAGGAGGGGGGTTGGGGTTGAGGGGGGTTGAGGTTGAGGAGGTGGGTTGGGGTTGAGGAGGGTTGAGGTTGAGGAGGGGGGTTGAGGGGTGTTGAGGTTGAGGATGAGGATAGGGGGGTTGAGGATGGGGGGTTGAGGAGGAAGGTTGAGGAGGGGGTTGAGGATGGGGGGGTTGAGGAGGAAGGTTGAGGAGGGGGGTTGAGGATGGGGGGGGTTGAGGATGGGGGGGGTTGAGGATGGGGGGTTGAGGAGGAAAGTTGGGGAGGGGGTTGAGGAGGGGGGTTGGGGTTGAGGGGGGTTGAGGTTGAGGAGGTGGGTTGGGGTTGAGGAGGGTTGAGGTTGAGGAGGGGGGTTGAGGGGTGTTGAGGTTGAGGAGGGAGGTTGAGGATGGGAGGTTGAGGATGAGGATAGGGGGGTTGAGGAGGAAGGTTGAGGAGGGGGTTGAGGATGGGGGAGTTGAGGAGGAAGGTTGAGGAGGGGGGTTGAGGATGGGGGGGGGGTTGAGGATGGGGGGGTTGAGGATGGGGGTTGAGGAGGGAGGTTGAGGAGGGGGTTGAGGAGGGGGGTTGGGGTTGAGGGGGTGGGTTGTGGTTGAGGAGGGTTGAGATTGAGGAAGGGGGTTGAGGGGTGTTGAGGATGGGGGGTTAAGGATGAGGATGGGGGGTTGAGGATGGGGGGGTGAGGAGGAAGGTTGAGGAGGGGTTGAGGATGGGGGGTTGAGGAGGAAGGTTGAGGAGGGGGTTGAGGATGGGGGGGTTGAGGAGGGAGGATGAGGAGGGAGGTTGAGGATGAGGAGGGAGGATGAGGAGGGAGGTTGAGGATGAGGAGGAGGGGTTGAGGAGGGGGGTTGAGGATGGGGTGTTGAGGAGAGAGGATGAGGATGGGGGGTTGAGGAGGGAGGTTGAGGAGGGGGGTTGGGGTTGGAGGGGGGTTGGGGTTGAAGGGGGGTTGAGGTTGAGGAGGGTTGAGGTTGAGGAGGGGGTTGAGGATGAGGATGGGGGGTTGAGGAGGGAGGATAAGAATGGGGGGCTTGAGGAGGGTTGAGGAGGGAGGTTGAGGAAGGGGTTGAGGATGGGGGGGTTGAGGAGGGAGGTTGAGGAAGGGGTTGAGGATGGGGGGTTGAGGAGGGAGGATGAGGAGGGAGGTTGAAGATGAGGAGGGAGGTTGAGGATGAGGAGGGAGGTTAAGGATGAGGAGGGAGGTTGAGGAGTAGGGTGATAAGGGAGGGGGAAGAGTCACAGGGAAGGGAGAGGGGAGAAGAGACACAGGGAAGGGAGAGGGGAGAAGAGACACAGAGAGAGAGGGGGACACAGAGGGCACAAGAGGGACACAGGGGGCAGCACATTTCCCACCCTCGGCTTATACTCGAGTCACTCATTTTACCCAGTATTTTGTGGTAAAATGGGTGCCTCAGCTTATACTCTGGTCGGCTTATACTCGAGTATATACGGTAAATATAATTGCAATAATTTAGGATCAATTAATCATTACTTGTAGGCAGTAAAGTACGTGGAATGCAATAAATTCTTGTGTTTAATCTAATCTCATACATGATATGAAGAGTTAAAAGAGCTAATGTCTTTTTATCATATAATGGAGATGTAAAACGTTGCTTCATATACACATAGTGCATTCTTTAGGATTATGGTATGCAGCTCCTCACCTGTTCTCTGTAATGGGAGCACATGCCACTGCTCAACAACACACACAGCCACATTCAGTTTGAAGTACGTAAGTGCAATGTGAGCTCTGGCTTGAAAACGGCTACAGGCTTGAAATTTGGCCGAGTTGCAGAGCTATTAAATTAGAACATGCGGCGAGTTACGGGCTTGAGACGCAAACCCGTAAACCATTTGTTGAACGTTGGATGCGAGTGATCAATTAGTCAAACCCGTAGTTACGAGTTTAGATGGAGCCAATGGCAAATGAGATCGTCATAATTATGTCACTGAAAAAGGGAGTCTTACGGTTTTCAATTACGAGTTACGATTGGGCCCACATTCCAGATTTAATGTAATATTGATAAAGCCATAAATATGATATTCTAGTCCATGCGAGTTCCATTATACTGTATGTATTAACACACCGATTGCCGGGATCAATATAACACGGAAATTAAACATGACATCAAGTATTTTTTATTGCCGAGAGAATGTTGTGCTATTTATTCTAATACCAAAAAATGACAGTATTAAAATTCTAAGGCAGGTAATGCTGTTTGGCACACAAAGTAAGGCTTTTGTTGGTCTGAGTACCTTCGGCGCTCATTGCGAGGCTCTGGGTTGGTGTATTTTTGGTCATGTGAGGCCGTGTGGTGCTCATTGCAAGGGCTGCACTTAGCGCCCTTAGCGCTGAATGCGAGCATCTCCCCTGATGTACTGTTGCTCCTCTGAGCACTCTCGGCGCTCAGTGTGATTCGGGGGGATCAGCAAGCAATATCCTGAAGAGCTAACAATCTTTTTAACTTTTTGTGCAGCATACAATGTACATTTGCTCTCTTGTGTAAGTATCAGCAATGTGTGAAGTGTGTAGTGTAAGTAGGCTGCGTGCGCGAGCGCAAACCGTTTGTTTAGGTGCATAATTCAGGATTTTGGGATGGTAATGTTATTAGTTTCCAGTTAGTGTTGTAAAATGGCGGCGATTGTGTAGGTGGAGCATTTGCGTCCTCCCTAATAGTGTATTTTATACACCTTGTGTAAAAGTCTTATGTGTCTGGCGGGGTTTCGCGGGTTTATTGGTGGTGAAGCCTCTTTTTCGTTTTTTTCAGGCACCATTTTTTTTGTCGCTTAGGCGATTTTCGTGTGCCGAAACTCGGCAAACTGTGGGTACAATGTCATGCAACCTCATTCCCAGACGTCGTCGTGACCACCCGCCCTTTTGTATTTTTTTTTATTTTAGTGGTGGTGTTGTTTTTTATGTGCGCGGTTCGGCCGTTAACTTCGCATTTTTTGGACTTCGTATTTAAAAAAAATTCTAAGTGCTGTGGGTCGTATTTTTTTTTGTTGTGTGTCTCGCTTTTTGCAAAGTGTTACGGGCCGCAATTTTTTCATGCAATTTTTTTCAAGGTGCCACAGGTCTCACATTCTGAATTGTGTAATTGAGTTTTGTGTTGATGTGTAGTTCCGCAGGTCTTCGGCGCTCCCTGCCTAAGTCGTGCGGGATCGTAGGGTGGTGCTCATCTCCACCAGAGCAGTGAGCACCTTTGGCGCTCCCTGCCTAAGTCGTGCAGGGTCGTAGGGATGAGCGCCTGTGGAGCTCATCTGAACCAGAGCAGTGAGAGCCTTCGCCGCTCCCTGCTTAAGTCAGGATCGTAGGGATAAGTGCCTATGGTGCTCATCTCCACCAGCGCAGTGAGCGCCTTTGGCGCTCCCTACCTAAATTGTGCGGGGTCATAGGGATGAGCACCTACAGCGCTCATCTCCACCAGTGCAGTGAGCACCCTTGGCGCTCCCTGCCTAAGTTGTACGGGATCGTAGGGATGAGCGCCTATGGCGCTCATCTCCACCAGCACAAGGAGTACCTTTGGCGCTCCTTGCCAGCAACTGCGACCCACGCTTTGCTGCACAAGCCCGCAACGTTAGCAACAACCCGTTTTGCTCACAACTATATATGTGATTTCGATTTTTGTATCTAATTTATTGCACTTGTGAATATTCATATTAACTTGTAGAATATATCTATTTGGGGAACAAAAATACATAAAGTGACCCAGTGCTGGGCAAAATATAACGTGATAAAGTGCAAATTATTATAAGTGTATGTATTAATAAGATTCTAAAGGGTCAGTCCCTAAGCTGTCTGATGTGACAGAACTTGGGTCCCACCTCTTATCCCCTTACTTGTTTAAAACTAACTGTGCTATTCTCCTAATGTGCTAATTTAATGTGATGGCATGGGAGCCTGTCACTTACCCTTTAACCTGTGTTGTGAAGCTCTAGGGCTACTCTACATGATCTCCTGCTCTGACCCAAGTAAATCTATTTATAATAAGTGCAATGTTATATACAATCGAATCATACAATGTGAGCTTGCATAGCTTTTAGATACATATATGTCTATCATGCAGACATCTCTTTAACAATCTCCAAACATGGAGCAATGGATTACTGTGGCCTGTAAATTACCGCCGCGCTGCTCTATGACGTCATCTGAGGTGGACTGATTCTTCGCGGGTCAGGACTCATAGTAATGGAGGTAAGTCTTTATATAGTGTGGTGTCGTAATTGTATTAACCCTTTTCTGTTTTTCAGGTTCATCTGGACAGTACAGAATCCTCCAATTCACTCAAATCAAAAAAGGAAAGAAAGAAAGAGGACATGTCAATCATCAGACATCAGTGTCTACATTATCAATCCAAACCTAATATATTGTTATATCCACCTTGATATTAATTTAAATTTCCTCCAATAAAATTACTGCATTTAAAGAAATGATAAGATACTAGCCACTTGCCCATCAAAAACGGGGCATTACAATTTTTAGCCATGGCAATGCTGTTTGCCACACAATGTAAGGCTTTTGCTCCTCTGTGGACCTTCAGCACTTATTGTGATCCCTGTGCTGAGCACCTTGGGCCTCATCGCAGGGCTCGCAATGAGCGCCTTCGGCGCTCAATGTGAGCCTATCCCCTTGTGTACTTCAATTGTCCAGCTTTGCAACGATCACCTTTGGCGGTCATCGTGAAGACAGATATATAAGTACAGTGTAAAAGGGCAAAAAACAGTACAGTGAATTAATAAAGTAATATGAATTAATAAATTAATATACCGTATATACTCGAGTATAAGCCGAGGGTGGGAAATGTGCTGCCCCCTGTGTCCCTCTTGTGCCCTCTGTGTCCCCCTCTCTCTGTGTCTCTTCTCCCCTCTCCCTTCCCTGTGTCTCTTCTCCCCTCTACCTTCCCTGTGTCTCTTCTCCCCTCTCCCTTTCCTGTGTCTCTTCCCCCTCCCTTATCACCCTCCTCAACCCCACTCCTCAACCTCCCTCCTTATCCTTAACCTCCCTCCTCATCTTTAACCTCCCTCCTCATCCTCAACCTCCCTCCTCATCCTCAACCTCCCTCCTCATCCTCAACCTCCCTCCTCATCCTCAACCTCCCTCCTCATCCTCAATCTCCTTCCTCATCCTCAACCTCCTTCCTCATCCTCAACCTCCTTCCTCATCCTCAACCTCCCTCCTCATCCTCAACCTCCCTCCTCATCCTCAACCCCCCTCCTCAACCCCCCTCCTCAACCCCCCTCCTCAACCTCCCTCCTCAACCCCCCCATCCTCAACCCCCTCCTCAACCCCCCCATCCTCATCCACAACCCCCCATCCTCAACCTCCCTCTTCAACCTCAACCCCCCTCAACACCCCTCCTCAACCTCAACCCCCCTCAACCCCAACCCCCCTCCTCAACCTCCCCCCTCAACCCCAACCCCCCTCCTCAACCCCCATCCTAAACCCCCTCCTCAACCTTCCTCCTCAACCCCCCATCCTCAACCTCCCTCCTCAACCTCAACCCCAACCCACCTCCTCAACCTCAACCCCCCTCCTCAACCCCCCATCCTCATCCTCAACCCCATCCTCAACCGGTAAAACTCCAGTTTAGGTGCGTAAATTATTTGTTGTTATTTTCAACATATTTTAAGCATTGAAAGCTCTGTATTGTAACAAAACTAACATGTGCACACACCCCTGTCCTCTCCTCACCCTGTCCTGTGTATACCCCAGCTCTCTCACATCCTGTCCTGTGCACACACCCCTGTCCTCTCCTCACCCTGTCCTGTGTATACCCCAGCTCTCTCACATCCTGTCCTGTGCACACACTCCTGTCCTCTCCTCTCCCTGTCTTGTGTATACCCCCAGTTCTCTCACATCCTATCCTGTGCACACACCCCTGTCCTCTCCTCACCCTGTCCTGTGTATACCCCCAGTTCTCTCACATCCTATCCTGGGCACACACCCCTGTCCTCTCCTCACCCTGTCCTGTGTATACCCCAGCTATCTCACATCCTGTCCTGTGCACACACTCCTGTCCTCTCCTCACCCTGTCCTGTGTATACCCCCAGTTCTCTCACATCCTATCCTGTGCACACACTCCTGTCCTCTCCTCACCCTGTCCTGTGTATACCCCCAGTTCTCTCACATCCTATCCTGTGCACACACCACTGTCCTCTCCTCACCCTGTCCTGTGTATACCCCAGCTCTCTCACATCCTATCCTGTGCACACACCACTGTCCTCTCCTCACCCTGTCCTGTGTATACCCCCAGTTCTCTCACATCCTATCCTGGGCACACACCCCTGTCCTCTCCTCACCCTCTGCTCACCCTGTCCTGTGTATACCACCAGTTCTCTCACATCCTATCCTGTGCACACACCCCTGTCCTCTCCTCACCCTGTCCTGTGTATACCCCCAGTTCTCTCACATCCTATCCTGTGCATACACCCCTGTCCTCTCCTCACCCTGTCCTGTGTATACCCCCAGTTCTCTCACATCCTATCCTGTGCACACACCCCTGTCCTCTCCTCACCGTGTGTATACCCCCAGCTATCTCACATCCTATCCGGTGCACACCCCAGTCCTCTCTCTCACATCCTGTCCTGTGTAATTTTCCTCTCAGCATCAGAACCAGACTGGAAAACAACAACAAACCCTCGAAATAATTTACGCACCTAAACTGGAGTTTTACCCCTCAACCTCCCTCCTCAACCTCAACCCCCCTCAACCCCCCTCCTCAACCTCAACCCACCTCCTCAATCTCAATCCCCCTCAACCTCCCACCTCAACCTCCCCCCTCAACCCCGCTTAACCTCCCCCCTCAATCCCCCTCAACCCCCCTCTTCAACCTAAACCCCCCTCAACCCCCTCCTCCACCTAAAGCCCCCTAAATACCTCCCCCCTCTCCCCTCACTTACCTGCTTGTGTTCCGGCCTCCGCTCCTTGACCCGGCGCGCATGTGACGTCACATGCCTGCCGCGTCATTAGCATATACCGGGTGCCGGCACCCGGTATATGCTAATGACGCGGCTCGCATGTGACGTCACATGCGCGCCGGCGCCGGGTCAAGGAGCGGAGGCTGGAGAACAAGCAGGTAAGTGAGGGGAGAGGGGGGAGGTATTTAGGGGGCTTTAGGTGGTGGAGGGGAGTTGAGGGGGTTTAGGTTGAGGAGGGGGGAGGGAAAGAGACACGGGGGGTTATAGACACACACTGGGGGGTTAGATACACAAGGGGGGGTTAGAGACACACGGGGGGGGGGGGGTTATAGAGACATGGGGGGGTTAGAGAGACACGGGGGGTTAGAGAGACACGGGGGGGGGGGGGGGGGGGAGTGACTCGAGTATAAGCCGAGGGGGCCCTTTTTTGCCTTAAAAAAAGGGCTGAAAAACTCGGCTTATACTCGAGTATATACGGTACTTTACCTATTTATATTTAATATGCAGCAATCAATATCCTGAAGAGATAACAATCTATTTGGATTTTCCTGCATCAGAAAATGTACAGTTGGACTGTTGACCATCTGAAGAGAAAGTGTCAGCAATGGGGCAAGTGTGCAGTGTAAATAGGCTGCATGCGCGAGGGCAAACCGTTTGTTTAGGCGGGTAAAGCGGCATTTTAGAATCCTAATGTTATGAGTTGTAAGTAAGTGTTGTAAAATGGCGTCTTTTTTCTATTTGTTACTTGGCTCGTGAGCATTTTCCGTCCGTTGTAATGGTATATTTTCTATGTGCTATGCTCCTGGCTAACTTGTACGTGCCTGGCGATGATTTTCGCAGCTCTGTGTCCTTTGCCTCATTTAAAAAAAATTTGGCCGCCATTTTTCTTCTCGCTTAGCCAATTTTCAATTGGCAAAACTTCTGAAATGCGACTTAAATTTACGTGCAAGCTCACTCCCAGACGTCCTGGCTGTCCCCCAGTGCTACGGAATATGTTGGCGCGATATAAATAAAGATAATAATAATGTTTGTTTTATGTGGTATATTTTGTTGTTTTGTTTTTGGTGTTTGTGGATGTGCGCGGTTCGGCCGTTAACTTTGTATTTTTGCGACATCCGATTTTTATTTTCTAAGTTCCGCCGGTCGTAATTGTTGTGTGTTAAAGTCGTACGTCCTTGTCGTAGTTTTCTAAACTTCAGGATCGTGTAGCCTCGTTTTCTGTTTTTTCTGCCGCCATTTTTTTTCTTGCTTAGCCGATTTTCAAGTGAGGAAACTCCTTAAATTCAACTTGAATTCTCATGCAACCTCCCCCCCAGACGTCCTGGCGATCCCACCCTGCTGTGTGTGATATTTTTGTTATGTTTTGTTTTTATTTTTCAGTGTTTTTGTTGTTTTTTGATATACGCGTTTCGGCCGTTATCTTTGTATTTTTGGGACCTCGTATTTTTGATTTTTCTAAGTCCTGCGGGTCATAATTTGTTTGTCTAAGTCCGTATTTCCTCATTGCGCGTTATTGTTTTTTTCGTAAGTCCCGCGGGTGGTATATTTTTTTTTTTCTAAGTCCTGCGAGGTGGTTGTTTTTATTTTTTCAGTCCCGCTTTTCTGGGTTGTGGCGCCTCTCCCTGATGAGGGGGTTGAGGATGACGGCGGAGGTTGAGGATGAGGAGGGAGGTTGAGGATGAGTGAGGCGCCGCATTTGCGGCCTGCAATGAGCCTGCAGCCGATGTTGGATCCTCCACCACCGCATATGCGGCCCTTACTTCGCGAGGTCCGCATTTGTGGCCAGAACTGCGAGCTCGCAAAGCGTGACAACAACTCGCAGTTTGACAACTATTATATGTGATTGTTGATTTCTCTATTTGCTGCAAAGAATGCTTTATATACATATAAATTCTTAAAGTATAGCCTTATAGTTATCTGATTTTTACTATATCAATCATTTATATCTCTGAACAGTGTTAATCTGTAATAGTTATACACCTTCAAGAATCAGATTGATCTGTTTTTTTTTTCAAGAAAATATATCTTACTTCTTAGTATATTTCACACTGTGATTTCAACTTTGAACTAAATGATTTCACTGTTAATATTGAATCTGGGAATTAATTATTTATTATTTTTCATCTCATGGGGCCTTTATAATAAATGTAAAAAATATCAAGTATTTAATCAATATTATAGATAGATGTATATTCTATACATGAACATTAACAGCATGCTTAATGTTTTCTTAAATTGTAAGTTATTTTATAAAATATTCCATAAATTGATTACACATTATCTACTAAACACAATTATTGGGGTTGCGGGGGTTCTAATATACATTACATATATTATTTTACATTATTGTTACAGTGTTATGTACATCTCTCTCTCTTACAACCTGAGATGTTGTAACTATAAATAGTCATCTCTCTGGTCTCCTAGATGGAAGTCTAGATACATGCACTCTTCTTAGAAGTACACTTTCCTTCACATTTGGATTCACCTTTGGTATAAGATCACTACTAAAATCAAGAAGACATTGCATAAATCAAGAAGTGGTCAGGGACAGTGACTGGCTTAGAGGAGGGTGTAAGGTATCGCAGACAATTTAATTTCAATATATGATTGTTTATCACAAGCAACGTTGTACCTTATACTGTACTAGGTATGCTGATGAAGGTATGTGAATGTGGCCCCTGTAGTGGAAATCAGCTGATGCCAACACATGCCAATGGAATAAAGCTAAGACATTATTTATTAATCATACATTATTTTTGTATAACAGTTATTCCTCCATTCATTAAGCCAAGATATACAGTATTTTATATTTTCGACTCATAAACATCTACGATATGGAAAACAATAAAATTATTTTTAGGCAAAGATCTACAGGCTAATATCATCTTGTAAGACACACTAAAATACAAAATTGTTACAGTGTACACTTAAATGAAAAATAACTCTGGGACCACTGGCTTCAGTTTGTATTTTATATTATGCTAATCCCAACGAAAGCAAACATCCTGTACAACAGCTTGTGAATACAGAGTAAGGTCTAATCTTCCAGGACCCTCTGGAATTGTAAGACCTTGTGCAAAGCTATTTCCAGGGGAAGAACTCTATCAAATCAGCAACGCATAGCTGAGCAGTAAGGTTTCTGTGCTCAGGAACGCTAGCTATGAAATATACATACAAGATCGGCAAAGGATATATACATTGGAGATAACTTATATGTTCGTGACCTGCTCTTCAACATGCTGCCAATAACATATCTGTACCCTCATCTTCTTTCCAGATGCAGCAAACCGAACACAGAACTATCTCTTTGTCCTACTTTACAAATAAATAAATACAATATTATATATATATATATATATATATATATATACATGTATATATACACTTTTTATTGTTTTCAAAAACATTAATCACGTGAAACAAAACTAATACAAATACAATTACTTATTTTACACAACATAATTAATTTAAGATTTACTTCTTCTCTGCCTATCATATATTAAGTCATATCATGTAACAAGCCACATTAGTTAATGAGATCAGTTTCTATATTTAAATAGATAGAGAGATAGACCAGCTTGATTCAGGACTGTATGTGGCCCAAGATGTCACCCAGTGCCACTTTGGGTGTGCACAAATATTCCACTCTTCCAAGAGACTGACACTGTAGTTGTTCTATATTTTGTAGATGTAAAGCACCGGGGCTGTGCATCTATAAAACATAGGGTTTTGTAGATGCAAAGGGTTTCTAGATGAGAAGGGTTTTGTAGATGAGAAGCGTTTTGTAGATGCAAAGCACCAGGGCCAACAACAGGACAGGGTCCCCCTTTCAGCAGAGGAATGGAATAAAGAGGAACTAATAATTTACTAGGGGAGAGGGGCTGATAATTATTTTATAGACAGTTGCTCTGATCACCCTTAACGTTAACTGACCATGTATGTTTTAGTGGTTTTTTATTGACCCATGAGGGCACCATTGGTACATAGAAGCACGCCAAGCTGCTGACAAAAATCAAAACCAACTAAGCAATGCTGCTATGTAGGCTATGTTCCAGTTCCTCATCGGGCAGAATCAGTGCAAAAACCGTAACAGAATCAGTGAATATAAGGTCTGGGTCGAAATTGTGCACCCAATTATGCACCCAAATGTGATGCACTAAGAAAGAAGCGAGAACCATGTGGCTAGGATGACCTCACTGACCATGACAGAGGCATAGGAACTCCATCATCGTTGATGGGCAAGTTACTAGTATATATATATATATATATATATATATATATATATATATATATATATAAATAAAGTTCCATCATTATTTGGAATCCATTAAACTCAAATCCACACAATTGAGGCTAGGAAAGTCAATCTTTCAAGGTCTTGAGCTCAGACAAACCCCAGGCTGACGCATTTCACACCTCTTGGTTACTTTTTTAAAGACTGACTTCATTGGAAAAGAGATAAGTAGTTACTATACATATATACATAGTAGTATTGTGTTGGACATGAAAGTATCAAAGTATCAATATACAATATATACAGCAATATATCTTTATCCATATTAAGCATGTGTGTGTACATATATAGGAGCTATAGGGAAAACACTATGTGTGTTTGAGAAAGCTCAAAAACAGAACCCTCAATTCTTTTACAATGTATTAAAATGTATTAAAATTGTAATTGACTTGTACTTTCCCCTGTAGGGCTACAAATTATGTTGGCGTGTTACAAATAAAGGATATAAATATATATATATATATTTATATATACACATTTGCATTTCCCAGCTCAGCTTCCCAGAATGCAGTGTAATAAAAAAAATCTTGGAATTCTGAGCTGGAAGCAGGTTTTTTAACTTGTTTTAGACATTCAAATGTTAACACAGATGTACTCTTTATTTGCTATATATATATATATATATATATATATATATATATATATATATATATATATATTTATATATTTATATATATATATATATATATAATTGAAGAGTGAAGCGGCCATGAATGTCCAGTAATCAAGTAATTTAGCAGCATATTGTGATACCTTTTGTATTGGACAAACGCCTTATTTATATTGATGAGGCAAAAAAAAAAAATGTATTTTATTGAAGGATAGTGATCATTTGAAGCCATTTATTATCTCACAGTTGTTTTTAATCATAATGATAGCAGATATCACCCAAATGGCTCTGAACAAAGATTTACATACCCTTGAATGTTTGGTCTTGGTACAGACACACAAGCTGACACACACAGGTTAAAATGGAAATTAAAGGTTATTTTCCCACACCTGTGGCTTTTTAAATTGCAATCTGTGTATAAATAGTCAATGAGTTTGTTAGCTCTCACATGGATGCACTGAGCAGGCTAGATACTGAGCCATGGGGAGCAGAAAAGAACTGTCAAAAGACCTGCGTAATAGAACTTCATAAAGATGGAAAAGGATATAAAAAGATATCCTAAACCTCGAAAATGCCAGTCAGTACTGTTCAATAACTTATTAAGAAGTAGAAAATGTGTGGATCTCTTGATACCAAGCCAAGGTCAGGTAGACCAAGAAAGATTTCAGTCACAACTGCCAGAAGAATTGTTCAGAATACAAAGAAAAACCCTCAGGTAACCTCAGGAGAAATACAGGCTGCTCTGGAAAAAGACGGTGTGGTTGTTTCAAGGAGCACAATACGACAATACTTGATAAAAAATGAGCTGCAAGGTTGAGTTGCCAGAAAGAAGCCTTTACTGCACCAATGCCACAAAAAAGCCAAGTTACAATATGCCCGACAACACCTTGACACACCTCCCAGCTTCTGGCACACTTTAATTTCGAATGACGAGACCAAAATAGAGCTTTATGGTCACAACCATAAGCGCTATGTTTGGAGAGGGGTCAACAAGGCTTATAGCGGAAAGAATATCATCCCCTCTGTGAAGCATGGTGGTGGCTCACTGATGTTTTGTGGGGGTGTGAGCTCTAAAGGCACGGGGAGTCTTGTGAAAATTGATGGTAAGATGAATGCAGCATGTTATCAGAAAATACTGGCAGACAAATTGCCTTCTTCTGCACGATGGCTGAGCATAGGACGCTCTTGGACTTTCCAGCATGACAATGACCCTAAGCACAGGGCCAAGTTGACCCTCCAGTGGTTAAAGCAGAAAAAGGTGAAGGTTTTGGAGTGGCCATCACAGTCTCCTGACCTTAATATCATCAAGCCACTCTGGGGAGATCTCAAATCTGCTGTTCATACAACATACGACGCAAGGCGAGCCGTTAAGACGTAGCACTTGAGCGATGAGCACCAAAGGCGCTCATCACCTGCGAGCCTCGCGTAGCAAGGTGAGCCGTTAAGCCACTACAACGCACTAACACGAAGAGGCAATGAAACATGCAGGACTTCCATGCCGAAAAACACTTCCTAAACAAGCGCTGGACAAACGCAAAACTTTAAAAAAAAAAATACGAGATAAACGGCCGAACAACTAAAATAAAAAAACATTAAAAACACACTAAATACACCCCCAAAAATTACAAAAACATCACAGACAGCACAGGGCAACAGCCAGGACATCTGGGAGTGAGGTGGAACGCAAATTGAACTCGGTTTAGGTGATTTTCGCCAATCGAAAATCGACTAAGTGAGGAAAAAACTAACCACCGAAAAAACACTGCCACATCACACTAAGACCTACAAAATACACTATACAATGCCGCTTTACACAATAAACCAACGGCTTTACCTCGTGCACGCAGCCTATTTGGAGTGCACACTTCAAACATTCATTACACTTTATAAGCAGGGCACCAACACTCACAATGTATATTCTATGCAGACGCAAAATACAAACAGATTGATAGCTCTTCAGCCTATTGCTCATTGCATAAATGAATTGTAAATAATTAAAGTATATTAATTTATTTAATAAATCATTCATTATTACTTAACTACATATATATATATATATATATATATATATATATATATATATATATATATATCAGAGGACCCAAAGTACACTACAGGAGAGGCTCGCAATGAGCGCCGAAGGTCCTCACAGTACAAAACGGTTTACATTCTGTGTCAAACAGCATTCCCATGGCATTAAATTTTATTGCCCCGTCATTTTTGACAGGCAAGTCGCTAGTGTATATATAATTCACATATATAGTTGTCAGTGTAGGTAACGTTTGCAATGTTGGTCACGCAGTTGAGTCCCTTGTGAAGTGAGGGACGCAACCGCGAGTCTTGCAAAAAAAAATAAGGAATTCATATGTAGAAAACATACCACACTCACACACAGCAGGGGAGAGACAGGAAGCCTGGGAGTGAGGCTGCAAACAAATTAGACACATATTTACCTTTTTCGTCACTCGGAAATCGGCTAAGCAACGAGAAAAATAAAAAAATTCTCAAACAGAACGAAAACGAGACTCAGCAATGCCAGATTCGCAGAACTTACAAAATACACAACGCAGAAGACGATAACACTTAATGAACAACGCCAGGCACGTGGGACTTCGAAAATAAAACCAACGGCAGCCAGTGTGCGCCACACAAACATTCAGCACACACACAGAGGAGAAAGACACAGGGAAGGCACAGGGGGGAGATGGTGGAAAGGGACACCTGGCATTCCCAAGCACTAAACTTGCAGGTTAACGAACCCTGACATGAGCGGCCCCGTACAGTAGGCCAGAGGAAAGGCTCACAATGAGTGCCAAAGGCACTCATTGAGAGCCATGCGATGAGCGGGAGAGCGTTGCAATGAGCGCCAGAGGTTGAAGTACACGGGGGGAGAGGCTCGCAATGAGCGCCAAAGGTGCTTAGAGGATGAAAACCATTACCAGCCTTACAATTTTATTCCCATCATCGTTGATGGGCAAGTTACTAGTATATATATATATATATATATATATATATATACATATATATATATATATATATACACATATATATATATATATATACACATATATATATATATATACACACATATATATATATATACACATATATATATATACACATATATATATATATATATATACACATATATATATATATATACACATATATATATATACATATATATATCACATATATAGTTGTGAGCAGGCGGGTTGTTGCTAACACTGCGGGCGCCGAAGGCGCTCCTTGCCAGCAACTGCGGACCTCGCAAAATTTACGGACTTACGAAACAAAAATACGAGACGCGTTACGACCTATTACGAAAAAAAAAAAACGAAATCTGCGCACATGAAAACATGAAAAACACAATAAATACACACAACAAATACATAAAAAGCTTACCTACAGCAAGGGGGGGCACCCAGGACCTCGAAAACTGAAGTTACACCTCCATTTAACTTGAAATAAAAGAGTTTACACACCCGAAAATCACCTAAGCGAGAGAAAAAATGGCCGCAGAACAAAACGAGGCTAAAGGACCCTAAACACGCAAAACACCACCAAACACCTACGGACCTACGACATCTGAAAATAAGGACGCAAAATCAGCCACAGCCGCATACCACACATTAGGCGCCATTTTAGAGCAATAACTTATACAATCCGGAAGTACACAGCTACCCTAACGGATTTGCCTTGCGCACGCGCACTATTACACTACACACATTCATGTCACTTATACAGCAGCTCCACAGCACTGATGCTGCGGCAACATGAAAACAGATTGCCAGCTCTTCAACACAATGCTTCCTGCATATATTACTTCACAATAGGTAAAGTATATTAATTTCTTATTTTATTAATTATTCATTGCCATACCAAAAAAACCACCAACGCTGCTCATAGCACACAAACAACCAAGAGGCTCGCAATGAGCGCCGAAGGATCTTAAAACACCAACAAAATTAATTTTGCACATAAACAACATTACCTGCCTTACAATCTTATTGCCGTCATTTTTCGACGGGCAAGTCGCTAGTGATATATATATATATATATATATATATATATATAATCATCATTTGCATTGCTCTCAAACTCTTCAAATCAAACTTTGCAACAAATGTTATGCAAATCTCTATACCAAGAGCTAATCTGGTGTCTAAGCTTACATGCCATTTATATTCAGCCCAGCGAAACCAATTCATTTTAATCAAGCATATCCATATTTTATAAGTGAAAAAAAAACAAACGTAGGTAATGCTGTCACACATCTAGAGTTGGCAAGTCTTTAAGGAATTCAAATGCAAAGTATTAAAAAGGAAAATATCTGATAGCCCGGTATAATTTAAATTATCATTTTAGAAGTTTGAATGTGACGAATAGCCTCTCGGCTCGAGATGGGAGCTCAGCCAGGCGTCAGCAGAAATGATACACGTGTTCTGTATGCATATAACTGCGCTCAATGTCTATGGCTAAGTCATTGCTCCCCACATCAGCTGTCCCCAGACAATAACCCTGGCTACTGAAGCTGATACAATCACTTTAGTATTATTCTCCTGTCACAATGGCAGTGTTTCCTGGGCTGGCTGTATTTTCTTTTCCTTTATAAATTTGTTCTCATCAGTTATATATTCATTTTTGCTTCAAATAAGTTTTAGGTGAATAATGATGATGAACATATTTAAGTCTTTTTTTTTTCTAAATGGAACTTTTATTTAAGGCAGATAAATATTAAAGACTATGCAAAGCATTTTGAATTTAAAGACGTGAGCTTTGGAGAGTCTACTCTTTCACTAAATAATTCAGAGGAACATATTGCCATTGTTTGGATGCGATCCTGGTGTCTGGCACGGGAGCATTTGAATTTATGACAAGGTATTGTCACCAACGGACTGCAGAATTCGGGAAAACACCTGCGGATACTGATGGAAAGGCAGCCTGAAACCATACACCTTATCTATAGTATGTCTATAAATGTATACTATGCTCATTTGAAGAACTTGACCTGATAATGACAAAATATACAGGTGTTAATTTGTTATTAGACAACTATAGATTGGAAAATTCTTCACATGTTTGTAAAGTATGCATCAATCTAACAACATGCAGTATTTTAAGATGGTATATCCCATGGATGTGTCATGGACATTGTATCCGTTACTGCTAGTCTGCCTGTAGCCTGAAGAGGAGGATTATCCTACTATGACATACTATTCTAATTAATTCTAAATTCCAGTGTCTATGTAAAGTGTCAGTCTTTCAAAAGAATGGCATATTATTAGAATTTATACCCCCCCTCCCATGGCAGGGTTTCTCATTAGGTCAGATATGCAGGTGCCTAGGGGCGCTTTCCTGAGAAGGATGCCTCATTTTACATTTCATAATGTTCCTTGACTTAAAAAAAGTAAAGATTGGCCACTAGGGAACTATAATGTCTGGAACTAGGGATTTACAAGAGGGAGGAGGTTGACACTCATTTCCTGCCCAGAATTCAGAGAAATACAGTTATGTCATCGCATTCTGGGAACCTGGATGCATGCAAATGAGCCCACAAAGGTTTCACTCTTTAATCCAGTACCATTTTAAACATGGCTCCTTTTAAGCATATGCTTGCTGTATTACACAGCTTTAGAGCATAGCATAGGATGGATTATGCACAAGTTAGGAGACCTACCCACAGACAGCTGTTTTGATCTTAAATGGATCTCATCAGTGTGGGGTTAGAACCTAACTCATAGGTTAGATTTTGTGGGAAGGCTATTAACCACATAATCATTTACCTGTGTTGGGCAAAAGAGCAAAAGAAGACTCCTTCATACAGAGAACAGTAAATAATTTGGGTTCTCCTTTGAACGTCTTAAGTAAGTAAAAAAAAAATATTTCCTGCCCAAAATTCAGAGAAATCCAGTTATTGCACTACACTCTGGAGTTTTATTGTCCGCAAAATCTGTAATTATGTATACATGTCTATGGGCACTATTGCATTCAAAGCCCGCGGTGGCCGTCGTACAGCCCGTATGTCTGCGGGATGGAAAATCTCTGTAGTTACAGAGCTATTATATTAGACTACAGACCGGTAGCCTTCAACCCGTAAACCCTGTTTCCGCATGTAAGCAATTCAGGGCTTGCTCATGCAAGCCTGTAGTTACTGCTTACACAGAGCCAATAGTAAAAAGGCCGTCATCATGATGTCAATAAAGCCTGCAGGAACCCCTGCAGGCTCCCTACATTAACACCTTAACTCCTCAAGCCCCCAATGGGATCCGGGACAGGGACTGCCAGGCACAAGTAAGAGGAGAGGGGTGGGTGAAAGAAGTGCAGGGGGCTTGAGGGGGGTGAATGATGCTGCTGCTGAGGGGCCTCTCACAGAGCAAGGTCCATGGTGCAACGCACCGGCTGCACCAGCGGTAGATATGCCCCTGTACTTCAAGTGTCTCTACATTAACCCTTGCGCCCCCACAGCATGTACATTAAGAATTAACCAATCAGAATGGGATATCCTACTAATGTTTAATTTTTAATGTAGCTTGTATTTTAAAATGTACATGATGTGGGGGTCCCAATCGGGACCCTCACAGAAAGGGTTAATGTAGGGAAACTGCAGGGGGGTTAATTTTAGGTGCCACGGGGGTACTTGAAGTACCCCCGTGGCAGGGGTTAACTATTTGTGTGCAGCGGGCCCTTTAAGTACCTGTGTCAGGGGAATTTAACCATTTCAATGCCGCGGGGGTCCCGATAGGAACTCCACAATAAGCGGTGAATCAAGGGACCTTGCGGGGGTCCCGATGGTAACCCCCGCAGCATGTGGCCAATGGGGGGTCTTATTTGCTGCTCCGGCAGCATACATAAGGGTTCTTAAAGCCCTTGCGAGTCCTAATTTAAACCCAATATTTTGGCCATTTGCGGGTTTGAACGCAAGTACGTCTTGGGGGAAGTGGAGCAAACTAATAGCGATTTGCGATTGTAATATTTACGGGCTGAAAGTATACATGGAGTATAAAATTAAGCAGGACAAGCAAAATTTATCATGAGAAATTGCCTGAAGAACTTTGTACCGAAGTTTGCAACATTATTCAGGAAACAACAACATAGATTATCCCCAAAAGAAAGAAAACTAAGAAGATAACTGGCTATCTTATGATGCTTTGAAGGCAGGCCAGGACAGAAGCAAAGCAAAAGCTAGTGGAGACAGAACGATATTTGTCCAACTGAATGCAGAATTCCAAAGGATAGCAAGAAGAGCAAAGGAGGCAACCTATAAATGAGTGATGTAAAGCAATAGAAGGAGATAACAGAATGGGAAAGTCAAGAGATCTGTTCAAGAAAATTGGGAATGTCAAAGGCACCTTTCATGCCAAAGTGGGAGTGATAAAAGACAAAAATGGCAGGGACCTAACAGAAGCAGATCAGATAAAGAAGTGGTGGCAGAAATATACAGAGCATCTGTACAGGAAGGATCTTAACAGCACTAATGACCTCAATAATTTGTCCAAGGAGCAAGAGCCAGCACATTTTTAAAACTCATCGGTGGCCAGTAAACTGGAAAAGGTCAGTCTATATCCCAATCCCAAAAATGGCAGTGCCAGAGATTGCACCAATTATCGAACAATTGCACTCATCTCATATGCATGAAAGGTAATGCATAAGATCTTACAAGCTTGGCTACAACAACATATGGATCGGGAACTACCAGATATGCAGATGTGCCATGTTGCGCAAAGTAAATGTTTATCTGGAACTCTCTTGCTTTCTTTATATTCTAGCGGACATTGGCAATTTGATCTCTTAAAATGCCAATGTCCTCTAGAAAATTGAGAAAGCAATAGAGTTCCAGTAAAACATTTACTTCTGCTTCATTGACTATTCTAAAGCCTTT
Source organism: Discoglossus pictus (assembly GCA_027410445.1). Classification (NCBI taxonomy): domain Eukaryota; kingdom Metazoa; phylum Chordata; class Amphibia; order Anura; family Alytidae; genus Discoglossus; species Discoglossus pictus. The sequence goes on from CM050164.1 coordinate 430,312,980, forward strand.
GACTGTGTGGATCACAACAATATGTGTCAAGTTCTTAAAGAGATGGGGGTACCAGACCATGTCATCTGCCTGTTGAGAAATTTTTATGTGGACCAAGAAGCCACAGTCAGAATGAAACATGGAACAACAGAATGGTTCCCGATCAGGAAAGGAGTCACATTACTGTGACCACTGCCTACTTTTGACATCAGCAGCTCATCGCCAATGAAATACAACACGTGTTGTGAGCTGGCCTGGTGGGTATATAAGGTAACATGTAGGCATTCTGCAAACATATGAACAATCGGTGTCATGGATAAAACATGCAATTTATCTGACTTTGTAAAGGGGATGATCATTTGCTTTCAGGCCAAGGGTGGCAGTATTTCTGAAATATCGCAGTTTGTGAACTGTTCTTGTGATGCTGTGGTTAAAGTGTATTGTGACTGGACAAACAGTACCAAATATACTGCATGGAAACTGTGGAGCACCACGTGCCATTAATGTGAGAGTTGAACCGACATGCTACAGTTGATCAAAAGGACATTATAGAGCTGGAAAAGGTAGAGAGGAGGGCAACAAATCTAATAAGGGGAATGGAGGGGCTAAGTTATGAAGAAAGACTAATCAAATTAAACTTATTTTCTCTAGAAAAAAGGCATCTAAGAGGAGATATGATTACCTTATATAAATACATCCAGGGTCAGTATAAAGATTTGTCAAGGGAGCTTTTTGTGCCAAGAGGTTTTCAACTGGCAAGAGGACATCCCTTGAGGTTAGAAGTAAAAAGATTCCACCTTAAAGAAAGAAAAGGGTTCTTCACAGTAAGGGTGGTTAATCTGTGGAATTCTCTACCAGAGGAGGTGGTGACAGCGGATTCGATAGATAACTTTAAAAAGGGAATTCAGGATTATCATGGATAATTAGAGAGACATCATTGATCCAGGGAGAAATCCAATCACCAGTATCTGGGGTCAGGAAGGAATTTATTGTATTTTCCCTTTGAGACAATTGGCTAAGTCTCTCTTGGGTTTTCTTTTTCTGTTTGCCTTCCTCTGGATTAATTAATAATTAAAAATAAAAAATTAATTAAATTAAGTAATTGATTAATAATTAACAGCTAATTAATTAATATTTAATCTACATATTGCAGATCAGAGGAGATCTTAAAAGGTTGAACTTGATGGACTGAAAGTCTTTTTTTTCACCTTAATTACTATGTAAATATGTAACTATGTTACTAGCATTTGTTTTTAACCTTCTCCCATATTCCAAGAACCATTGTTCCGGATGCATCTCTCTACTGGTAGCTTTTCGGCACCTCCATTACCATATGCTATTTGGATACCAGCAGGTTCGCTTTGGCTAGCAAACACTTACAAACCACTTTTTCTGCGGTTTGCAGGATTTTAGCAAGTGTTTATTTCTTCCCATAAGACTTATCAAGGGCAATGTGATAAATGTCCACACTAACTTCTACCATTTCTTATGGGTGTTAAGTCTACAATTGTGCAGCTAAGAGATCTAAAGGAAAGGGACCCTGTAGTTAGTGCTATGTGAAAAAAAGGTGCCTTTTCTCTTAGTTACCCTACTCTAGAAGCAAATGTGGTCAAGTACCAAATCGCAAAAACTTTGATCCTATACCTCGTTGACTTTTTGGCTTTATAATAAAATAGGCTACAAGCTTTTCACTTGTATTTTATATCACCATCACAATCCTTGTCTCAGGGCCCCATTGCTAGCTGACTGTGCTTTGTTGTATATTATTGAGGTTTGCAGATCTGTGTTTTGTATTACTGGCTCCGTTTCTTTAGTTGGTAGAGCTCATTATTACTACTAACAATGTGTTTAACAAATATATATAGAAGCCGGTGCGTGGGAAATATACAGCTATTACATTGCTGGTTTCTAGTGTGCAATTACCGGCTATTATGTTTTTTATTTTTAGGTAAAACTGTAAGATCAACAGTGCAGTCTATACTGAAATGTTTTAGTTTTATCACATTGTTTTGGTATACTGAAGGTTTTGGTTCAGAAAGTGTGATTGGGGTTCTTTAAATATCTTTAAAGCAGTATTTTATATAAGTCAGTTGAATGAAGCTACCAAATCCAAGCTGTGTACATAAGCAATTAATGTGTTTTAATAAATACATTTGTTTTGTTTATTTTTTTTGACCCAAACCATTTTCTTGAAGATCAGTTTAGTGTTATAATCAGCTAGGCCATTATTTAGTCTAACCACATTTTTAAATAACTATATGATGAACTTAAAGGGCCATTTTCTCAATGTAAGTGCTCTTCATGGTGTGAAAGATCAACAGATATGTTAAAATTATCTATTTTTATTATACTTATAACAGCTAAAAAATCAGGTATCCAAGGAGCGAGCAGTAATGGTGATTGTTTATAGGGAAGACAGCAGTTTTCCCCTCGACTCAAGACTGCACTGACCAGTTAACCCATAGCTGACATGTTTCGGTGATTCAAGCATTCCAGCATTTTCCTTTTTCTCACTACACAGAGCTGACCGGAGCAATCATTCCCCTCAGATGATCTGCATTTCAAATCTCAAATTCCAGAAGGCCAAGAGAGCAGAAACCTGATTTTTTTGCAGTAAGTAAACTATTACACTATTTACAAGTTATGTTGCTTTCATCCTGTAAATATAAGCAGTCTTACCATTGACTTGAATGGGGGACACACCCCTGCAACCCAATTGGCTCTAGTAATGCAAAAGCAAGTTGGCAGTCTATTATACATGTAAACACAGATTTTACGTGATTTGATTTCTCAGTGAAAAATGCATGTATTTCAAGAATTCAAAAAGTATTTTGTCATGTTTTAGGAGATCTTTACTGTGATGTGGTCCAAATTGTGCTAAATTAAGTTGTCCTTTAAGGACCTTATCCACCAGTTGTCAGCCTTTTGAATTTGATGATGTATGTAACATGCTTGTGCTTGTCAATGAAAACAATTACTTTGTGATATAATTTCTGAACTGTTTATAAATATTGTGAGTAGTGTGATGTTGTACAATACAATTTGTTGCTGTACAAGGATACATATTGCAAGCTGTATTTCTTGTTCTTAGTTGGTCATAGTTATTTTTAGTCTAAAGCAGTGGTCGTGATCCTGGTTGCTACCATCCACTAGTGTGTGATTCAAGCTGGTTGGAGAACTGGTGAGAGAGCCTGAGGAAAGCAGTCATGACCGGATCACTATCTAGTAAGTAAAGGGCGATACATAGCTAGGGTCATATGATTTATGTAACCAGAAATGAGCTAGGGTAAATTGAGTTACTGCGGCACTGGTGGGAATTTTACCATCAAAAGTGGACAGAAGGTATTAAAAGGTCGAGGCCAAACTCTAAGCATCATCCTGTATTATATGCAAGAAATTATTAAAAAACAAACAAAAAAAAAAACCCCAAAAGGTGTTTACTCATGATTCCCGATGACTGACACTTGTCCCTGTTATACACTGTAGTAGGAAAACAATGTTGGCGGCAAATTTGTTATCTTCTGTGAGGGAGGGGCAGACATTTCATGGCTCTATCACTGCTTCTTCGGTGGCTAGGGGTCAGGGGTGTAGGAGCCAGAATAATTCTTGGAGGATACAGCTCATTGTATATACAGCCAGCAAATTAGCTTATATACAGTATATATATATACACATACATACATACAAACACAAAAACAATCTGGGGGGGATTTGTCGTTCCTACACCCATGCTAGGGGTCATTTTTTATTGTATCACTTTAACCAATTTGAGCTTTAGTTGGTGGTTGCCACCTATAGATCTATTGCACTTTGTATTTGGGACCATGTAATTGGTGCGTAAAAACTCAACAAAAATAGTTTTCCCTGTTGTATCTCAAAAAGGGTATTAGATAAAGTTTCCCTGCACATTGTTGTTTTGTTGAATGAAGCTACCTGCGTGAGATAAAGTGTTTTAAACATATAATTGCCCTGAGGGCTTGTGAATCTTTGTAATCGTGTCATATTTATAAGCCAATGTGAAATATATACCCCGGAATGTTCTGTGTACAGTGAACAATTTTCTGATCCTTTCACACAAAGTGGATAACTAAACCTGAAACTTGATAGTATTTTAGAAAACAAAAATACAATATACCAAATTATTTACTACTGCAGGGATCAATTTTCTTTCATTGTCTGATTCTTCTTAATACTTTCTCAAGAAGATGTGCACTTGTAAACTAATGACCTTTTAATTAGACTTAATGAATGTACGCCCAAATGCAGATGTCCCATTCCCCAGCAGAGAGCAAAATGGTAGCTTCCACAGCAGCATAGTTGCATATAATATTTAATATATTATAGGCTGCATGATATTATTTTGTATATTTGCATATTTTTAAGTTCCGTATAGTAGTATATTTAAAAAATATGACCAGTACAGTCCTTTAATTTAATTATTTATAATATTTTAATATGCAAAATAGAGTTTTTGTAATGCTCTTTTAAAGGCATGATGGGGAGAGTTTTCGTTTTATGTCCTTTTAAATCTAGATCAATCTGCTATAGAGCCCTACACCAATTAATTCATATACAAGGTAATAATGATAACAGGAAATTAATTCAGTGATTAAAGGGCCATTTAAAAAAAAATAACAGTAAGTACATAAATATATAATTTAGGTTACACACACATTATTTAATCACACACATTTATTAAAAACAATTATTTTTAAAAATATGTTGCAAATATGGTAGGAAACGCATTTAACCCCACATAGTTATTTCAACTCTTGAAAAATTACGGGGCGGAGCAAGTTAGCTGGTGCCACTGATCAAATCTCTCGAATCTCTTCATGGGGAGTGTTCTGCTAACATCCCTTTAGGGGGGTGTTCTGTTCTTGATCATGTCAGGCTCGGAAAGTACGATGTAAAGAACACTCACTACTGGCAAGAACTCGCCCTAGAAGAAGGGAGTTCAGGGACCAGTGATCTTAGCTCACGCAATTTCTTTAAAATTAAGGATTGAAATAAGAAGTTCCTACTAACTTGCCTTTGAAACACAAGTAATGCATTTATTGTTTTTAAATCTATATGTGCATATACGCAGTTTGCTTGCGTCCTATCGCTACTTAGTATTACAAGAATTTCAGTGACCTTTTAAGGTGGTAAACACATAACGTAGCTTTCCCCGAATTGTCTATAGATTGATTTAACTCTCCAATTAACATTTAGTTTACTACTAAACAATAAATGCTTCATTTAATGAGAACTATGAATGTACTTAGGGAGAGACTAAGGTTATTTATTCAGCTTGACTTAACATTTCATATATGGAGAAAATAACTGAAGTTCACTATATAGTACAAAGGTATGGCCAATCACAACATAGTAAGTATAAAATGAGCTTGACTGGATTTAAAAGTGTTTAAATGACTGTGCTATGTTATGACTGCGGTCTTGGGGCACCACCTGATTATCGCTAATGGTCTTTGTTGACATGGGTGTAGAAGCTCAAAAAAACTTGGGAGGGATATTTCAACTCTTCTCCCAGGACAGAATACAAGGGCGGATCTACCATTGGTGCACCCGTTGCAATGCAATGGGGTCCTGCTCTGGGGGGGAGAAGGGTGCCATTGCTGCAGTGCCCCTTAACATTTTTTTTTATTTCTTTGTTTATATTTTCAATGCCCATGCCCCCCAATATAATTAAAAATTAGATATATAAATAAATTAGACACATTTTGGGTCAAAGCTCTCATGAGAAAGACTAACTGTTCCATAGCCAAATATGGTAATGCATGATTAAGTTTAATTTTGCTATTTTTGGTATCCCCTATTCATTTAACCTGGGGGGATTTGTCACCCCCCCCCCCCCCACCACCACCGCCAGTTCCTATGCCCCTGTTTGCTGACCACATTATGAGTTTTCAATCTGCTTCTCAACAATAATAAAACACTGTGTACTACTAACCATAGTGTCTAGAGGCCTATGAATTGTTGTTATTCATTCTCTTGGTTCTTGTCTCATCGTTTTTTGGGAATCTTATTTCAGCAAATCACATGAATGAAGCTCATGGACCAAGGGTGGTTAAAGTTCAAGATAAGACAACTGTTGGGCTTTTCAACCAAGAAAAGTTGTGGAGGAATGTCTTGTTCATGTGAAAGGAGGAACAATATTCACACTCATTTAATAAGAGATATAACAAGATCTACCCGAGGTAAACACAAGACTCAGGGAATGGATCAACTGAGCTATTGTAGAGAAGATAAAACAACTTTATGCATTACCCACCTAATATAAGTTGGAGTGAAGCAGTTCTGCTAGTCACCGAAACACAATAATTCACATTTCTTAGAAGCTATGTTAATTTTTTTTTTGTTTGCAGTTTTTATTGTTAACCATCTAGTAAGTAAACAAATTAAATTCTATTGTATTAGCTCTTCAATGACCCTTTAAGATTTCCTTGAGCACTCTAGTTTGTCATATTACAATGGGCACAGATTAGTCATTCTCTACATTCAACATCTCCTTCCCACCCACTAACATATAATTGCATATAATAAGTAAAACAATAAAAAAAAAATATTTGTTTTTACATTTTAAAAATACTTTTCCATTGTAAATTGTAGTCCTACAAAAGAGCATTATGTAAATATGACGCTAGTGGCTGGAGAGAACATACAAGGAAGTTCAATGGGAAACATGTTCAAAGTAAGATGTTAAAATAAACATTTGGCTACTACGGTAATTACTTTGGCCCTCATTCAATTGCAATTTGGCCAATTGAGTAAGGCTCTAAAAAAGCACATAACATAGTTTTTTAAAGAAGTTTTTAGTTAGTAAACATCTATCCAAAATCAAGGTTTTTACTAACTAAAAACTTCTTTAAAAAATATATGTTATATGCCTTTTTAGAGCCCTATTCAATTGGCCAAATTACAATTGAATGAGGGCCTTTGTAATTATGTATTTCAATGTCCCTTTAAAGAACCACTGTACAGTGAAAAAATATATAACTTAATAGCATAATTAGTCCGTGAAAAAGCCATGAAGCTATTTTTTAATTATAAAAAATAAGACATTTTTTGGGGGCAGCCATGATACTTTGGCAAAAGTAGTCACTGTGTGCGTGAGAGGTGTTTACTGCAAGAGCGGATCTTACAAGTATGTTTTTAAGCTGCTACTTCTGAGCAGGTGTGGGAGGAAGGGAGTAGGTGTCATATACCAAAATATCCAATTATTTAACAAATCCACCTCACCAAACCATCTTCCTTCAAAAAAATGGATTTTCTCTAAAATTGATGTTATGTCCATAGCTTACACAGCAGCTAATGTTTGTAAAGTATGTATCAAACTAACACGTGCATCATTTCTTAAACTACCGTATATACTTGAGTATAAGCCTCTCTACCCCCCCTGTCTCTTTCCCTTCCCCATCCTCATCCCCCCTCATTCTAAACCTCCTGTGTCTCTTTCCCACCCCCCTCCTCATCCCACCCCCTCATTCTAAACCCCCCTCCTCATTCTACCCCTCTAAATACCTCCCCCTCTCCCCTCACTTACCTGCATCTGAAGCTTCTGCTCCGGCCTCCGCTCCTTCCGGCGTCTTGACGTGGCGCGCATGTGACATCACGTCATTATCATATACCGGGTGCCGGGAAGGGAAGGAGATGGGGGAAGAGACACAGGGAAGGGAGAGGGGAGAAGAGACACTGGAGAGAGAGGGGGACACAAGAAAAGGGTACACAAGAGGGGGACACAGAGGGCACAAGAGGGACACAGGGGGCAGCACATTTCCCACCCTCAGCCTATACTCGAGTCACTCATTTTACCCAGTATTTTGTGGTAAAATAGGTGCCTCAGCTTATACTCGGGTCGGCTTATACTCGAGAATATACGGTAGTTGTTTCTTAATTTGAAAAAAATCTTTCTTTTTGAGCCAGTTTTCAAATAACTTTTGTAATAAGAAGTTTTCCATTAATTAACTATTTCCACCTTTTACCATCAACTCCTTTCAGAGATTCCAATTATGGTCTCTAGTTTTATTCCTCCATAACTTGCATGCGTAGCCAATGATACAAGAGTTTAATTGGTACTGAGCTAAGAGCGAGCTGTCGGGCAAACCTAATTTTACAGTGTTAGAAGATATAAGGTGGATTACCTTGAGCTTTATTCCCGTAACAAGCTGCACGCTTAAATAATACAATTGCAGTCCTGTTCGTTAATTAAAAAAAAAATAAGATGGTACAATAATTCATCGCGCCCAGTTAACAATAATTAACTGGTAAATTAATATTCACTACAGGGAAATTGAAAAATCAGACTATCACTCCTGGGAGCTTTTTATCACTTGGTGCCATTACATCAGTTTAATTAAAATATTTTACATATAGAGAATAACGAGAGGGAAAGTTTTATTGATTCATCTCAGCAGAATATACACACTTAGTTTCAAGCTGTGCACAAATCCCCCAAAGGTATATTAGTACAAAGTGCATGTATCTGTTTTTCCACCAATAGCTACTGATTAAGAGCCGTAAGCTCAGAAATCTTTGAATGCAAAAATAAATTCAAGACGGCACTGTAAAGCTCTGTAAATGCTAGGGATCATAATGGGGAACATGAGGATTAATAGCAACCCCCTCTCAAGCTTGCACATCAGCCCAAATCCGAGATTACATTAACGGTTTATTTTCCGGCCGCAGCGTGGCCGGGTCTGAGGTGCTCAAAGCCCTCTGGACTTTTTACATGGATACGTGATATAAATTAAAAATAAAAATGTATTTACGGATTTGTAGGGGAATGTTGTGCTATTAATGCTAACACCTACAATCACTTTATAGTCTCATAAGAGTGCAGGATGGCTTTATTATGGCTTTATAATGTGCTTATTTGTGTGCCTGCAGGACCTTTTTGCTGCAAGTAAGCTGCGGCTCGGTTTTAGCCTTGCAGAGAGGTTTCCCAGAGCAATTGAATAGCAACCAGGATTTTCTTACGGCCGAAACTCTTGCGGCCGTTTAAAATCAAAGGCTTTCCTCCGGCGCGTGCGGCCGCAAGGGATAGCAAGGCGCCGGCCGCAAGCCTGCCGGAATCCCCGGCCGGAAGGGATTAGAATAGGCGAATAGCTTGAGGCCGGTCCTTGCGGCCCCGCATCTCCTACGGCCGATAATAGAACGAGGCCCTATGTATGAAGGTGGAATGGTGCACATTCAAGGTGAGTATAAAAGGTATGTATTCTCACCACCGTAGTAGAGCCTCACATTCCCTATGTATAGTTAGGTAATGTAGCCAAGTGTGTGTGTGTGTGTGTGTGTGTGAAGGTTATACAAAACCAGCACAGAGTGACCATTTGAAACAAGAAAAATTATGGTGGCAATTTATTTGGGTGATTAGGACCTGTGGCACTGATCCCAAGGGTAGGTGCACTATCTATAAAAATGTCTGTGAGTAGCCCTTGCAAGAGGGACCTCAATTAGGGCTCAACCACTGCAGTTTAGTTATTAGAGGAAGGTTACCAAGAGAAAGACTGCTGTCAGGGTCAACATTTCCATCAATCACCTTCACAATTAGGACATTTGTAAATGACTTATAGGATTGTCCAAATTGGGAGAACAATGGCCCCTATTTAATTGCAAGCCCGTTATTGCCTTCAAACCCAATTTACTCAAGCCCACTATTACAGGCTCACAGCCCCAACATGCAAACCATGAACCCGTAAGTAGCATTTCAGGTCATGATCAATTAAGTAAGCCCATAAGTTACAATTTAAACAGAGCCAATAGTAAATGAGACCATCATCATGACGTCAACAAAACATGGAGTTTAAACTACAACCAATTCGTGTTTAGAAGTCTGTTTTGTAATCGGACTCACAATCCAGAAACGTAGAAATCAATAAAAGCCAATAAATCAACTGTTCTAGTCCATGTGGGTCCCATGATATGTATTAACGCATTGATTCCCGAGATCGATGGTGGCACAACTTTAGCACGCCTGACTAATGCGCAGCGACACAAGCGCACGCATGCATGCGCTCCAGACAAAATTGCGCTTGTGAAAAAGCGCGCCCTGACATCTGAGAGCATCTCTCTCACTCAGTGCCCGCATTGGCACCGTGATTATGAGAGAAGACGAGCAATGAGGAGGGAGATCAGATAATGTAATGTCTCAAGACAGGGTTGAGGAGTTAGGGAGTGTAAGCTGAAGAGGTGGTGAGTGGAAAGAAGGCTGAGAAATGGTGAGCACATTGAAAAAGCGAGGACAAAGTGATATGCAGAGAATGAAGAATCGATGAGTGGAGCGAGGGCGAGTTGAGATGATGACTCTTAACTAAAATTGCGTGTTTCTGGGCAGCAGGGGAGCAGACATTCAGTCCTAGAGGTGACTGCCTTTGCAAAATACTCACATGACATCAATGTGTCAAGGTATATACAGCTCTCCCCTGTCTCCTTATATATTCTGTCACCGTGCCAATGCGGGCACTGAGTGGGAGGAATGCGCTTTTTCACGGGTGAGCTTTAGTTTGGAGCGCATGCGCCGCCAAAAATTTCTCAGGCACATTGAAGTCGGGGTGCTGAGATCGATATAACACGGAAATAAAACATATGTATTTGCAGATTTGCGACCTTAAGACTGTTATGTAATTAATTCTAATGCCTTTCATTGCTTCCCCAGTATTTTTAAGTACAGTTGTGTGTGTTTATTTGCTGCTGCAGCTATACGAACAGGTGTTTAACCCACTTGTGAGTCCTATCTAATGCTTGTATAATTGTTTGATACATTTACCATTTACGGGTTTGAAGGCAATTGCAGGCTTGTTGAATTGTTGTAATTGATTATGGTTTGTGCGTCTTTAGCACTGGCAACATTTGCGGACTTGAAACATCAAAGGAGGAGATCGGACGGTGTTACGTTTTTCGACAACTCCAGTGCTTTTGAACCTGTAACTCGCAGTTGGAATGTGAGTAGCTAAAAGTAGTCAAATTTACTTAATCGATTAGGTCACATCAGTATTTTAGTGGTTCTATCTATTTCCATTTTCACTTTAAACAAATGTCATCCTTTTCCACTGACCCCTTATTAGTAAAGTGGAGCAGATTATAACTGGCATAGTCAGTTGGTGGTGGTAAAAAGGCTTCCTAAATTGGAAAGGTTAAATATAATGAAACTAGCTCTAGGGCAGTTACAGTCTAGAAAGCTGTCTAGGTTTGTAGAGCAAGGTCACCTGGGCATGTTTTTTGTAAAGTGATTTATATTCATGTTTTGAATTTATTAAATTGATTATAATAAATAAATGGTGTAACCCCTATGTACATTTCATGTGTCAATGTTCTATTATTAGAATGATTTAATATTTATAGGAAGGGATTGTGTTGTAGAGGTGAGGACCAATCAATGAAAAGCATTTCATTATGAACAATGCCTCAATCCTGGTGTGTTGAAAGGGCCAACTGTGGTTTGTATAATAAAAGGTTTATCTGCTGTGTGAGATGAACATTTTTCAAGAACGACACTTGATAGTAGGTAAATGTAGAATATAAAAAATAAGAACACCTTTGATGCAACAAAGAAATTAGTTTGTTAAAAATGTAACATGCCTGCAAAGCATGAATAAATTAACATTAGCGGGTATGCAAGACAAAAAGAAAAAAAAATGTCAAGAGAAAATTTCCTATTTAGAAGAGTCTTGTGAGAGATTCCATCTGAGGCTTAATGGGAAGGGATATCCTAAGGGGCCCTGGGGATCATCAAAGATTTGGATATTGTTTTATAACCTAACCCTGACTTGTACTTCTCAACAACATTGTCCTTTACTTGTTTGGAGAGTTCCTTGGTCTTCATGGTAGTGTTTGGTTAGTGGTGCCACTTGGTTAGATGTTGCAGCCTCTGGGACCTTTCAAAAAAGGTGTGTATATGTAATGACAGATCATGTGACACTTAGATTGCACACAGGTGGACATCATTTCACTAATTATGTGACTTCTGAAGGCAATTGGTTGCACCAGAGCTTGTTATGGTCTTCATAACAAAGGGGGTGAAAACACACGCACATGCCAATTTTTCTCATTTCATCAACTTAGACTATTGTGTTCTGATCCATCACATAAAATTCAGATTAACAAAACATTGAACTTAAGGCTGTAATGTAAAAAATAGGTAAAAAGTCAAGGGGATGAATACTTTTGCAAGGTGTATATTTATAATTTCAGTACTTTTTTCATGTTCGCTTTTTTTTTTTTTTTTGTCCCTTTGGTAGTCCCCCTGCCACCTAGGCCCATGCCCCATTGTCCCCCTCAAACTCACCAGGCTCTCCTCCCTCTCTTACCCTGATCCGCAGTAATGGTTTTCTGTGCCTCTTCGGGGCCTACCCTGCCGGCAATCTTAACTGGGGCTTATTTTTGGGGCAGGGCTTATATTACGAGCATCCTGAAAAATCATACTAAGGCTTATTCTCCGGTTAGGTCTTATTTTCTGGGAAACACGGTTTGTGCATAAATAAGCAGCCCAAAGGATCGAGGGCAGCAAATAGGAGCAATAGGAGACCAGACTCAGGCAAGAGATTATACAAAAGAGTGAGCCATCTGTATTCATATGGAAGCTGTAAAAAAAATATCCAGCCTGTATCTTCTATATTCATCTCAAGAGCAGAGTTTCAACAATTTAAAAGTAAAATATTTCTGCTTTAAATCAATTACTGATAGCGGTTAGTTTATGTACTTTGACTCAGGGAGAAGCCGTACCCATTTTGAAATACAAGCTGGGAGCAAGTAACTTGCAGTTCATTTCTGTTGCACCAAGCTGTCTGCTGAGCCATTAGTATCACAATTGTATTGTATTATACCTGTACTGGTGTATTATGAATAAAGATTAATAATAATAATAATAATAAAAATAATAATAATAATTGATTCATTATTAATTAATGGTTGTGGGCTAATATATTCACCACTTAGCCACAGTGCGCCAAATTATGAGTTACTACTGCGGTTTTCCAAAGAAATCTGGCTAAAAACATAAGACAGATAGGAAGAGTATGTTGAGATATCACTGTAAGTGTCAAAACCGCGCTCGAAGAAGAAACAACAGTAAATATATATGGAAGATAAATGTTGTACCAGGAGGGTGAATATGAGGTTATATTTCAGAAGTACCTGGCACAATATAGTCACTAAAACATAAAGTACTGAGCAAAAAAAGGAAAGTGCTTCACCAAATCCTAAACCTGATGACGCGGATGTTCATCAAACTGACTCTCTCATTTGTGTATTTATTGGACATCTAAAGATGTTTTTACGCCACAATAATAATAAAACCAAAAACACATTTTTATTCTGCAATGTTGGTATATTTAAAACACAATTAAAAAAATCAATACAAATACACACATGCATTTGTCTTCTCCTTATATTTGCAGATTATACATTTTATTTTAACTTCTGAATTTTCTTGCCTTATCTTTTACACTTTAAAAGACCACTGTAGTTCAAGATGTATGTAATAAACTAACAATCTTAGCTGTGTAACCAAAAACATTTTTAGAAATAAGTCAGCTACTGTATTCGAGATTCCTTCTTGTCTTTCCTTCATCATTTCTAGATAGCTTGAAGTCCGGGGGAGGAGAAATTGGTTAGATAATTACAACTTATAGAATTTGACACCTACCATGCACATTCTCAGAAGCATACAGCCAGTAATAAGCAATACGTTTTGCTCCTGCAGAAATATAAACTCCCCTCTCGTACATATACAACCTTGACCAAAGTATCATGGATGCCGCAAGAGCCTTCGCTTTATGACTTTATCCCTGCCAATTAATGATCATAGTCATGCTTAAGTATGTTTGAAACCTATACATTTTTCATTGAACAGTGGTCTTTTAAGTTTTTAAACATCCAGGTTGTTATTAGCTATGACAAATATAAGTTTCTCAGTACAAACCACATACTTCTAGTTGATTGGGAAAAACAAATCTGTAAAAAATAGACTTTAAGGAATTACAATGGCACTTTATATTATCCACTGGATATTCGGAGTCCATTTCCCACAAGTAATTTATCAGCGTCCTTGGATACCCAACTGCTTTGTTGCCAAATTGATTTTGTAAAAGCAGTTGACCTAACAAGGATGATGACCTAGAAAAAAAAGCCAGGACGGTAAATAATTAGCTTCGGCTGTTTAGGAGATGCAGCACCAGCTCCTCGTCTTCTGCCAAGGAAAGTCCAGTGTCGAGTGGCTCAAACATCACGTCTGTGCTCTTCTTTGCCCTTTTCTTTTTGAAGGTTTCAGAACTCTCTGATTTTAGTGGTCTCTTTCTTGGTGGCTCGTCTTCATGGTCACTAAAAACAAATAAAAGTAATTTATAATCATTGTGGCACCAATAAATATGGGAACTGGAAAGCATAAAACAAGATTTTAGTTTAGATGTTTAGCATACTGCATGCATTATGTGTTCTTGTTAAACATCATCACTGAAGGTTGCCAATAAGAGTGGTTTGCTAATTGGCAATATCCACTGGCTGCATAGTCCAACACATATTATATTGCTCATGGAGAGGCGTGGAGAGGGTAGAGGCGTGGAGAGGGTAGAGGCGTGGAGAGGGCAGAGGCGTGGAGAGGGCAGAGGCGTGGAGAGGGCAGAGGCGTGGAGAGGGCAGAGGCGTGGAGAGGGCAGAGGCGTGGAGAGGGCAGAGGCGTGGAGAGGGCAGAGGCGTGGAGAGGGCAGAGGCGTGGAGAGGGCAGAGGCGTGGAGAGGGCAGAGGCGTGGAGAGGGCAGAGGCGTGGAGAGGGCAGAGGCGTGGAGAGGGCAGAGGCGTGGAGAGGGCAGAGGCGTGGAGAGGGCAGAGGCGTGGAGAGGGCAGAGGCGTGGAGAGGGCAGAGGCGTGGAGAGGGCAGAGGCGTGGAGAGGGCAGAGGCGTGGAGAGGGCAGAGGCGTGGAGAGGGCAGAGGCGTGGAGAGGGCAGAGGCGTGGAGAGGGCAGAGGCGTGGAGAGGGCAGAGGCGTGGAGAGGGCAGAGGCGTGGAGAGGGCAGAGGCGTGGAGAGGGCAGAGGCGTGGAGAGGGCAGAGGCGTGGAGAGGGCAGAGGCGTGGAGAGGGTTCAGGCGTGGAGAGGGTTCAGGCGTGGAGAGGGTTCAGGCGTGGAGAGGGTAGAGGGAGACCAACCCTACCCATGGTTTGAAACGGACTATTCTGATTGCACAATGCGTACATTTTCACAATTGTCACTGTTATTTGATTTTCAAGTGCTGATTCTTATTTTTTATTACTTCATGTTGAGAAATTAAGGCAATGGCTGTCATAGAAAAGGATAATTGCACATAATAATAATAATAATTAAAGTCTGTACTTATTTTTAAAATACATTAAGAACATTATCAAATGTAATTCTGTAAAAGATCTTTTTGAAATATTGGGAATACATGGCCACATTAAAATGCATTAATGAAAAGTAAATAATTGCAGAAATATGATTGAGGGCACTTTATTGTAATTAGTCATCCATATTAGCGACATGTATGCCCCAAGAAATAGCACTTAACATCTCGTTGTTTGTAGACTGACAAAACCATTTCTCTGTATAGCATTTTATGTTCTAGGTTACAGAGAGAGCTTTAGGAAGCATCATAGGGTCTGTGCCTGATGTGCTCTACTTCCTATAGGATACACAGCCCCTGTGATTGTTTAGCAAGAGACAGAGACCAGAGAGAGAGAGAGGGCAGAGACCAGAGAGAGAGAGAGGGCAGAGACCAGAGAGACAGAGTGGGGTGAGACCAGAGAGACAGAGTGGGGAGAAACCAGAGAGACAGAGAGGGGAGAGACCAGAGAGACAGAGTGGGGTGAGACCAGAGAGGGGAGAGACCAGAGAGACAGAGAGGGGAAAGACCAGAGAGAGAGAGAGACCAGAGAGAGAGAGAGATCAGAGAGAGAGAGGGGGGAGAGACCAGAGAGAGAGGGGGGGGAGAGACCAGAGAGAGAGAGAGACCAGAGAGAGAGAGAGACCAGAGAGAGAGAGAGACCAGAGAGAGAGAGAGACCAGAGAGAGAGAGAGACGAGAGAGAGAGAGAGACGAGAGAGAGAGAGAGATAGACAGAGAGAGATAGACGAGAGAGATAGACGAGAGAGATAGACGAGAGAGATAGACGAGAGAGATAGACGAGAGAGATAGACGAGAGAGATAGACGAGAGAGATAGACGAGAGAGATAGACGAGAGAGATAGACGAGAGAGATAGACGAGAGAGATAGACGAGAGAGATAGACGAGAGAGAGACGAGAGAGAGAGAGTGGCGAGACGAGAGAGAGAGAGTGGCGAGACGAGAGAGAGAGTGGCGAGACGAGAGAGAGAGTGGCGAGACGAGAGAGAGAGTGGCGAGACGAGAGAGAGAGAGTGGCGAGACGAGAGAGAGAGAGTGGCGAGACGAGAGAGAGAGAGTGGCGAGACGAGAGAGAGAGAGTGGCGAGACGAGAGAGAGTGTGGCGAGACGAGAGTGGGGAAAGAGGACGGTTCAGATGGAAGTGAAGTGGATAGTGAGACTAGATTGCAGAGATAGAGAGGAGAGTGAGAAGTGGGGGTGAAGAGAGAGAGGACAGTGCAGAAAGAGAAGGGTGAGAGAGAAGAGGGAGAGAGGAAAAGTGAGAGAGAAGAGTGAGAGTGGAAAAGTGAGAGAGAAGAGTGAGAGGGAAGAGGAGAGATGAAAGTGGAGAGACCGAGAAGAGAGAGAGGAGAGTGAGAAATGATAGAGAAGAGTTGAAAGAATCACTTTTTTCCTGCACATATAAATCTTTAAGAGATGAATGTCCCTAAAATATCAGCACAAATAAGTAACTACCCACAGCTAAAAAAAACAAAAAACTGTGTGTTCTGCTCGGAGAGTGAGAAGAAGCCAACAACACCCTGCGAATGATATCACGGGCAAGAGTAGAGGGCTCAGGAACCTCTGCCCCATTAGGTTTCATTTCTTCACCCCTGCAACATCCTGTATCTTGTACTTAGCTGATGGGGAGGCTGTGCTATAATTAATTAGATGTTAATGAAACTTTCAAGGTAAGCTCTGTATTTTTCATGGTAGTAATTACTAAGCCAGGAAATACATTCTACTTTAGTATAATTATTGAAAGTACACTGAAAAACAGGATAATAAATGTATTTTTAAAGGATGGTTTACATAGATACATAAATATGAGACCTGTATTATGCATACAAAAGAACAAATCATGTTTTAATTGGACTTGGCACTAGGAATATATAAATAAAAGATCCATCAATTTAAAATGTAATTCCGTGCAATGGTTCATTTATTTTGCTGATTATCTTTATGTGTTTATCTAGTGGATCACTAAAATGCATCCCAAAAGCAAACATGGCTTTGCAGTTCCAATTGGTGCAATGTATTTTTTCTTTTGCGGATCAGATGTCGATGCTATAAGGAGCTTTTGTGCTTCCAATTCCATACGTCTGAAATGGTCTCTAAAGAATCAAACTATTCATTAGATATTAAGTGGCTCCATGCAGAGTAATACACAAGCAGGGTAGGAATGCTGGAGGCCTAATTCCCAGGACGCTCATCATGAACCAATCAGCACTAATATGCTAGTAGACAATTACTTAACCTAATCTATTCCGCTCTATCCACCTTTACTGCTGAAGGGGACAGTAAAGCTTTCCATAGCAATGTGTTGCAGTCTCCTCACTTGTAGCAAGAAGCTTGCAGGCCCACATTCGTATTGGATTTTAAATAACAGATGCACTCAGGCGTCTATGTTTTTTAGTGGTAATGATCATATAATATGTTTTAATTGCTTTTCCTATTAAGTGCCAGAACTGTAGCTACAAATAATATCATTTAGTCATTTATTTATATATCTTTGTACTAACCAAATGGGTGAAACATAAATAAAGCAAAATATGGTATTGATTACTAAAATATAATAAAATGGCATGGATGTTTTAAGCAAGTAAGCGTAAAAAGACATGTATCTATCTATCTATCTATCTATCTGTATCTATCTATCTATCTAATCTATTTATCTTATCTACCTGATCTATCTATTTATTTATCCATCTATTGATTTCTATCTAATTATTTTTGCCTAATGCAGATGCAAAGAGAGTATTACAGTATAAAGTAATACCGTTTAAATGAACCAATAATCAATATTAAGAGAAGCTGTTGTAAAGAGGGACATTTTCTTCAGGTCTGGAGCAATAATGAGTTATCTGGTGGTATATACAAATTAAACACTTTCTAATATGGATGGTTAGTCCAATAAAAAAAGTATATATATACTAGCGACTTGACCGTCAAAAAATGATGGCAATAAAATTTGACGCCATGGCAATTCTGTTTGCCACACAATGCAAGGCTATGGCACTTCTGAGCACCTTCAGCTTTCATTGCGAGCCTCTAGGGTGCCCAAACCGCAATACATGCCAACTTTTTTTCCCTCTAAGTGCCAACACGGCAATTAAACCTGAATACTGAGTCTTAGACGAACAACGACAGGAACGCAGAACGTTGAAAATAAAACAAATGGCAGTTAGTGTGTGCCACGCAAATGGTGCTCAGAGGAGCAAAAGCTTCACATTATGTGGCAAACAGCATTGCCAGCCTTACAATTGTATTCCCGTCATGCAATGAGAATACAATGCACCTCACTCTTTCAATCCAAAAATAGCAATTTTATACATTGCTCCCTTAATGCATATGCCCGCTTCCCCTTGTCGCCCCCTTCTCCCTTGTCTCTCCCCTTCTCTCTTGACTACCACTCACTCTTGTCTCCCCACATCATTGTCTCTCCCTCCACTCTTGTCTCTCACTTTCTCACTCCCCCTTGTCTCTTACACCCTTCTCTCTCTCCCATTTTCCCTTGTCTCTCCCCTGCCCCTTATGTCTCCCCTTCCCCCTTGTCTCTCCCCCACCTTGTATCTCCCCTTCCCCCTTGTCTCTTCCCCCATTTTTCCCTCTCCCCCCACCCTCCTCTCTCGCCTCTTGTCTCTCCCCTCCCCCTTGTCTCTCCCTCCAGCCTTGTCTCTTCCTTTCTCCCTTGTCTCCCCCCCCCCTTGGATCATACACCCTTCTCTCTCCCCTCCCCTTGTCTCTCCCCTTCCTCCTTGTCTCCCACCACCCCTGTATCTCCCCTTCTCCCTTGTCTCTTCCCTCCATCCTTCTCTCTCTCCCACCCTTATTTCTCCTCTCTTGTACCGCTCACAATTGTCTCTGTTTTCTCCTTTGCCTCTAACCCCCCTTGTCTCTTTCCTTCCCTGTGTCTCTCCCTCCTCCTTTCTTTCCATTCTCTACCTATCCCTTTTGCCTCTCCCCTCTCTCTCACTCCTCCCTTCTCTCACTCTCCCTTCTCTACCTCTCACTTTTGCATCTCCCTCTTCCTTTCTCTCTCCTCTCCCTTCCTCTCATGTGCCTCTACCTTCTCTCCCATCTCACTCTCTTACTTCTTCCTTTCCCTTCTGCCTCTCCCTATTTTCTTTCTCTCCATCCTCCCTTCTCTCTGCTCTCCTTTCTTCCTCCCTCCCTCCTTCTCTGCTTATCTCTCCCCCACCCTTGTATCTCCTTCACTCTTGTCTCTACCCCCACCCTTGTCTCTCCTTGTACTTCACTATTGTCTCTCCCACCATTCACTCTCTCTCCCCCTTGTCTCTCCCCTCCCCATTGTCTCCCCCCTTGTCTCTCCCCTTCCCCTTGTGTCTCCCATTACCCTTGTCTCTCCCACCCTGCTCTCTCTACCCCCTTGTTTCACCCAACCTTGTCTCTCCCATTCTCCCTTGTCACCCACACCCTTCTATCTCTCTCCCACACTTCTCTTTCCCATTCTCCACTGTCTTCTCTTTCCCATTCTCCACTGTCTTCCCCCTTCTCTCTCCCCTTCTCCCTTGTCTCCCCACCCTTCTCTTTCCCCTCTTGTCTCTCCACTTCCCCTTGTCTCCCCCTTCTCCATTGTCTCTCCCCTTCTCCCTTATCTGTCCAACTCCCCATTGGCTCCCTACACCATTGTCTCTCCCTCCACTCTTGTCTCTCCCCTTCTCCCTCCCCCTTGTCTCAACCCTCTTCTCTCTCCCCCTCTCCCTTGTCTCTCCCCTACCGCTTGTCTCTCCCCTGCCCCATAACTCTTACCTTCCCCTTGCCTCTCCCCCTGCGGATCTCGAGGAGAGTCTGTTCGCCTGCGCCGCGCACGCTAGCACAGCCCTTCCTTTTTTAAGTGACGGGAGAGCGGTCAGGCGCCGTGCGCGCGTGATGAGCAGACCCAGCATGCTGCCGGCGACCTATGGCCACGTGCCCACAGAAGGGGCACGGCGTGCCACCTGTGGCACGCGTGCCATAGGTTCGCCACCACTGCTCTAGGGGCCTCACAATGAATGTTACTGGCTTGGGTTAAGCGTTACTGGCTTGGGTTAAGCGTTACTGGCTTGGGTTAAGCGTTACTGGCTTCAGACACTTTTTTAACTGCCTTCGGTCTCGTTTCCATCCTGTTACGTTTTGTCGGCCCCCAGTTTTTTTTCTCACTTAGGCAATTTTCAATCGTGTAAAATGGCTCAAATTAACCTAAGTGTGTAAGTTAATTTGAGGCATATTTTTTTATTGTTTGTTTGAGTTTCGTGGTTCAGCCGATATACTTTTTGAAGTACTACAGGGCTCGCGATGGCCTTCGGCCCGTATTGCAGCTAAGTCCCACGGACTTGTGATGAGGGCCTGCAGCGCTCATTGCAGCTAACTAACTCCTGCGGGCCTCGTGATGAGCGGCAGCGCTGCAGGTGCTAATCGCAGCTAAGTCCTACGGGCGTCCACCCCCGCAAAGCGAGCCCAGCAGAGCAGCACCACAACTCATAGTCAGACAACTATATATGTGATAACACAACCATCTGTTACAGTCAAAATGATGCTTATCCTTTAGATTGTAAGTCTGCGAGTTCTCAATCTTGCAAGGTGGTTTGTGGAAAGTACTATGGGCACTGGACTCTAAGCTCAAAGACAGAGCCCTCCATTCTTTGTGTCAATATTGTTTTGCCTTGATCACAACGTATGTATAGCGCTAAGGAACATGTTGGCGCGTTACAAATAAGCAATAATAATAATGTTACAGATTAGTTTTAATGAACTAAAAAAACAATAGCAGCTGTGTAAACCAATAACATAAAAGCATTTTAGCTGAAAATATAAAATACTGTTAAATATTAAAGTTTCCAGTTTAAAGGGATATGGAAGGTTCCCTGTTTTTAATATAAACAACCTAAATGTGTGTTTGTATATCTAAACATCATTTTATTAACACATGCTTAAACGCTCTGTTTTTACTTACTAAAACCTTCCAAATTGTTCCACAAAAGGTCTGCCCCCAGCAGCTCATGCATACAGTGTCTCTATAGTACTAGATGTACTAGCAACTGACATTGTTTTTCAGCAGCAATTCAAATATGATTGGTTAGTGCAACTAGGACTA
Organism: Discoglossus pictus; assembly: GCA_027410445.1. NCBI lineage: Eukaryota > Metazoa > Chordata > Amphibia > Anura > Alytidae > Discoglossus > Discoglossus pictus. Next base: position 430,334,387 of record CM050164.1, read on the forward strand.
GGAACATTGTGTGCAGGAGCAGACCTTTGCAGGGACTGTTTGGAACATTTCAGTGAGTAAAAACAGAGCTTTTAGATATGGAAACAGACCCTTAGGTAGTTTATTTAACTTTCCTGTTTCATCCGTGCCAGCAGTGGCCAGTAGGTGCGGCGATGCTGGCTTTCCAAGACCTTGTTCAATTTGTGAGTGTCACATTTAGGGGTTAGTGGTTACGGTAGCAGAAGATGATAAGCTTTACATAGTAATGTAGTGCCCTAACCCCTAAATCTAACTTAAAAACAAATAGAACTAAGTCTCAGAGAGCCACGATCATGCCACCTACTGGATGCTGCATGCCATTGCTGGTGGAACGAAACCGGAAAGGCCCAAAACAGGGAACCTTCCATATACCTTTAAATCAGGGGTGCCAAACTTGGGCACCCATGCTTTAAATGACTGGACCTTCTACAATTTGATTCCTACAATCTTCCCTTTCATATTTTAAGAAGCAGGTCGCTGAGAACAGTACTGAGAACAGCCTGTAAACACCTTCACCAAAGTATCATGGATGTCTCCATGGTCCAGCAAAGGTATCAAAACATTGTTTTTGTAATTTTAAACTATTTTTATGCCATTTCCCCAGCCTAATTATACTATTAGACTAAGAGCATATATGTGCATTGGGTACATGTTACAATGTGGTCGGGTAAAGTCTCCTTGAAGCCGGAGCAGAGCACTGCGGTGAGATCTAAATATAAAACGACATTGTCTGGAAGAGTGAATTCCTGCTCAGGCAGAACATATTTCTAATCATGAAAACGAACAGCTGAAGGAAGGAAAACTCAAATCTAATATTTAGATGGTTCCTAATCTCACAAGCTGTTGCAAACTAGCACATTTTTTACCTAAATTGTATTATGTTGGAGGTGACTGCTCTTTTTTGGCCTGTTCAATCCCTAATTCCTACACACAGGGTTTTAATTAAGAAGTGCTCAGATCTTGTTTTGTTCGCTTGCTCCAGATGTCTCCTTATCCCAAGCTGTTTTATTTCATTTTAATTGATTTTAACCAGTGGAACACAGAAGTATTAACTGGATTTGATGGGAACTCCTGTTTAGGACTTTCTCCTCCAGATGAAATACAAATCTGTACTTAAGTGTGTGTGCTATGGACAATTTAACAATGGCATGTAAAGGCGGTATCTTCTAAACGTTTATTCTTAAAGGTATATAAAAGTTTCCCTGTTTTTAACTCTTTCTATTCTAACACATGCTGCTTGTATCAGAAACATACATTACATTGAGTCATTCTACAAGCATACAGATTTATTTATTTTTTTAAATCAGTTTCCACCCCCCCAGAAGTGCCTACACAGGCACTTGGTACTAACCAATAGAAATGCTGCATTCAAGTACAGTTTTTTAGCTCTATACTAACCTTCAAGTCATCAGTGCAAAAATTCAGTGCACCACTGCCTGAGCTGCTCCTTGCTTCCTTGTGGTGGGAATAAAACACATCCCATGATGCTTTGCTGCAGAGACCCAATCCCCAGATCGTGCTACAATGTTGTAGCTACCTCTAATTGGCCACAACAAATTATGATTTTTTTTTTACTAATTTAGCTTGGATTTTCAGGTGCATTCCTTCTTAAAATGAACTGTCAGAAAACTGAACAAATTTGCAAAAGCATAAATGTATTCATGTTTATTATGGATTTTTTTTCATGCAAAAAATGTTTGCATACACTACTGATACTCTCCCCTATAATACGCATTCATAATCCAGGAAACTTCTAATCTTATTGTGAGAGTTTGCATTGTCACCCATCTACAGATGCAGCTTATATTATTATAATTACATAGTGATGTATAGAAATTTGTTAAGACACACCTAACCATCTACTTCTCACCAAGGCCTAACAGTAAAATGTGTGTGTAATTTGGTATTTTTATCATTATTTATGAAGTAGACCAAAAAGGCCACTACTCCGTAACATAGAATTTATTCTAAAATAGATTTGAGAGGACTTAAGAACTAAAAACCCAATTTAGTTTGCCTATTGTATCTATAAAACTGTCTTAAAGACAACTGAATATTTGTAATATGATTTTCCGGAAAAAATGACTTGATAAGAGAAATATGGCTTACACAGTTTAATATAATATGTACGGCCTTTTGTCTTTTATGAGTAGAGTGGGAGGGACCACGGATTCAGATCAGATCTGTATTTACTTCTGTGGACAATGTCCTCACCAGATAGTATACTTGACAATAGAATGGCAGAGTAAAGCCCCATAAGAACCCTCCTCAGGCTACAGACTGACTAAATCTAGAATAGAATCTATCATGACTTTCTCTCAAATGTTTTTATGCTCCTGTCTTGCTTTGCTGCTAATGCGGTTATATTGCTATGTACTTTACAACATGTCGAGTTGGTTTTAATACCTGCAAAATAACCATTCATGCGCTCTCATCTCTATCTCTACCCTCACTCCTCCCCAGCCAGCCTCTCCCTTCCTCTCACTCCTCCCCAGCCAGCCTCTCCCTTCCTCTCACTCCTCCCCAGCCAGCCTCTCCCTTCCTCTCACTCCTACCCAGCCAGCCTCTCACTCCTACCCAGCCAGCCTCTCACTCCTACCCAGCCAGCCTCTCACTCCTCCCCAGCCAGCCTCTCCCTTCCTCTCACTCCTCCCCAGCCAGCCTCTCCCTTCCTCTCACTCCTCCCCAGCCAGCCTCTCCCTTCCTCTCACTCCTACCCAGCCAGCCTCTCACTCCTACCCAGCCAGCCTCTCACTCCTACCCAGCCAGCCTCTCCCTTCCTCTCACTCCTCCCCAGCCAGCCTCTCCCTTCCTCTCACTCCTCCCCAGCCAGCCTCTCCCTTCCTCTCACTCCTCCCCAGCCAGCCTCTCCCTTCCTCTCACTTCTCCCCAGCCAGCCTCTCCCTTCCTCTCACTTCTCCCCAGCCAGCCTCTCCCTTCCTCTCACTTCTCCCCAGCCAGCCTCTCCCTTCCTCTCACTCCTACCCAGCCAGCCACTCCCTTCCTCTCACTCCTACCCAGCCAGCCACTCCCTTCCTCTCACTCCTACCCAGCCAGCCTCTCCCTTCCTCTCACTCCTACTCAGCCAGCCTCTCCCTTCCTCTCACTCCTATCCAGCCAGCCTCTCCCTTCCTCTCACTCCTACCCAGCCAGCCACTCCCTTCCTCTCACTCCTACCCAGCCAGCCTCTACCTTCCTCTCATTCCTACCCAGCCTCTCCCTTCCTCTCACTCCTATCCAGCCTCTCCCTTCCTCTCACTCCTACCCAGCCAGCCTCTCCCTTCCTCTCACTCCTACCCAGCCAGCCTCTCCCTTCCTCTCACTCCTACCCAGCCAGCCACTCCCTTCCTCTCACTTCTACCCAGCCACTCCCTTCCTCTCACTCCTACCCAGCCAGCCACTCCCTTCCTCTCACTCCTACCCAGCCAGCCTCTACCTTCCTCTCACTCCTACCCAGCCAGCCTCTCCCTTCCTCTCACTCCTATCCAGCCTCTCCCTTCCTCTCACTCCTACCCAGCCAGCCTCTCCCTTCCTCTCACTCCTACCCAGCCAGCCTCTCCCTTCCTCTCACTCCTACCCAGCCAGCCTCTCCCTTCCTCTCACTCCTATCCAGCCAGCCTCTCCCTTCCTCTCATTCCTACCCAGCCAGCCTCTCCCTTCCTCTCATTCCTACCCAGCCAGCCTCTCCCTTCCTCTCATTCCTACCCAGCCAGCCTCTCCCTTCCTCTCATTCCTACCCAGCCAGCCTCTCCCTTCCTCTCACTCCTACCCAGCCAGCCTCTCCCTTCCTCTCACTCCTACCCAGCCAGCCTCTCCCTTCCTCTCACTCCTACCCAGCCAGCCTCTCCCTTCCTCTCACTCCTACCCAGCCAGCCTCTCCCTTCCTCTCACTCCTACCCAGCCAGCCTCTCCCTTCCTCTCACTCCTACCCAGCCAGCCTCTCCCTTCCTCTCACTCCTATCCAGCCAGCCTCTCCCTTCCTCTCACTCCTATCCAGCCAGCCTCTCCCTTCCTCTCACTCCTATCCAGCCAGCCTCTCCCTTCCTCTCACTCCTATCCAGCCAGCCTCTCCCTTCCTCTCACTCCTATCCAGCCAGCCTCTCCCTTCCTCTCACTCCTATCCAGCCAGCCTCTCCCTTCCTCTCACTCCTATCCAGCCAGCCTCTCCCTTCCTCTCACTCCTATCCAGCCAGCCTCTCCCTTCCTCTCACTCCTATCCAGCCAGCCTCTCCCTTCCTCTCACTCCTATCCAGCCAGCCTCTCCCTTCCTCTCACTCCTATCCAGCCAGCCTCTCCCTTCCTCTCACTCCTATCCACCCAGACTCTCCCTACCTCTCACTCCTTCCCAGACTCTCCCTACCTCTCACTCCTTCCCAGACTCTCCCTACCTCTCACTCCTTCCCAGACTCTCCCTACCTCTCACTCCTTCCCAGACTCTCCCTACCTCTCACTCCTTCCCAGACTCTCCCTACCTCTCACTCCTTCCCAGACTCTCCCTACCTCTCACTCCTTCCCAGACTCTCCCTACCTCTCACTCCTTCCTACCCTCTCCCCTCACTCCTTCCCACCTCTCCCTTTTTCCCTTCTCGTACTCCTTCCCACCATCTCCCTCATGTTTTTACCAAACTACAGAGGTTCTTTAATTAATACTCAGGACAATACCCAAACTACACGAACACCTAATTAAAACTTTTTTTTAAAGTGAAAATGAGTAATAAAACACTGCAGCCTTTTTTTAAACCAGGCATATGTTCAATTCAAGGCACATCATTCCTCCCCCTACATTTAGAGGTTAAATGAATCCTGCACTTTATGTTCAGGGTTATTCAGCATGAATAATTAATTTGCGGTTATTAAAACCATCTGCCAAACAGATTTTCGAAAAAAATAATATCTACCCCCAAAATATTGGCATTTTGATAATCAAACATACTGTGCTACAATTTTTTTCGGATAATAAATTTTAATTTACCAGGCCAAGGCAAGGATCCTAATGAAGATTAATTACTGCAGTGTCTTTCATAACACTCAGTGCAGCTTCTTCCTAAGTTACTGTCAAAATGCTAATGAAAATGTATTGTTGTTATTATAGTCTATTCTCTGGCCATTTTTGGATGCTAAAATGTCCAACATAATTTTGGGTAAAGGGGAAATAAATATATATGATATTTTTTTTAATAGAAAATAGGAGACTGTCTTTTTTTTGTAAACGCAGATGTATAAAAAGTATATAAAAGGTCATAAATTAAAACACCACTACAGATTAGCAAAAATGTCACATTTGTGAAGTATATACATATAACATTAGCAGCAGTTTAAATCATATGCATAAACACAATTTCACAGGAAAACGTCATTTTAGCAGATATATGGAAGCAGCCATGATAGTCAATGAGGCAGTTACAGAGCAGTAATTGTCACTGAGCATTGACTGGGGATTTCTATCACATTACCATAATTTCTTGTGGCCCTGCCACATTCCTTCTCATATTGCTTTTATTTCTACTCCATATGATATTTATGGTCCTAACTAATGTTACTTTTCTTTTCTCTCATCTCAAACCTTGTGTATAGACTCCCAATCTTGACCGATCAGTGAATAATTTATGACCCACTCGGAATAAAGGACGGTCTCATATAATTGTATGTGGATGTTCAATTGTATGTGCGGTTTCTCCCTCTCCTGTCTCTCTCTCTATATCCTAAGTCTGTCTCATTCTCTCCTATCTCTCCCTCTCTCCTACTTCTGTCCCCCCACTCTCTCCCTCTATGTCTTGTGGTGGTCTCTCCCTTCCCTCACTCCTCCACACCCTGTTCCTTTGATTTCCCTCACTCCATTTCTCCCTCTTATCGCTCCCTTCCCATGCTCTCCCTCCTATCGCTCCCTTCCCATGCTCTCCCTCCTATCGCTCCCTTCCCATGCTCTCCCTCCTATCGCTCCCTTCCCATGCTCTCCCTCCTATCTCTCCCTTCCCATGCTCTCCCTCCTATCGCTCCCTTCCCATGCTCTCCCTCCTATCTCTCCCTCCCCATGCTCTCCCTCCCCATGCTCTCCCTCCCCATGCTCTCCCTCCCCATGCTCTCCCTCCCCATGCTCTCCCTCCCCATGCTCTCCCTCCCCATGCTCTCCCTCCCCATGCTCTCCCTCCCCATGCTCTCCCTCCCCATGCTCTCCCTCCCCATGCTCTCCCTCCCCATGCTCTCCCTCCCCATGCTCTCCCTCCCCATGCTCTCCCTCCTATCTCTCCCTTCCCATGCTCTCCCTCCTATCTCTCCCTTCCCATCCTCTCCCTCTCTCACTGGCTAAAGTTGTGGTAAAATTTGGAAAAGTATTACAGCCTCTTGTATTGTATTTCTTCAAGAAAGTGCACAATAAACTTAAAAGAAGAAGCATGAAGTACGGAGAAAAGTTTAGTGATTCTTAGTGTATTAACAGCTGAGCTGTTTTTTACTTAGAAGAACTCTACATATTTTAGAGTCTCACATTTATGTTCAGCATTAATATATTAATATTAAGTTCAACTTTAGTGTTAAAAATATTTGGTGGTGTGAAACATCAAATCTCCACCCATTACCATTCACAAAATGATTATCAACAATTGCCTGCTCAATCTTCCAATATCTATATACTACTCAGAATTCTCCAGTATTGATTCACTTTAGCAAACCATTCACATTACCATTCACGGAAAATGATTATCAACAATTGCCTGCTCAATCTTCCATTATCTATATACTACTCAGAATTCTCCAGTATTGATTCACTTTAGCAAACAATTACAACATATAGCCTAAAAAAAAAAAAACTTGATTTTGGGTTGAGTCTTTTTGATTTTGGTTCCACTTAAAATGCATCTTTCAACAATTTTAAACTTTCTTCTATAGGAAAAATACGTAAAACTTTAGTTGCCTCCTATATTCAGTCTTACTTTACCATTCTCTTCTTATTTTACTTTTAGTGTGTGGATGTTAAGGCTTTCAGCCAAGAACAATAAATTGCATTTGGTAGAAGAAGAAAAAAAAAGAGATAAAGTGCTGTGTGATCCCACGGCTTGTCACTAATATGGTTTCCAGAAGAGCTTATAAATGACCTTTCGTTTTATGGTACTTGGAATGTTACACTGAGAGGAGCATTTATAAAAGCACTTTGGCATGTGGAGTTTTACAGACAGTGAGCACAAAATATATGGTGAGAAAACAGCAGCATTCCGGTAAATATTATTTTAAGAGATTATATTGTTCAGTCACATTTTATGTGGTTACCATTATTGCCAGATCTCAAAAAAGCACTGGAACAATTGATAAAGAAATACAACCACTGTAAGCACAACTACATGCATCTTGCAGACCAGGGACCTGTCTTCCTTCCATAAATGGCGCTCATTGCATTAAGGATGGGTTATGACATCCAAAAAAGGCAGCACATTTTTGCATCTATTCACTTAAAATGTATTATTTTGGCTTATGTACTGTGTTCTTAGGTAGCCTTTTATAATACAGAATTGGATCCAGTTCCAAAGCCTGGGCGTTTGAACCTCCTCTTCATGTTATTACCCAGAAGCCGCAGTTGCAGTGCTAGTGCGGTTTATGGCATTCATCAGTGGTAAAATACATCTCTTGGCCTACCTGAAAAATGCAGAGTGGGTTTTATTTGATTTTTTACACATAAAAAACATAGTTCATGGTTTACATGAAATAAAGATGAGGGCTAGAACAAGACTCCCCTTCAGCATCACTACATTATCTTGATGAAGGTGCTTGTGTATCTCAGTGACGCTGTGTGCTATACCATTTAGGATCACCCAAGATGGGCAGGTCATGGCAGAGAGGTAAGAGAAATTGTGGTCACCTCTAGAAGGAACTGACAATACACTCCAGTATCTCTGCCAATGTAACCTTATGGATAAGCACAACCAGAGACATAACAATGGTGCCTGTATGCTGTGGTCCATGAATATATATCATGAACTGATTATGGAAATTCAGAGGAAATTAGTCTAACCAGTACTTAACAGAAAGGGATGAGGAGTAGTGGATAAGCAGAATCATTTTTGAGTGAAATTTGTACTGACAAGCATATCACAGATATTCTTTCATCACTTTTGTCTGTTTAAGACAGAGTTGCTTCCTAACCTTTTTTTGTCATTCTACATCAATTATCAATCTGCTCAATCTCAGTATTAATTAAGCCTATTTTTAGGTGTATAGTGGAAGTAAACACACCTACTGGTTCATGCCCTAGAAAGCTTTGCTGATAACAAGGCTGCAGGAGTTGATGGAATCCCAGCTGAACTGTTAAAAAGATGATTCTGTGAATGTACTACAAGATGATTCTGTGAATGTGTGGCTTGTATTAAGCCAATACATTTGGAAAACACAAAAGTGTCCAATAGACTGGAACAGGTCAGTCTACATCCCAATCCCAAAAAGGCAGTGCCAAAGAGTTCTCCAATTATGAAACAACTGCACTAATTGCACATGCCAGCAAGGTAAAACTTAAGATTCTGCAAGCTCCAACTATGTGGACCAAGAACTAGCAAATGGGTTCTGCACAGGCACAAGAGATCAAATTGACAATGTCTGCTAGATAACAGAGAAAGCAAGAGAGTTCCAGCAAAAAAAAAAACATTTACTTGTGCCTCATAGACTATTCTAAAACATTTGACTGTGTGGATGGCAACAAGTGGTATGTTCTTAAAAAGATGGCAGTATCCGACCATCTCATCCGCCTCCTCAGGAATCTGTATGTGGGCCAAGAAGCCGCAAACTGAACATGGAATAATTGAATAGTAGAAGATCGGGAAAGGAGTACAACAAGGTAGCATATTGTCACCTTTTTATGCAGAATACATCATGCGTTAATGGCCGGGCTGGACAAATCCAAAAGTTGGAATTAACATTGCTGGTAGAAATATCAACAACCTCAGATACGCCAATGATACTACTTTGATGGCTGAAAGTGAAGAGTTACTAAAGGACCTATTGATGAGGATGAAAGAACAGAGTGCAAAAGCTGGCCAGCTGCTCAATGTTAAGACAAAAATCATGGGATCGGCAAACTCAGTTTCTAGGAAATAGATGGTGAAGAAGTGGAGGCAGTGACAGATTTTATTTTCTTGGGCTCTGAGATCTCTGCACATGGTGATTTTAGCCATGAAATTAAAATACATGTATTTCTAGGGAGGGAAGGCATGGCAACCTTGGACAAGCAAGTAAAAAAAGCAAAGATATTATACTATTAACAATGGTCTGCAAAGTTAGAACTATGGTATGCTGAGTAATAACATACATATATGAGAGTTATAGATCCATACTAAAGGAAATCAAGCCTAACTGTTCACTGAAAGGTATGATCATGAGACTAAAGCTCAAATATTTTGGCCATATCATAAGAAGACAGGATTCTGGGAGAGAAGACTCTGATGCTGGGAAAGATTGAAGGCAAACAAAGACGGGGTCAGCAGAGGTAGAGATGGATATATGAGGTTACTGAAGCAATGAACATGAGCTTGAGGGACCTAAAACGGGTAGTGACTGAGATGTGCCTGGTGGTTCATATGGTCACAGAGTCGGACACATCTGAACAACAACAACAAAAAGCACATTTTTAAACTTTATATAGCTCATTTCTCTTTTCTTGTAATTGTTATAAACCTACTCTTAAAGGATCACAAAATGTGCTCTACTCTATTATATAAAAGCTGAAAGCATGTGGAAAAAATGGTTTCCTTTTTTAAATTGATGCTGAATTCATGGAGTTGTGATCAATAGAAGTCATGTTATCTCCATATCTGGCGTCTCCCTGAATGAGTAATGAGCTCTGCATTGCAAGGGATGTAAGGAATATTAATTAGAATCAGGCGTAGAGGCTTTGAATCACGCTATTATACTACTTTATTCTATTTTAGTTGCTAATCTAGCAACATAACAGATAGTGCAGTGAGGAAGGGTGCACTCTGTGGTGGTGAAGGTCCTGGGTTCAAATCTCGCTAGAAACTATTTTTTCTTTCTACTATTTAAATATCAGAAATATGTATTTCAGGTTATATAATAAAGCACGTGTTAATATGAGATAATGGAGTTTAAAATAATTATATGAATATGAGAGCCCACACTCTAGCTGATGGTGCAAAGTATACATGGCGATTTTTGTGACCCTTTGAATGCTTTGCAGAAAATGTAAAATTACAGTGATCTTAATATTGTTTGCCTCTGAACTGTTCTAAGGTCACTGAAAGATTTACATGTAATTGTAATTTAGTTAATAGATATGACTTTCTGGTAAACTCACGTTTTCTAGAATACATTAATCAAGGTCCAGTTTCTCATCTATGTGCATCAATATAAATACATATATATAAGAAACTTAATACAATATACAATAAACGCTTTAACTAAATGTGTTTCATACCGCTAGAAATAGATTTTAGGATAAATATACTTTTTTTTTTTAATATTAAGTCTCAGTCATCTTTTCTTTAAACGTAAGTATCATGACTGTATGCTTAAATATTATATATTTCATACAATAATTATATTTAATAACTTTACCTTCAGGTTTAATTAAATCTTTGATGTACAGATAACAGCTTAGCTGTATGCAAATCTGTCTGATTCACATAGTAACTAATTTACATACGTTAGAATGAAGAATCACAATGAGAAGTGGTTTAAGGGAGTTTTTTTTCTAATACAGTTCTACATATTAAATATAAATGAATTTCATATAACGTAAAGGAATATCACCCATAATGCCCAGGTTTAAACCAGTTACAAATAAGCTTGTTTGTTTAAGGTCATTATAAAAAAACCTTCAATTTACCATGTGCTTCCACAACTTTCATGAACCGTTTGGCGCAACAAAAGAACTCTATGCTTCCTGATACAACCCTTGTGTTACCCCATGGATGCATAAAAGATGGACCCCAGCCCACCATGCATCTGGTAATTTTGCGGTAGATTGTTGCCCATTTGAATAAAAAAAATATAGTCTAACTGCATAATTAGGCAGGAAATAATAAATCTTGATGCCTCTGTAGGACCCTGGAGGTATTGCTAATAATGCTGTGAGGGTTGCATGTATGAGAGGGGCCTTTACATTTATGAAAGACAGTTCTTGCAATTATCACTGCAAGCTACATACTTCTGGGAATGTGTTGTGGAAGGGGGGGTCATGGAAGCTACTTACTTCTGGGCATGTGTTGTGGAAGGGGGGGGGGGGGTCATGGAAGCTACTTACTTCTGGGCATGTGTTGTGGAAGGGGGCAGGTGGGGTCATTGAAGCTACTTACTTCTGGGCAGGTGTTGTGGAAGGGGGGGTCAATTTCAAAAAGTTCCAATCATTTGCCAGATGAGATAGAGCATGTAAGTGTTTTTTTTCTTGCTAAAGCCTTTCCTTGCTGATGTTTGCACATTTTTTAGTGTTAATGAATGGTAAACTTAACAATAAATTTAACTTGAAAAGTGGTTACATTGGCCCATTAAAGGACCAATAAATTCCATTGGTGCATTTTCTAATTGTCTACACTTGGCAGCCAAAACAAGAAAGGAAAAATGGAAATCTGCATCTTAGCACTAGCCAGCTAGAACCCTTTTCTTGCAAGAGCCTTCGCAGTTGCCTAGTTTGTCTAATAAAACTAGATATATGGTACATCAGCATATATACTATATTATAGCTGACAAAAGCAAACAAAATCAACTTTTCAGTCCAAATTTCCTTTTCCCTTCTTGAGAAATAAAACGTATTAAATAATTTTATGAAGTCAGATTTATTAAAATTATAATATGTTCCTAAACTTGTGATTCTTATGGGGCTTATGTTAGAAATTGTAATTAGACTCTAGGCATCAACAGTCACAATGCACATATGTCTACCAGATAAATTGGAATAAATTGCAGTCTGACAATTATCAGTGGATTCTGAAAAAATACTAATGAATAAATGTTCACCTTGGTTTCTCCTCTCTATTTAAACAAAGTGTATATTAAAGTGACATAACAGTCAGTTTCTGCAGTCCTTAAATATATGTTTAATTAATTAAATCTCAAAATTAAAAAAAAATATCTGAACCTTGTTTTGAGGTCTAAAAATATCACATTCACTTTTTTTATGAAAAAAAGAGAACAGCAAAACTGACAAAAAACTGGGTATTTAAGTTTGTTTTACCGTTATAGTGGCCTCAGGGGCATAATACATAAAATAACAACATTAGCAGGTATGCAACAGATTAGCAGTCTATTGTTCCTCCAAAATGACAAAATATCTGTCTTTATAAAAGAAAAACTGAACACAATAATTAAAAATGAATAGCTGTAATTATTTATTTTAAACTATCTCAACACATTTGTTTCATTATCAAGTCAAGTTCTTCAAAAGACCACACTGTAAATGTTACACTTTAAATGAGGGCTGCTTTGAAACACTCAGTGCTTATAATGTTGATGCCATTGAGAGAAGGGGTTAGTATATAGGGGAGGGATGTTATATTAATCTAGCTATATGCAGGAATCCTATTATAGGGGAACTTGTGTTGGGAGATATTGTCCCTTTAATGCTGTGGAGTTACAACTACGTTTTTACACTTAGGGGTTGAACACGAGGGAGGTATACGTAGTGCAAGAGACATTCAACCTGCTGTATGGAAGAGTAATTCTGGACACAAGTAAAACATACTTTAGTTTTTGACTGTATACTTCAAGACTTTATATTCTTTCATCACACACCCTAATTTTTTTATGCAGCTACATCCACAGCAAGCACTTTGGGCTAAGAAGGAACAGAAGGAGCCACATACGGAGGAATATTTTTGAAATGTAGAGTAAATATACACTCCCCTCTGGATCGCTATCTTGTCATGGTGAAGGGGCTTGTGCACCTAAATGAAGCTGTGAGCTATAACATGTAGGGTCACCCAATATGGGCAGGCCATAGCAGAAAGGTTCAGACAACCGCGTCCACTGGAGAAAGAACTGAAAACCCACTCCAGTATTTTTGCCATGAAAACCTTATGGATTAGCACAACCAGACACAAGATGTGCATGGCATGCTGCAGTCCGTAGGGTCACGGAGAGTCTGACATGACTGAATGACTAAACACACACAAATACAAATATCTGTTTCTCTGAAGCCAGTTGCTCTGTTGATTCTGATACACACAAACACAAAATTGAGTTCTCATTTATTTATCAATTATTATGTACTTTAAGATGAAACTCACTTCTTGGGGTGACTACTGTAAAAAAGAAAAACAATATTTCTAAATTTACCTAACAATGTAGGGCACAGCCCGTTTTCAGTAATATTTGCAAAAACGTCTACAGTAGATCAAATAGAAAATAGAATACATTTGATTTCTATGGGAGAAGGGAGATTGAATTACTAGCACAAATCACAAGTCAATTACAAAGTGTCAGCCACAGGGATGAAGAGGAAATAATTCATTATGCTATCACAAATATTGGACATTCTATTTATACCAAACATGCATTTGAACAAATAGCTGAATTATTCTCTATTACAAAGTGAGGTATGATTTTTAGGTCTACCCTGATATTTCCTTTAATTATCAGTGTTGCAGAAAGATGAAACCTCTTTATGAGAAGTGACAATGTTATCCCACATGGCAGGGGTGGGCAAGTCCGATGTTGGAGAGCGCCACAGAGGCCTGTATTTGAGGATATCCTTTCTGTGCACAGGTGAGTGCTGTGTTGGGCTCTCCAGGATCGACTCAGCCCGGGCCATATGGTATGCTTATTGATACATAACAAGATGTTTTAAAGAACACCATAGTCCGTTATTTTCCATATGGTCTGCTTTATTAACTACACATGTCCACGATCCAGATTCCTACTAACCTCCTCATAGAAACTAATTAGATTTGTTTGACATGACCTATCCCTCATAAATCCATGTTGACTCCTACTTATAATCCTGTTCAAATAGACATATTCTTGTATATTATCCCTTATCAACTCTTCTAAAAGCTTCCCCACTACAGAAGTGAGGCTCACTGGTCTATACATATGTAAATCAGTGGCTTTAAGTTAGAACACTGCCGTAAATCGGCTGCAGGGGCTTTTTTCCCTAACTTCTACACTAATGTAAATTTTTCACTCCCCCTGATTAGAGCAGTCAGCTTACAGCCGTAAATCCTGCTCCAGATTTCTGTGTAGGGAGCAGCCAAACTAAGCTTTACGGATGAAATGGCCCTAGGAGCCAACTGGAAATGTGAACGTCATAAATCTTATAATGAGTGGGAAGAGCAGGAACAACTGCCCGTAACTAGCTACAGCAAGGGAATATATATTGTAACGGAGCTGGGACACGCAGTCCAAAATCTCCGCTGGTATACGATAAAATACCCACGAGGCACTACAGTTTCACCATTCCCGACCTCCCATATTGGACGACACACAATTTGGGAGTCAAATGAATACTGACTTTATTTTGTTATTGCAGAAATATTTATACATCTCTTCCCACAGGCAATCCACATCCCCCATATTTGGCTGCACAATACCCATAAAGAGAACAATAGGTGGGTCACACCTCCCTGGCAACTTTGATACAATCAGACCTTGATTCAATTACACCTCTTTGTTCTTATCAGAGAATTAAAACACTTTGGAAAATGCAAGGTTCCTTTACAACTTTCTTATCTCTTGAATCTCTGTAATAGGATTATCTATTAGCCTAGGTCTGCAAAAGTCTGGCTAATATTCTGCAGAGCATCAACCAGCATACATATTGTAGGATCATATTTTAACCAAGAATAATCATAAAACAGGGTAAAACAGTGATGGGTTCCGCTACACACCTCCCCCGTGACCATAAGCCGGCATACACGGTCTGATCCCAACGGATCGGCCTGGGGATGTCCGGACAAAAGTATTTGTTGGTCAATTCTCTAGTTTGACAACCCATCAGCATTACTGCAATTCACATTTCCCATATCCCCAGATAGCTGGGATCTGCGCGCACAAAACCACCGAATAGCGCTCAGATCCTCTTCACACAGTTCAATTGCCATGTAGCTAAAGTCTTTCCCATAGTCTTTCATTATATGAATGGGCTCCATGGCACAGTTATCTGGGGTATCATGGTTCACACAGGGCAAGTACAGAATGCCCCCCCTGTATGTAAAGGGCCAGAATGAGTGACTTACACTCTGGTATGGCCGAACACTGGTTCCAAAGGGCAATATGTACCAGGGCCATAGTCGCAGGGCAGGAGGCTGGCAAACAGTCCTCTCCAAGCCAAGGTGGCGAAGGGCACTTCGTCACACATCTCTCCTTTGGGGGGAAGTCTAACCAGGCACCTGGATATTTTGCTGTGGTGAGGGGGCAACACGCTGAGGGGACTTGAGGGGCAGAGGCCAGCGGCACTCTGCCCTGATGCCAGCTCTTCTGCTGGTATAACCTGCAGGACCTCCTGCTCTGTACCAGGGACAAAGGGAGGGCAGAGGCCGACTGCACTCTGCCCCGCTGTCAGCTCTTCTGCTGGGGTACTTGGGACATATTCCGGCTCAGTAGCCAGGGAAACGTGGGGGTCAGTGGGGGTTAACATTTCCTCTGTTAACCCTGGGGCCACATTAGAAGTTAGCTGGGGAGGGGAGTTTGTACTTACCCCCTCCTCCGGTTGTCCCAGTGACGGTAGTTGGGGATCTGGACAAGCTGTGGGCGCAGAGACCACGGTCCCATCTGCGCCGTCTGGGAGATTGGTGTCTCCCCTGGTTAGGGTAAACTGTCGCTGGGGGGGAAGGATGACACCTTCTGCCCCCTGTGTTTTCACACTGCCACTGAGGGGGAAGGACGACACCTTTGGCCCCCTGGAGTACCCACTGACGCTGTGGAGGAAGGTCGACACCTTCTGCTCCCTGGGGTACACACTGCCGCTGGGGGGGAAGGACGACACCTTCTGCCCCCTGGGGTTCACACTGCCCCTGGGGGGAAAGGACGACACCTTCTGCCCCCTGGGGTTCACACTGCCGCTGGGGGGAAAGGACGACACCTTCTGCCCCCTGGGGTTCACACTGCCGCTGGGGGGAAAGGACGGCACCTTCTGCCCCCTGGGGTTCACACTGCCGCTGAGGGGGAAGGACGACACCTTCTGCCCCCTGGGGTTCACACTGCCGCTGGGGGGAAAGGACGACACCTTCTGCCCCCTGGAGGGCCGGTAGAGAGACCTCGGTCCCATCTCTACCTGCCATCTGGAGGTCATCCCAGGACCAGTCAATGAAGTCTGGTTCTGCTTGTCGAGTAGGTTGGGGCTGCACAAGGCTGAGCAGGTGTTGGTAGTCCTGCTCCAGCTCCCACTCTCTCGTTACCAGGTGGGTCATGTCTTTGCTCACCTCGCCTTCGTCATCCCAGACATACATGCCCATCCGGTAGTCGTAGATGTCCCAAAACCTAGACCCCTCCGTGCTGCCAAGATCAATATCGTCCTCCAAGGCATCCCATAATAAACCCGGGCCATCATAATCATCCCCCTCCGGTAAGTCGTGTTCAGCCGTCCAGGGGGTAAGTCGAACGGTATACCACCAGAGGGCCTGGTATGCGTTGTCTAGCCAGATCTCTCGCCATACCAGGGTCTCTAGTCTTGTCACCCACTCATCCAGGGGCTGCTCTCCCAATAGATACATCCGCATCGCCACACGCTTCTGTAGCCGCTGCTCATCACTGGGGAGACTCTCACCTCGCCGCCATTGGGCATCTTGCAGGGCATCATACCAGAGTTCCATTCTGTCTGTCTCCCTGTAGTCTGCGGCCTCCTTCTCATCCTCATCATGGAACGCTGTCCAAAAACTAGCCGGTTCCATCCTGCTGTAGCCAGGGGCGCTGTACGGATACTAGCGTTGCCCTCAATTTGTACTCCACGGAATGGTGTCTCCTGTAGCTGTCCTTCTGACCGTGGGAACAATTCCACCACTTGCCAACAAATGTAACGGAGCTGGGACACGCAGTCCAAAATCTCCGCTGGTATACGATAAAATACCCACGAGGCACTACAGTTTCACCATTCCCGACCTCCCATATTGGACGACACACAATTTGGGAGTCAAATGAATACTGACTTTATTTTGTTATTGCAGAAATATTTATACATCTCTTCCCACAGGCAATCCACATCCCCCATATTTGGCTGCACAATACCCATAAAGAGAACAATAGGTGGGTCACACCTCCCTGGCAACTTTGATACAATCAGACCTTGATTCAATTACACCTCTTTGTTCTTATCAGAGAATTAAAACACTTTGGAAAATGCAAGGTTCCTTTACAACTTTCTTATCTCTTGAATCTCTGTAATAGGATTATCTATTAGCCTAGGTCTGCAAAAGTCTGGCTAATATTCTGCAGAGCATCAACCAGCATACATATTGTAGGATCATATTTTAACCAAGAATAATCATAAAACAGGGTAAAACAGTGATGGGTTCCGCTACATACATACATATATATATATATATACATACATATATATATATATATATATATATATATATATATATATATATATATATATATATATATATATATATATATATATATATATATATATATATACACACACAGGCATCGGATCACCCCAATCAGCATCAGGAGAGCAAAAAAATGAACCCACTATTTACCTGCTGTTGCTTGTTCAGCCAATCTCCTTGCAGCCTCTATATGACAACAGTAGTTCATAGCACTTATCAGTGATGCACTACATATCCCAGGCTGCTTTGCAGCACAAACAGAAACACCAGAGTTAATTTAAAAGTTTTAGCTAACCTGATTGGCCAAAAAAAATCAATTTAAATATGATGCTAATTTAGCCTGGGTTTTTATGGTGTTAACCCTAATTTGCAACTGTCAGAAATGACAAGACATTTTGCTGACTTCAATGTAAGTGAGTTAATGTTTATTTTTATTTTTTTCATGGAAAAATGTTTGCATAATCTACTAATTCTCCTCTATCAGACGCATTCATTATCCAGGAAATTTACATATCCCTTTAAGAAAAATATCTCCACTATATATAAATATTTGGTAGATCAAACTACTAGAGTCATGGGGAAAATATCACTTTAGGTGACAATGGGAAAAAATTATTAAACATTCAGCTTTCTCTTCTCTTAATATAACTATTGGTGAGAATACACATAAAGCATTCATAAGATGCCTTTTAGGAGATTGCAAAGGTCATTGAAATAGATTTTATGATGTCATCTGTCTTTTACTGAACATATTTGGTAAACACTGTGTTATGATATTATGTCATTTGTTATGCCCTTATATACCTCCTTTATAATTTAGAAACAGTTTTTGTACCAGCCACCAATCACTTTTGTATTACTGCTTGTCGAAGGAAAATTTGTTAAAAATACCCCCACACTATGTTCGCCACTGGTGGTTATAGACTGTCTGCCTGCAACTTGGATCAGTACCATGGGCCAAGCTACCACCAGTGCAGGCGGTACAATACAGCGGGGCCCCGCGCCAGTGAGGGGCCCAGTGCTTAGCCCTCCTCGCTTACCCCAACCCCTCGACCTAGGAAGTGGAGCATCACAAGCATGACATATAGATATAGATAGATAGATAGACAGACATAGACATCTCTCTCTCTCTCTCTCTCTCTCTCTCTCTCTCTCTCTCTCTCTCTCTCTCTCTCTCTCTCTCTCTCTCTCTCTCTCTCTCTCTCTCTCTCTCTCTCTCTCTCTCTCTCTCTCTCTCTCTATATATATATATATATATATATATATATATATATATATATATATATATATATATATAGTATATTGTATGCATATATATATATATATATATATATTGTATATGTGTGTATATATGTATATATATATATATATATATATATATATATATATATATACACATACATACAATATATATATATACATACAATATACATATATACATATATATATATATATATATACACAATATACATATATACATACATACATACATACACACATACATACACACACACACTGATTGAGGATGACTATATATTTTTTGCTTGCACTAGACCCTCCATTGTCTAGCTTCGCCGCTGATAACCACAGTTCAGTTGAAAAATGCATCGAATACATTTTTATCTGGCACATGTGCCCAAGGGGAAAATACACTTATTTTAGTATTAATTAAACCCCGGTGAAGTGGGAGGACAGTTTAATCAGCTCTTTGCCAGTCTATTGTTCCACCCAACGTCTCTGTAGGTTTGACGTTATACAGGAATGTGTGGATTTCTTAAAGAAATTGCAGAAAATTAAGAACATTGAACTACGTCTGTTACAAATGACATTAATGACTGAGATCTTAGTCATGGGATCAAAAATAGCTCTATTGAATATCACAAAAAAAAGTGCATTTTAGGTAACAGATCATATATATATATATATATATATATATATATATATATATATATATATATATATATATATATATATATATATATATATGTTTTAAAGGGATTCTTAACATTTCTATATTAATGGGTAGATGACACTACAGCTAAAATCATTTAGATAACGTGCACTTCTTTAGCCACATGCACGGCTGTTTGTAACTTCAAGTGGAGGGATATCCTAGTGGACATCACTCAATGCTGTTATCAAGTGGCACCTTGTTGTGACAGCATCTCTATTCAGTTCCGTTGAAAGACTATGTGAATATACGTTTTTTCCATGCCAAAATAAAGGAAAACCTCCGACACCATTAAAGCAATACTAAAGCAAAATTAAATAGTTAAAAAGTGAGGAAAATATTTATTTATTTTAAACGCTTTTCTAAAATGAACTCTCTATCTAGTGATTTTCTTCATATAACTCTTCACTGGTGCTTTAGTGGTAACTCTCTAACTATATTGTGTTTGCATCATTCAGTCGTATCAAGCTGTCCACTACCTTATTGACCGCAAAACCACGTGGATCCTCTTGCTATTGATGGCAGAGATACTGGAGTGGGTTGCCAGTACTGGAGTGGGTTGCCAGTTCCCTCTCCAGTGGGCCACAGCATACAGCTCCTGGTATTCCTAGGTGGTCCTCCATATAAACACTGACCAGTCTCACCCTGCTCGGCTTCAGGGTGGTGTGACTTCTTGGTTCTCGACTGGAATCAACCCCAGGTAGCAGCAGTGAAAACACTGTATCTTAACCACTGGACCACCAGGGAACCCTTTTACTATATTATAAAATGCCTTATTTTTGCTTGTGCTAGTTGCTACGTATGTCTCCTTGTGCAGTGCCAGTTAGCCATTTATCTTATTCTGGTTAATAGATGCTGCCATGATGCAAAGCCTGCTGTGGCCACATACTGTCCAGGAGCCTGAGGAACACCACTCCATTAGCTAAAAACACCACTGTATTTTATGGAAAACCTAATATTTGTGACGTATATAACAAACTAATAACATCAGTAGCTGTGTATGCCGTGAACATAAGATAATGTACTTTTTTGAAGATTTTGAACAGTGTTATCTATATAGCTTAAAGGTATATAGAAGGGTCATGGATTATGAATGCATCGGATAGAGGAGAATCAGTCGTTTTTGCCTGAAAGAAAAATCCCCAAATAAACATTAATAAACTTATCCTAGAGTTTGCTACTTTCCTCTGTTTTCTGGCAGTTGATTTTAAGAAGGAATGCCACTAAAAGCCTTCGCTAAATTAGCATAAAATCCATAATGGGTTTTGGCCAATCATAGGCAGCAACAACTTTGTTGCCGTGTCCGAGGATCTGTCTCTGTAGCAAAGCATCATGGGATGTGTAGTCCTTTTTTTTTCCACCTGCAGGCAGTGTACTCTGGATTTCTGTACTGTGCTGTTGTTGGCATGAAGATTAGTATAGGGTTAAAAATGTACTTTAATATGGAATCCAATTTTTTTATTTTAATAAAATAAATCTGTATGTGTACAGAAGGACAATGTAATGTGGTCGATTAGAAAAAAGTTAAAAACTGTGAAACTCCCATAAAGCTTTAAATTGCTATATAAATGAGTTTATCTGTATTAGGTACTACTAGAAGAGGAATAAATCATCATCATAACTCGGCTGGTGCAGTGACAAGACACACCCTCATTACACTTCGTCAGAAGGAGGTCCTAAAGCTAAAAAAAAAATTACTTTTTCGACTTTTAATGAACTTGTTTTTTACACAAATAAAAAAGTAATCTGTAATGTTTAAAATGTTCCTCTTTTAAATAGAGAATAGCAAACTTGTGATTCTCTTGTCACTTTAACTTATGGTAGCACTTGCATTTACTGCAGTGTCAACTAATTAGAAAGTAAACGAGGGACACTGACAAAGTACAGGCTGTGCAGACAAAAAGGAAATTACTAGTTAATTACTTTATCAGATTAGTCCGGGAACATTATTAACAAGGAAAAAAACTATATTCTTAAAACAGATGTGGTACACGCTCTCTCATCAACTTGCGATAGATTATTTAACAAGCTGCAAAAATGGAGGGATGGAAAGTTAGACATTTGACAAAATGAGTCAGTCCGGTTCCAGCCTTTATGGACTATACGTAGGCCCGATTTTCTGGATATTCCAATGTCATGTCAAGTAAGTACATCAAAATGATTGCATACAGGTGGGCATTAGTCAGACATAATGTCCTGAAAACCGAAGCTCTAGAAATATATAAAGCCGGAACTAAAAGAATGAGGTCACTTTAAGAGTAAGACAATCGCTGCATGTAGTATTTATAATTAAAAGACCACCGTCTGCAAAAATATCCATTGATTTTTGCACAGACATTACATTACGAGTTACTCCATTACACTTTGACACCCAACCCCTATGCTAATAAGATTATACGTTCACGCACAAATCAGGGCACTGCCGTAAATGCAAAAAGCAGAAGGACGATTTACGTGTACCAAAGACCACTCGCAAGTGGTTTTCAAACATTTGCCGAGTCCAGAAGCATTTAAAGTGACAGTATAGAACAAAAATGATAAAATTGTTATGTTATTTGACACTTAACAATTAGGTATCAACACATGTGTAATAAAAAATATGATGTGTTCGTATTAAGTACATTTTATGATACAAAATACAGTGTAAGAAACAACCCAGTACTCACGGGGTTAATGCACGTCACAAAACCATGTTGCCTAAGAACAAACACTCTAATGCAGGGGTGGGCAAGAGGGGCCACATACATGCCTGGATTTGATCATATCACTGCTGCACACAGTTAAGTCAAACACTTCTTCAGTCATCCTGATTCACTCCAGACAAATCCAGGCATATATGCGGCCCTCCAGGCCCGAGCGTGCCCACCCCTGCTCTAATGCACAGTCTATAAATATATCATATTTTAACACAAAATAAAGACATCTTTATTTATTGAAGTTCTAAATATCATTGTCACATCTTTTTAATATCAAAATATATTAATAAATAAAAAACTATTTATATCACATATATTAGTTGTGAGCAGCAAAAAATGAGAGAGAGAGAGAGACAGGTACAGAATTACAAAGCAAGAGCGCACAAAGACAGGGCACAGAGAGAAAGTGCACAGACAGAGCGCACAGATCGAGCACACAGATCTAGCGCACAGATCTAGCGCACAGATAGAAAGCAGAGAGGCAGACAGAGAGAGCAAAGATAGCACACAGACAGCACACAAAGAACGAGAGACGACGCAGAGAGGGAGGGGTACAGAGAGAGCGAACAGATGGCACACAAAGAACGAGAGAGACAACACAGAGAGCGAGCGCGCACAGAAAGAGAGATAAGAGAGCGCACAGAGATAAGAGTCGCACAGAGATAAGAGAGTCGCACAGAGAGAGAGAGTCGCACAGAGAGAGAGAGTCGCACAGAGAGAGAGAGTCGCACAGAGAGAGAGAGTCGCACAGAGAGAGAGAGTCGCACAGAGAGAGAGAGTCGCACAGAGAGAGAGTCGCACAGAGAGAGAGAGTCGCAACAGAGAGAGAGAGTCGCAACAGAGAGAGAGAGTCGCAACAGAGAGAGAGAGTCGCACAGAGAGAGAGAGAGTCGCACAGAGAGAGAGAGAGTCGCACAGAGAGAGAGAGAGTCGCACAGAGAGAGAGAGAGAGTCGCACAGAGAGAGAGAGTCGCACAGAGAGAGAGAGTCGCACAGAGAGAGAGAGTCACAGATACAGCGTAAACACAGAGCGCGCACAGAGATCTACAGAGCACACACATACAGCGCACACAAAGAGTGAGATAGAGTGCACATAGAGAGAGCACAGAGAGAGAGGGACACACAGAGAGTGCACAGATAGAGAGAGCGCACAGAAATCCACACAGAGAGGGAGGGGTACAGGGAGAGCACACACACAGACAACTCACGCAGATAGTGAGAGAGCACACAGACAGAGTGCACAGAAAGAGAGAGAGTGCACAGGGAGGGAGAGAGTGCACAGGGAGGGAGAGAGTGCACAGGGAGGGAGAGAGTGCACAGGGAGGGAGAGAGTGCACAGGGAGGGAGAGAGTGCACAGGGAGGGAGAGAGTGCACAGGGAGGGAGAGAGTGGGGAGAGAGAGTGGGGAGAGGCTCGCAAAGGGCGCTGAAGCTGCTCATTGCGAGGCCCGAAAGTTGCGGGTTGGCCAACCTCTGCAATGAGAGGCAAAGCCACTCATTGCGAGGCTCATGATGGGACCAAAGGAGCTCATTACAGGGCACAAAAGTTGTGGGTTGGAGGGGCCCGCAAGTTAGAGAGGGGAGAACCTCGCATTGTGTGGCAAACAGCATTGCCAGGCTTCACATTTTATTGCCGTCAAGTCACTAGTATGTATATATTTATTTCCTTGCTGTAGCCAGTTACGGGCAGTTGATCCGGTACTTCCCATTCTTTATAAGATTTATGACATTCACATTTTCCTAGGGCCGTTTCATCTGTAAAGCTTAATCTGGTTGCTCTCTACACAGAAATCTGTTGCGCCCCTAGAAATTAGGGGAAAAAAGCTCCCTAACTTAGAGCACCTGATTTGCTTAGGGCTCTAAGCTAGTTTTAATGAGCAAAAGACCTATACTGGAGTCTGGAGACATCCATTAAACTTCGTACCTGTTGTACGTAAGAGCAGCGTTTACAGGACAAGACTTGCCGTTGTTACGTGCTTCTAAGCATTTGTTGTGAAAGGGTTAGGTGTCAAATTCAAAGCGCTTCAATTATATAACAAAACCTTCACCTCTCTCCTTCCACCTCTGCCCACACCCTCAATCTATAACTAACCGGAAGATGGAAACGCTCTAGTCTTCAAAAGTTTTTCTCTAAAATGATTTATTGCTCATGGCTTACACAGCTGCTGATGTTTGGGAAGTATGTAACAAACAACGTGAGGGCTTTTCTAACATTCAGTGGTCCTTAAAAACCCACAACTTTTCTTTAGAGATTTATTTTAGCATACTTTTCTTCTGTTGTAATAATTTTTGCAAGCATGTGCTCCGCTTTAGTTTCCTACTTGACATGGTGATTGCTTTGAATGCTCTTGCAGTTTTCTGTTATTTAAGATGCAATTGCAGGGTGAACACGGAGGTATCACACAGAGCTTAGCTGAACCTAGTTTCCCAGGTTTTATCATCAAGCAGTTGAGTTTTACAACCTGAATGAGCGGCTTTCCACATAAACAAGAACATAAAATGGTTCAGCAAACAAACATGAGCGCTGAGAATGGAATACAGCACTAAGTGTGCAATGGTATAGAGTAAAGGAGGGAAGAAATAATCATCTCTGATCACTAAAGGATGAAATAATCGGACTCGTTGGAATAGGTAATGGTTGCATGGAAAGGTAGCTCACCTTTTAATATACCACCAACCGAAAAAGACTTCCCTTGTGACCTGACTGGAGAAGAAGCAGATTTTGGTAACTTCTTTCCTCTATGAACTCAAGAAAGTCCCAGTGGAAAACAGGTCTATAAAATACTGAAA
The DNA here is from genome assembly GCA_027410445.1 of Discoglossus pictus. Taxonomy (NCBI): domain Eukaryota; kingdom Metazoa; phylum Chordata; class Amphibia; order Anura; family Alytidae; genus Discoglossus; species Discoglossus pictus. Next base: position 430,359,321 of record CM050164.1, read on the forward strand.
AATAAAAACTAAGGAAAGGAAGTGATTCTCACCTAAAAAGGCTGTTGGGTTTTTATCCCTGAACATTAGAGGTGAAGTCGTCCGTTTGTACTATTTTAATCCTGTATAATCTGCTTCTTTGTCATGTAGAATATTGTCCTCTCTTGAGGCACATTGTTTACAATTAGACCAAAGTAGTCTTGGGACACTTGTAACTAGGTCTCCTTAACCTGATATTTAAGAACTGCCAAAACTTAGATTCTTTCAGTACATTGATTACACTAGTACTAGTCAATAGAAATTCATCCTTGTACAGTACTATATATAACTGCATTTTGATGGCCACTGCAGAAAAGATAAGGAACTCTGGAGTTACACTGGGTGATTTCATAAGAGAGGTACTAATGCAAATCACTTTGAAGTATTTCTAATCTATCAATAACCTTTTGGAGATTCTGCCTCAAGAACTGGACACGGTATACTAAGGTGAGTAACTAAAATGGTGCATGGTCTAAAAAAAAAACAAAAACAAAAAAAACTTTATAATAAAGAAAGCCTTCATGGCCTTTATTTGTATGGTTTAAAAGTATATCTAAGTGAGATGGATTAATACATTTCTGCACTCTATAGGCAACCGCACATCTCACAAAACATTTTATTTTTATTAATATCTAAAAATCCCTTTAATGATTATGTCTACACAAGTTTCTGATCCCCACCCAATCAGCATGCAGCACCCAGGGAGCAATATTAACCCACTATTTACCTGCTCTTGCTTGCTCAGCCAATAGTAGAGCAGTGTAGTCAGCCTCCCAGTCACTGCTAAGAAAATATGACTCATCCCTGCTTCCTGTATATGCTGTGTGGTGTTGCCATAGCAACTAACATAGTGCTATGTTTCAAATCTTTCATCTAACCGGATTGGCCAAAACAAATTATGGAGGGGGTGTTGACCTTAAATTTTAAACGGTCAGAAATTACAATAGATTTTGCTAACTTCAAGTTAAGTGTTTAAATGTTTATTTTGGGATTTTTTCATGCAAACATTTTTTTCATATACTATTAATTCTCCTCTATCAAATGCATTAATAATTCAGGAAACTTACATATCCCTTTAAAGCAGAGAGCAAACTGGTGGGAGCTTGAAGAATTAAAATGGGAAAATAGAGAGGAGGAGAATGGAAGGAAAAGGAAGAAGAACATACACATGAAAGGGATTCCATCTGGAAGGCTTAATCAGAGTTTTTTCGAGGAGAGAACGCCAAACACAGTACAAGAGTGGCCCAATAATTTTAATATGGATGGAAAGTGTGTCCAAACCATAAGGCTTTGTCCCTGGTTTAGAAGACAGAAGGGATAAGGTGATATGTTGGAAACATTCAAATATTTCAAATGTTTTAATTGAGTTCGGGGTAGAAATCTCTTACAGAAAAAGAGAAATGCATGAGGAATGTCATTAACTGAAGTTAGAGGGGTAATGTGTGGAAGCACTACTTTTTTAGAAATAGTGGTAGATTAGTGGAACAACCGTCAAGTCTTTTCCTAATATTGTAAATATCTAAAATTATCTATGTAGAGTACAATAATCAACTGTCTTGCATATGCACCACTTCAGTAACACAGGAAATGGTATGTATCTGCCCAAGAGACCCAAGCCTAGGGCAACACATTTTCAGGGAGAAGTAATCTCTCCTAAGTTGTCGCTGCCAACTATTTAATAGTGTGGGAACATGAAGTGAAATATATACAACCTTCACTTAAAGTCCTTCTCAAGTGAGATTATTTATATATATATATAAATAGTACATCTGTGTTCACATTTGAATGTCTTAAGCAAGTTACAGAAACGTCTTCCAGCTCAGAATTCCGAAATAAAACTGTTATTACACTGCATTCTGGAAAGCTGGCCTGGGACATGCAAATGTGCCCACAAATGCTTTGCTCTTCAATCCATAGCCACTTTCAAACATGGCTTCCTTTAAGATTATGCCTGCTGTATTACACAGCTTTAATGGAAAGCCAAGGCTGGATTTTACACAAGCTGAGAATCCTATCCATGTACAGCTGTTTCAAGCTTACTGGCTATCATTAGCATGGAGCGGGATCTCAGCTTGTGTTGTGGACTTTATGAGTAGGTAGCTCACCACAACAATCATTTATAATATGGTGGGCAAAAGAGCGATAGAAGCCCTCCACCGTACAGTAGTACAGTAAATAAATAGTACATGTGTGTTCACATTTGAATGTCTAAAGCAAGTTAAAACACCTGCTTCCAGCTCAGAGTTCCAAAATAAAACAACCTGTTATTACACTGCATTCTGGGAAGCTGACCTGGGACATGCAAATGTGCCCACAAATGCCTTGCTCTTCAATCCATAGCCATTTTAAAATATAATATATATGTGTGTGTGTGTATATACACATTTGCATGTCCCTGAATTCCTAGAATGCAGTGTAATAACTGTATTTCTCAGAATTCTGGGCATGTAACAAGTTTTTTAACTTGTTTTAGACATTCAAATGTGAACACAAATGTATTATTTATTTACACATATATATATATATATATATATATATATATATATATATATACACCCATATACACAAAAATCTTGTAATCCTTAGAGCTGGGATCCCACAATTAGTACAAAATATTTTCAAGATGTATAATGTATCTCTGTGAATGCACTCATTCCTTGAGCTGGAGAAATACTGTATCTGGCTGTTATGTATTATATATTTTGTATTCAGCACCAATAATTTTATGTAGATATGTTATATATCACTGTAACACTACATGAATTACATGCACATTACAAGCCCTACAAACATAACCAGTAAAATAGACCAGATATAAATATTTATGGTGAAAATCCTAACCGGCTTTTGCAAGTGATTTGTGCCTCCATTATTCTTCACATACACCTACGGCTCCATATGGAAAATAAATCCTACCTGCTGTCTTCTCCCATATCATCATTTTCATCCTCATCTCTGAACTTGTCAGGGTCAGGCAGGGCACTGATGTCCACTTCATCGTCATTATCCAGATAGGCCACAGCTTCATCTTCCTCCTGGAAGAAACAGAGTGTTCATAATATTAAAACCATATTTCATAAAAAATATTTTCATGGTCACAGAACAGAATTTCCTTCATGCTTTAAAAAAAAAAAAAAAAGCATTTTTTAAACATAACAAAACTTGTTTTTTATAAGAATAAAATTGAAAACGGTTTAAAATTCATTGAAACAAATAGGAAATGCACACAAAATACTGTAGTATGTAGATCTCATTTGCAGGCATACAGACTCATGAAACAAAATAACTGCTCATTGGGTGAACCGGGCAATCCCCCACAACAGTTAAACATTTCAATCAGTTTATTGTGTTCTGTGACCTTCATTTAAAATAAAAGTCCACATTAATACACTAATAAATGTAAGATAGAAAAAAATATATTTCCATGTCCCTTTAAAAAAAAAAATCCTCCTGAAAAAGTATTTTGCTAAATAAAACTCCATATAAATATACTGGAAATATCAGCCGAGCTGTGGTGAGGACAGTAATTGATAGCAGTTTTCCCTGCACTCAGGAATGCACTTCACCACAACAGACCTGTTTTGGTGATTCCAGCATTCCATGCTCTGCACAGATGGATTCGGTAAGGGTTAACCTTTTCTTTTCATTTGCTCACTACACAGAGCTGTGCCTCTGACAGTGGGCAGTCAGTGACATGTAAACACAGATCTAATTTATTTGATTTTTTAGAAAAAAAGGAGAGATTTACTGTGATCCAATTTGTGCTGAATTAAGTGAGGACCGGATCACTATCTAGTAAGTACAGGGCGATACATAGCTAGGGACAGCAGTCAGGACCGGATCACTATCTAGTGACTGCTGTCCCTAGCTATGTATCGCCCTTTACTTACTAGATAGTGATCCGGTCCTGACTGCTGTCCCTAGCTATGTATCGCCCTGTACTTACTAGATAGTGATCAGGTCCTGACTGCTGTCCCTAGCTATGTATCGCCCTGTACTTACTAGATAGTGACCCGGTCCTGACTGCTGTCCCTAGCTATGTATCGCCCTGTACTTACTAGATAGTGACCCGTCCTGACTGCTGTCCCTAGCTATGTATCGCCCTGTGCTTACTAGATAGTGATCCGGTCCTGAGTGCTGTAACTAGCTATGTATCGCCCTGTGCTTACTAGATAGTGATCCGGTCCTGAGTGCTGTCCCTAGCTATGTATCGCCCTGTGCTTACTAGATAGTGATCAGGTCCTGACTGCTGTCCCTAGCTATGTATAGCCCTGTGCTTACTAGATAGTGATCAGGTCCTGACTGCTGTCCCTAGCTATGTATCACCCTGTACTTACTAGATAGTGATCAGGTCCTGACTGCTGTCCCTAGGCTATCTCACCAGATCTCCAACCAGCCAAGAGTGGTGCTGCGGGGCTGCGACATGTGATGTCACTCGACACCACCTAGAGATTACCCTTCCACCGACCAAGAAAGCTTGAATCGCCCACTAGTAATGCCACAAAGCTTGAAAGCTAGCCAAGAAAACCCCCATTTAAAGTCTTTCTATTGATAATTTTAAATGCTAATATGATTTAAGCAAATATCTTATACTACCGGGATACATCATTCAAGGGGATGTTTTACCTTAAGATGGTCTTATATAAAAGAGTACACTTACGAAAGTTCAAATATATGTGTAAAAATGTTAGGTGTTAAGACTGAAAGCTTACTTAACGACCATTTTTTTTTTACAACTTTTAACACTATGGATTTATTTGCAAAGCTACAAACATTGTAACCTCAGTAATAAACCCATCACTTTCTGAAATGTTTCTCTAAATAATAAAGTATATTATTTTCCAGTTCCCCACAGTGTAAAATATATTCTTCTGTAATGTTTCTGACACTTAATAATAAAATTAAATGATCATTGTACAGAGAAAATAAAAATGCTGAACATTTTTTGATTTTTAGAGCATAATTAGTGAAAATGTCATAAATCTAGTTTTTAATATATATTAAAAAAAAATACATCTACTTGGTAGTGAAGAATATAGAAAAGTGATTGCAACTTCCACAGTCACAGGTATAGTTTGATAGTTTGAGTGGTCAGCTCCTCCTTATATCTCTCTTTTCATCTCTCAATAAACCTCGGCTCATCTTCCCTTTGCTCGGGAGTCTCCACACATCTCCAGAGCTCCTTTTTGACTATAACCTTTTACACTAGTAGTCCCGCACCTCTGTAGGGTACTGCCACAAAAAAAAATAATCAGAAAAATCCCTAACATGAGTTTAAAAAGCACCTCTTCTGAATTCAAACAGCTCTCTTAGCTGGGTTGCTCTATGCCGTGATCCAAAGAAACAAAAATGTAACCCTTACCATATCTGTGCAGGCATGGAATACCGGTACTCCCGTAAAACAAGAACTCTATGGGTTAACTGGTCAGTGCACTGTAACCAGAGTCTAGGAGAAAGCTGTGCCATCAATCATAGCCTTCCCCCATAAAGCCTCACACAGGTGGCAATGGACTTATATCACTGTGCTAATTACTCATGCAACAGCCAGTGGGCAGAATAGACTATGTAAACAGATATTAAAAAATTAAGATTGTTTAGCTTCTATTAGTGTAGCTAAATATATAGATCATTTTAACGTACAATCTTGTGCCCTTTATTGGCGCTACACAAATAAAAATACACACACAGGTATAACGGCTTAACGCTACCCCTTTTAGCGCTGATTCGATATAGCACTGTTTTTCCTGCCAAATGCTAAACCCCGCTATAATGCTGTTTTTGCCTGCCGGAACTAGTTTTAAACGCTCTGATTCTCTATTGCACTGCCTTGCTATGATGCTGTTTTTGCCAGCCGGACCCCTTTTAACGCTCTGATTCTCTATTGCACTGCCTTGCTATGACGCTGTTTTTGCCTGCCGGACTCCTTTTTATGCTCTGATTTACTATAACAATGTTGTTTTCTTTCTTCAAAGAAAACAGAATCCAGGGTGACCCAGAAGCTTCAACATAAATAATTTAAAGTGTATATTTCTGCTAATGTTCAGTTTGTGTTAGTGTTATGTTTGCTGTTTCTTTGTGTTTTTTTGTCACGATTTCCCGTCTCCCTATCTTTCCCATGTTAAACTGCCCCGTTTAGAGGCGTTTCGCTTAGCACTCCAATTGCCTGGAACCTATCCACAGTGTTAAACGAAGTATTCCTGTACATACATATACATACATACATATAAACACTCACACGTAATGGCAGCTTTCACAAACAAGGAGGAGTAGCTGGCAAAGTATGGACTTATGTGGACCTCAAATGGCCACACATAACATCTAACCCTTCTGTTAAATACATTAAAAAAAGGTAATATTTACTGTGGGAGATCAATGTAAATGTAACAGATAGTGAGACAAGGTGATTTGTAAGACAGAGTGACTTGTTAGCTGTGGGAAAAGTAAACATGCTAAATGCTAGCACAGACAAGATTTTCACTCAAGTGAACCCCATGAGGAAGTCCAGTCCCAATGCCAAGTCCACTTAAACAGATGGCTAAGGTTTCTAGATTTTACTAGATATATAATATACCTATGTATTTATTTATTGTTATTTACTTTATGTCCCTCCAAAGGGATTTGCATAAATTAGGGAAATGGGCATCTAAATGGCAGATCAGATTTTATACGAATAAATGTAAAGTTATGCATCTGGTAAGGAAAAATATCCATGTCATTTATAATGTTAATGGAGCAAATCAAGGTGTATCAGATATGGAAAGGGAGATTTGGGAGTACTTGTAGACAACCACCTAGGTAACAGCGCTCAATGTCAAGCAGCAGCTGCAAAGGCCAATAAAATATTAGCATGTATTAAGAAGGGTATAGAAGCTAGGGAAGCAAATATAATTCTGCCACTATACAAATCCCTAGTACGCCCTCATTTGGAATATGGAGTACAAATTTGGGCACCACTTCATAGAAAAGACATTTTAGAGCTGGAAAAAATGCAGAGAAGCGCTACAAAACTAATAAGGGGAATGGAGGGGCTAAGTTATGAGGAAAAACTAACCAAATTAAACTTATTATATGTAATTACCGGTATATACACAGGCATATAATATACGTAGTCAAATTCAGAAAACGTTCATATCCCTTTATAAAAAATTTTTTTTTTTAAAAAGGACAACATCGTTCCACTAATGTTTCCTTTCACCGGACATAAAAAATATGCCTACAAATAAAAAAATATACTACGGGTATAGCATTAAGTAAAAATACTTGGAAAGCCAGCTTAGAATGCATGTGGTGCAGTCTGTTCAGTGATGGATGTACTGTTAAATGTATTTAGAATAAGAATTAATCACAGGTAAGTGTATTTTCTGACCCAATTTTGCATGGTCAAGGAATACAATGAATATTAAATCAGTGCAAGATTAAATAGAGCAACAACAATGTATTTATGTATACAGAATATATATATGTGTGTGTATAAATATATATTTTTTTCATAATTCACACAAAAAGATATTTAATTCTAATCTAGGTTTTCCATTGATGTTCTATGAATTTAATATTGGTTCCAAATATTTCCCTTTACGCTCTGCTGCATGCTTATAAACCATATTTTTGTTCTTGACTTCAGTTAAAAGGACATGTGATTGAGTTATGTTTGTAACATTACAATTCAAGCAGGGCACACTAAATGACCCTGAAGCGCACCGAGTTATGTCCGATACTGCAGACAATGAACGGGCATCTTGTGAAGTCACAAGATGCATGTTGTCTTATGTAGCCAGGATCAAACCGCTTCTGTTAAGCGCCAGGCTTTGCCGTTCTGAGATATATTACATTTCAGCTCAGGACCCAATCTGTGAATTACTGCAGTGTTTTTAGAGCAATATCCACATCTACTGCAGTTGGTGACATAGCAAAATATTCTATAATTTAACATTATATATAGTAAATTAACAAGCATTTTGTAAATTTGGCTTGAGCAGATAATCTTCAAAAGGTGGGGATTTGAATACAGAATAAATGTTTGTCTGTGCAATGGGAAATTGGAACTTACAGTGCTCTCAGCAGGACTAAACAGAAGTTCATTAGTTTACACAGATACGTCTGATGGGCAGCAACAAAATTTAGCAAAGCAGTAAAAGAATATCTGCATATAAAAAGCTAAAAAAAAAAAAAAAAAAAATTTTTTTTGCCCATTATTATGTTTGGGGAATTTTATAATAGGTAAAACTTTTTAGGTAGGAGGTCCCCACTTGATGGCACAAGGTTTTTTAATATTTATTATTCCAAACTTTTTTTCCCCATCTTCAAAATTTTGGGGAAACCGTTACTTTTGGGGTATTATTATTATTATAGTTCATTTATAACGCGCCAACATATTCCATATCGCTGTACATAAATTAAGTTCAGACAAAGATCAATACAAATTAACAAATAGCATAGCAAGGAGGAACTTGTCTTTGAGCTAGGAATCCAATGTCCATGGTAAATTCCCAAAGTACTTAGGATAGAAACTCATAGACTTACAATCTAAGGTATATGGAGTGGTAAAAGAGGGAGAGAGAGCTGATAAGTGTGTTAGGGTGGAAGGTGATACGCTTCTTTAAAGAGATGTGTTTTAAGTGAGGTTTTAAATGTTTTGTTGCAAGAGTATAATCTGGTGGAGCGAGGCAAGGAGTTCCAGAGACTTGGGGCAGTACAAGAAAAGTTCTGGAGGCGGGAGTGAGAGGAGGTGACAAGAGTTATAGAAAGAAGAAGGTCATTAGCAGAACAAAGAGGGCGGGTGGGGAAGTATTTGGAGATGAGAGCAGAGATGCAAGGGGGAGCGTTATTGTTGAGGGTATCAACAACCGTTTAACCTTCCAGCTAGGAGGTCCCCTTTGAGTGCATAGGGTTCTCTATCCCAATTATTATTTGTTATGTTTTTACAATTTAATAGCAGCACTGTTTATAAAAAAGTTTTTGGGGGTAATGCCATATAAAAAGCTGCAAACTGTAAAACATTTTTTTTTATTTTGCCCATTATCGTGTTTAGCTTTTTAAAAACAATACAGAAACAAATTAATAATGTGATCCTTTAATTTCAAATATAAGTTTTAAAGGTTACATTAGTTTTTTTCGAATACTGACTTTATTGCTAATCAATTACTTAATGTATGATAACTACAGTGGCCCATTAATTTTATATAGTACAGTAATTAACAGATAAGAGTATAAGTATATATGGAACGGAAACTAGATCATGAAGTGTTGATACATCTGCTTGTGTATTGGACAGGGTTATTAATACAATTTCCGCATGATTTCACTCGGATGTCATATGATTAAAAGTTGCAGCAAAGCATATATTTTAATTAAAAGCAGTCGTCATGCAGCTAAAAATAACTCTAATTCTTAAAAAAGAACCAAAAATAGTGAAGGTGTTAAGACTGAATCCACACTTTGTGATCAAGGTGTAACAACATTTTTCTTTTTACAACTGTTAACACTACGGATATATTTGCAAAGCTGCAAATATTGTAACTTGGGTAATAAACCCATCACTTTCTGAAATTATTCTCTAAATAAATTATATTTTATCCCATTTCCCCAGTGTAAAATGTATTTTTCTGTAATATTTTTGACACTTGTTAATAAAATTAAATGATCAAGTAACTGTAAAAATAAAAATGCTGAAGAATTTAATTATCAAAGAATAATTAAGCAGTGAAATGTCATAAAACTAGTTTTTAATATGGAAAAAAAGATGTCTCTGCTGGTCCCTGAGGGGTTGTTTAAATTTGCGCAGGAGCAAGACTTGAAGTTATTTGCTTGTGAGCATGTGCTGGCAAAGGGAGTATTTGTCATAATATAAAAACTCCAATTATAAACCAAGCCCCTATTCCTTCAATCTGACAGATAGGAAACCCAGGCTTAAAGCTATCAGGAAGAGTGGAAGTCAGACAGAATTGAACTTTCTATATACAAACAGATCATTTGGGTGAATGTTTCTAATATGCAATGTCTGAAAATATGCAGAAAAGTACACCTTTCCAAGTCTAGTGATATTCATCCCAAGGGTTGCCAAGTGTATTAACAAGGCTTCGGTAGGTGGTGTCTGACCAGGATACAGAGAAACTGGCAAAACTTAACTTTTATTGACGCAATGAAAAAATGCTGTTTTCAATTGCTTGTTTTTTTTATTTTATTTTATTATAAATTCAAATGCGACAAATAAAAAATGTGAACACTGCTTTAGTACAGTTAGTCTGTAGTATTAAGGAATTATAAAGTATGGCATATTTTGTAAGATTTGTAAAAAAATTTGACTTGACGGTCCTTAGGCCCAAGCCACATCCATGATTAAGTACTGGTTCAAATATAATATATATACTGTACACTTGTAAACAAAAAGTGCTAGATCACAAATATTTGCACTAGAGAAATATCTTGAATAGAAGATACACAATATAGTACAAGTACAATATACCAGTAGGAAATCCACTACTTAACCTGCGATTGGAGTTTCTATAAAAATGTAAATCCGAATTCAAAGTGCCCGCTAACTGCCCTCTAATTATAGATCCAATAATTATGACCCTTGGCTATAGCTAGTAATTCCCTAGCCTGAAACAAATCAAAATATCATTTTAGGAATTAAAAAAGAAGCTGTACTCGAAGCAAGTGCTGCTGTCTCCGTTTACCAGAAAGCATCAGTCAAAACAGCATGACGCACGCGTTTCGCATACAAGGCAATCTCTGTCTGAAGGTACTACATCAGCTCAAAATGTAATTGTATAAATTCTTAAAATGAATAAAAAACTATGTATTGAGCTATCCATTTTTCTGGAAAGTAAGTCATTCTAAGATATACATCATTGTCTCTGTGGCTTAAATATGCTAACTTGTGATACTATTACTTACTTTTATATGTTTCTGGCTGGCATGCTGTGTTGCTCTGTCCGTTTTTGCATACTTGGGATGGGGAAGCCGACGCAGACATCAGATTTACACCAGAGAACAAACCAGGAAGTCTGCAACAACTGCCCTGCCCAAAATTATGCAAAAAGGCCAGAGCTAAGCAGCACAGCACGTCGACCAGAAACCTATAAAAGAGCTTTAACGTTTAACTAGAAGACAGCATTATAAAGTTTAAACATTATAAATCAAGTATGCATATACACGTACATTCATTTTAACAGCCATTAATTCCTGGAACAGTGGTCCTTAATAAAGCATGTGCATCACTAATTAGAGTGTAGCATCACAAACAAGAGTTTGTATAATCTTGTGTCTTAAAAATTAAGCAACTGTCTACAATACATAGACCCCTTTTATCTTTTAGTGGGAAGTGCCCAGCAACAGCTGAGTCTGAAATTTCAAAGTAATGTTAAACAATGTTTTGTTTTGTTTTTTTAATCAATGAATATGAAAATTATTACAAAGGACAGAGAGAGGATGTTTATTTGTTGCATCAACAAAAGAGTGTTTGATAGTGTGTCAAACAGTGTGTTTTCTTTTTTTTCATATGAACAAATTCATAATTGAACTGCTCTTCCCCTCTGCCAGCTAATAGGACCTACAGACTAACAACTGGCTACATGTTTTGTTATGGTTTTTTTTTCTAATTTGAATCTTTGATGGCAAATTCCAAGTTCTTACTCAATGTATATGCAAATTAGTGGTGCATGCATATTAATTAGCTACTTTCATATGCTAATCAGGATTACAATACATCTTGCCTGTTTCTGTAGTGGTCAAATTAAAGGTATATATACGTTTCCTGGGTTTCAAATGTTTGGTAAGAAACATGCAGTGATTATCAGAAAAAAATATGTGTTATATAGATCAGTTCAGTGTACTTGCAAAGTTATAGGCAGGAAAGTAAATTCCAGCTTTGCACACCCAGAGGAAACTGACATCACCAAGAATGCATAGGGAATGCAGCTAGGTTCTAACTTTCAAAGGAAGTACTTACTGCAGGATGGAATCACATAGTTGGGTGGGGTCTGAGTTTACAACTGAATCAGAGCACAAGGATATAGAGAGAAAGAGACCACATATCCCAGGCTGCTTTGCAACAAAAGAACCCCAGAGTATGATACAAATATATCTGTTTTCTCCTGATTGGACAGAGCAAATTATAAATGTTATGCTAATCTTAGCAGGGATTTTTAGGGGTGTCAACTGACAAAAGCCTTGTCTTGCAAACTGAAAAGATTTAGCAAACATCAGATCAGGAAAATGTTTATTTTGGTATTTTTTGATGCAAAAAATGTTTGCATGCACTACTGATTCTCTGAGCCTTTAATAGTAGTGAAAGTTAAACGCCTTTCCCACCATTATCAACTGCTCTGAGACCCACATTAGCATACTGACCTACATATTAGCATACAGAAGCTGCAAAATCAATTCTAAATATTTAAATAATGATTTGTATAGGCAATTTTTAATGGTCTTTAAAATCAAATTAAATTCATGTTGGGGTGACAGAGACCTTTTAGTGAACAATGCAGAATTAAATAATAATATTAGGGCAAAATGTAGAGTTCATATAGTCTCTACAATGGCAGTGAACGGTTTAGGTTGATATATGTTTTTCATTACCGTTTTGCTTTACAGTGACAGACATTGTCAGTGAGGGTGAATTTTTAGCTCCTTGTTGAACTGTTTGAAAACTGAAAGAAATGGATGACAAGTGAGATTGCTGTGATATCAGCCGCTTCTCTCCCTTCCTGGGGTCACGGCTGTCAGCTCTGAGCTCAGAAAGTGATATCAATGCGGGCTCTTGTGCCGAAGCGCTTCACTGCATTGATCTTCCTCAGACTTTTTGGATGTTCCCCAGAGAGATTAAACTTGCATTGGGATTTTCTGTTCTTTACTTTATAAAAACTATTGGAGCAAGTTTCTTCCATGACACTATGCAATTACAATGCAATACATCCAAAGGAAAGAAGAATGCAGTTTGTGTGTATCAAGCAAGATTTGGTATTGAACAGAGCTTGGATGTTGAAAGCCTGCCCAAAAAATGCAATTTTATGAGAAGTAATGGCATAAAGAAACCTAATGGATCAAAGAAGCAGCTCCTGCATAGAAAATCATTAAAAGGTTCAAGCTCTTCCCAGCCAAAAATAAAAAGGAAACAGAGCCTATTAATGAAAAAGAATATAAAAGAATATAAAAAAAGAATGGGCTAAAAAACAGCAATACAGAGAGTCCTTAATGAACCTATATGACGTGTACATAAGTAAACCAATATTACAATAAGTATATGTGAAAACTTGCAAGGATTGATTGCTACTATATATGTGAATACACCCCTTCTGGATCGCTACCTTGTCATGGTGAAGGGGCTTTTGTACTCCAACAAAGCTGTGAGCTATAACATGTAGGGTCACCCAAGATGAGCAGGTCATAGCAGAGAGGTCAGACAAATTGTGGTCCACTGGAGAAGGAACTGGCAACCCACTCCAGTATCCTTGCCAAGAAAACCTTATGGATAAGCACAACTAGACATGATATGTGCCTGGCATGTTGCATCTATAGGATCACAGAAAGTTGGATATGATTGAACGACTAAACAACAACATATTTCCAATCGTTTATTTCCTCTACTTGTTGGGAATATTAGGTTTAGGTTCTAATGTACAATGTAGTTTCCTATAGTGAAGGGATGTGAAAACCATCTCAGCAAGTATATATTTAAGAACCTGTGACCAGAACTGACCGATGGAGGCAACAATGGAGTACTATCAGGGGTGGGCCGGAACTAAGCACATAAAAAGTTCTCTTATTTTTGCCTTCTTTCTGATCCAGTTGACCAGTTGGCTATACACAGGCACAGAACAATACACGTAGATCATTAGTAGTAAACACACAGGCCCTCATTCAATTGCAATTTGGCCAATTGAATAGGGCTCTAAATAAGCACATAACATATTTTTTTTAAAGAAGTTTTTAGTTAGTAAGCATCTATCCAAAAGCAAAGTTTTCTCTAACTAAAAACTTCTTTAAAAAAAATATGCTCTGTTCTTATTTAGAGCCCTATTCAATTGGCCAAATCTCAATTTAATGAGGGCCACAGAATGCCTTTCTGTTAGTCTAAGAGATGTTGTTTCTAATGTTAGAATATTTATGTAAATAATGTACTAACTTATTTGCAGCCTTATTGATGCCATTGAATTGATGCCTTTGAACTGTGGTGTTGGCAAAAACTGCTTAGAGTCCCTTGGTCTGCAAGAAAATCAAATAAATAAGTACTTCAAGAAATCGAGACAAACTGATCACTGGAAGGTTTGATCATGAGGCCGAAGCTCAAATATTTTGGCCATATCATGAGAAGACAGGATTCCCTAGAGAAGACTCTGATGCTGAGAAAGATTGAAGGCATACATAGAGGAGGACGACAGTGTCGGTAATGAGGTCATTGAAGCAATGGACATGAGCGTGATTAAATTGAAAGGGGCAGTGGCTAACAGAAGTACCTGGTATGCTACGGTCCATAGAGTCTGATACGACTGAATGACTCAACAACAACTTACAGAAGTAGATAAAAAGATGCAAAAAGCAACCCACACTATAGTATAATTATATATTACATTCTCTATTGTTTTTTTCCTAAAAACATTTCACTTTTTCCTTTTTCAAACGCTGTTCTTCAAAGAGAATATTATACACAGTGGTCCTTTTCCTTAGAGTTATTAGAATGTATATTTCCAGGGCTATTTTTATAGCCTTTCCCTTTTGAATTTATTGTCATCTAAGATTGCATATCACATTTACTGCAAAAACGCCAAGACTACTTTATTTGTCCTTTATCCATCCGGTCTCCAGTTTAACCACTGTAGTTTTTCCATATAGTCTTGAGTAACAATCAAAGGCCCCTATTAAACTGCCACGATTTTAGCCCGTAAAGTAGCCTGCAAAAGACACGGCTATTAAATTGGCCTCTTGTAGCTAACCGCAAACGATCTGCGGGTTACAGGTGGAAAAACTCTACGGGCTATCATAATCTGGACTCCGTCCCAGCTAAGCCTTTGATCTGTCAAGCCCATAAATGTTACTATCACAAATCACTATTAAATTGCTACGCACTAGCATTCAAACCTGTAACCCGCAAATGGAGCCAAAAATCCTTTAGATACTAGAGAGGACCCGCAGGGCTGTAAATGCAAATATAAACACACTACTGTATTTTAAATTAAAGGTAATAATATAAATTAAAGGTAATAATATTAATAGCACGATATTGTCAAGCCTGCAAATCGGCAATAAGAAATAATTTATTTTATGTTTAATTCCGTGTTATATCGATCCCGGCAATTAATGTGTTAATACATATAATGAAAATCGCATGGACAAGAATATCATATTTATTGATTATTTCATATTGCATCATTTCTGGAATGCGGGTCCGATCGAAACTCAGACTTCAAAACGTAAGTGATTGAAATCTAACCTCCATTATTTTAGTGATGTAATGATGACGATCTCTTTTACTATTGTCTTCGGTAACCACGGGTTTGAATAACTGATCATGTTCACGTCCGCAAACCAAAATGGTAGCTCCAACAGCAGCATAATTGCATCCATAAAGTAATAAAATTATGGATAGATGGTTTTATTTTCCATTCTAAAAACATGTAGTATATTTTTAAGTGTCTTTCTTCAAAATAGCATATTTGATATATATGTCCACAGTGGTTCTTTACATAAAATATGGAAGATCCCATAACGCACTAGTAGCCAGAGGATCTCCTCTTACTCCCTTCCATATTAAATGGACTCCGTGCTTCCTATTCAATATTTGTTTTCTAAACTATATATTCCCTTACAGAATCATAAAAACTTTGAGAGGAAAAAAACATTCCTTTTTTTAAAACGGCAAACATGTTTTAGCCCAGAGCCTGTAGATATGAAGGATGTGGCTCCATAGACGTAAATCTGTGTCTATAGCAGGGTCCAGAGATAGAAAGCACACAAGGGTCTTATCTCCAAGAAGTTGTTTTTCTCAGTATTATATTTCCTGACAGATTAAGCAGTTGGTTTACTGAAAAAAAGATTATTTAAAAATGTATAAATAAGGCAGATAAGGAACATAAAGGGACTTCAAATATATGAAAGTAATAAACCAGAAGCTATGAATACTGATATCTTCATTTTCATGTTAATAAAAATAAAATGTTGGGGAAAGGAAAGAAATAGTGTAAGTATTCAGTTTGGGTTGGCTTTGATAGTGTACAAAATAATAGAACTGGGCGCTCAGCGGGGATTATTGTATGAATTCTAGAAAATGCTCTGTGTCTTTTATCATTGCCTAATTATTCTTCATCTCTGCCATAAATTATCATAAATTGCTCTTCTCTTTTGATTCACCCAAACTATGGCGGCTTTATGAATCTCCATCTCCATCATTATTATGCCGCGAGCAGATAACAAGCTCTTAGAGACAGTAAAACCATGGCCTAGATTTCTTCCTGAAAAAGGGTATTTATAATTGTGTCACAACATGCCCCCCAAGTGATGTTCACAAAGCCCAATTTTAGTGTTGTTCAGTGGCTCAGTCATATCCGACTCTCCATGACCCTATGGAACGCAGTAAGCTATACCAGACACATCCCAGGCAGGGCATCCTTTCTATTTTAGCCCAGCCACTTTGTTAGATCTTGTGCTACTTGTACTAGCCCTCTACTCTTTCCAGTAATGTGGAAGGCTCCTTGTCTTATCTTGGCAAAGATACTGGAGTGGGTTGCCGGTTCCCTATCCATTGACCTACAATATGTCAGACCTCTCTGTTTTGACTTGACCATACATTATATAATGTTTCTGGAAAAAAATATATATTTTAGAAACGGTGTTCCTAGTACATGACAGTGTTAGGACGCCTACTACCAATTCAGATACCACTATTTGACACTTTACTATCAAGTTTCCAGAACATTTTTTATCTTTTCTCATTGCCAAATGACATCCAAGCAATTTAATTTAAAGGGCTATATTTGATACACAGAGTCCCAAAAGTGGCTGCACAATGTATAAATGTATAGATTTGGAGGGAGAAGTGTTTTGCGGGACAGGAGATCATATGGTAGATCTGGAGAATGAGGTGAGGATTGGCTGTGTGCCAAAGCGTCATCCTCTCTCTCATATGTCGGGAATGGTCATGTTCCGGTTCTTTTAAACGGTTGCTAAAAGCTTTATGTTTTTTCCTTCATTTTTGGAAGGTCCTCAAACTTTTTTTTGTTTCCAGCACAGTAGTTTGGGACATTGACAACACAATAAGTGCAGCAATTTCGGTTCAGTTCCATCCAAATTCAAGGTCTACTTACACCAAAATGATGTATGATGGGTAAATACAATTTATGTTAAACAAATGTATTCAAAACTATATTTATTTTTTGCAATATCTTTTACGTAACATCTAAAATCTTAAGTTATACCTAACAAAACTTGTAACACACTGGTCTACAGTTAAGAAGATACTTAATACCAAACAAGGGATTGCACAGTTATGTACATTGATTACAACATAAACTAGGAGTACCTCTATATTTATCAGCTCCAATATTCATCAAATCACATCACATTTTTTAGCCTAGTGCTAGTGAATCATCAGGAAAGGGACACAAAAAGACATTGATCACCTGAATTAGAGTAACCCCATGGTTTAATGGAAGGTGACTCTCCTTATAGATAAAGTACCAGTTACATTTGTATTTATGTATCTATCAGATTTGAGGCTGGGAGCAGATTATTCCAAGTTTAGTTTTATGGAATAAATGGATTCCAAATTTGTTGGATTCAGTATCCGTCAATCCAACAGATTAATGACAAATATAGAGGATCCACTGTATTAAAGTATCAGTGCTGAACAAGAATATATATAACTGATCATTTTTTTTTAACCAAGTAAACATGACTTATATAGTTTTTAACAATTGCAATAGATGTAATAAGTGTGTAATTTGGAGAATCTATACAATCATTTTAGCTCTTATTAACCTTATTATATACTCCAGAACTATGATGTAGGGCAGTGGTATTCAACCTGGTTCCTACCACCTACTAGTGGGTGATTCAAGCTTTCATGGCGGGTGGTGGGCAATTCACTAGGTGGCGTCGCTGACGAGTGACGTCACACACCGAAGACCCGCAGCACCACGCTTGGCTGGTTGGAGAGCTGGTGAGAGAGCCTAGGGACAGTCAGGAATGGATCACGGTCTAGTAAGTACAGAGCAATACATGTGATTTATGTGACCAGAAATGAGATCGGGTAAATTAAGTCACTGCGTCACCGGTGGGCGGTAAGGAAATGTTACCATCAAAAGTGGGTGGTAGGTATTAAAAGGTCGATGACCCCTGATGTAGAGTTTTATCACTATGTAAAGCACAGACAACACAGAAGCTATAGACAAATGTAAATCATTAACAACAGAACTAAGGTAAAAAGCATCTCCATAAATATTTTCCCATTGACGAAGGCAGCAACCTTGTCAAAATGTAATTTATTCTCTATATATGCCAAGAAGTGCTATATGACAAAGCTCCATTATTTACAAAAATCAAATCAGGACATTTACAGCACTTGTTGGAAGCACATTAGGCAGCGATTCATCCTTTTTTTGGCAAGTGCGCCTTATACCTTTTCAGCAAAGGTCGTGTCAGTGCAACTTAACAAGCCCAAATATTGGATGAATTCCCCGTTTCTAGCTGTACCTGCAGCAGTTATACGAAGTTTGACAGACAAGAAATAGGTTTTTGATGTATGGCTATCTTTACACCAAAAGCAATCAACCCGCGCCAGTCACAGCTATAACCTTTTGAGGATCTTAATATTTATAAAGGAAAAACAAATATTTTCAATTGAGCTTTCGCAGGTAAATCATGTTTATTGAGCAACAGAACAAACTGAATAATAGCTTATCAGACTGGAGCTGCTGTAGACTTAAATTGTGTGCACACAGACCTAGTTAGTGATAATAGGGAGATCTGTATTTATTCGGAATAATACACTTCATATTGGTAAATACAAAGTGATAGTTATTTAGAAGAATAATTCTAAATAACTGCTCACTTACCATACAACCCCCACCCAAAGAGCACTAAAGAAGCACATGGACTATTTAGACCAATGAGGGGCAACCTCTTTTACTTGTAGTTCCTCATATGTGGTTCCTGAGTCCTTCTAGGGGCCTCAAAGTGCTTTAAATCTTGTTATTTTACCCAAAGCAACATGGTAATAATAAAGATGTAATAATGAGAAGTATTTAGGATTGCAATTTGGGTATTATTGGCTAGTTTTAGAGATATAATCAACAGGGTATTTTTGAGAGTCATGCTCATGCACTTTAGAAAACATGTTGTGGTTGCATGTGGCCTCCAGGCCACCAGTTGACCACCACTACTTTAGACCATCTTATTTGTTTTATTAAAAATATTTCACTAGGTGATTTAATTGTATCCTAATCAATGTTATTGTGATATCAAATTTACACGTAACTTACTTCTAAGAAGCCCCTAGAGTAAGCCTCCCCTTTTCTTCCTGATCCCTCTCATATAGGGTGCCATGTGACCTAAGGATACACCCATAAGGGAGGAGATTTACACTATTAGTCACTGCTGGAAGCACACAATGACATGATAGTTAGTGGCTCCACCAAAACAGACTTCTTGCTTATATGTCACATAATGTATGGCAATGTCAAGATGACATAAATGCTGGGTGCCACGTATGAGTGATTCAGCGTGGTGATAATGGCGCTCAAACTTTAAATACTCAAACGCACTTCTGAAAAGTCGCCCTGGGATGTGAAGAAGCCTCTCCAATGTAACACCATAGCGCATTGATACAGTAGTGGCAGAATTCTCAACTCACTAGAAAGAAAGCGCTTACTGATGCATTATGGGAGGGATATAAAATGTTTCATGCTCTTAAAAATGTATATAGAAGGTTCATGGATTATGAATGCATCGGATAGAGGAGAATCAGTAGTGTGTGCAAGCATTCTGTGCATGAAAAAAATAAACATTAATAAACTTAACCCTAAAGCTTGAGAAGGTATGCCCCTAAAAATCTGAACTAAATTATCATAAAATTCATCATTTGTTTCAGTCAATAAGAGGCAGCTGCAACATTGTTAAAATATCTGCTGATTCAATCCCTGCCGCCAAGCATCATGGGATGTGCAGTCTTTTGTTCCCACCAAAAGGAAGAAGCTCAGGCAGTACTACGGCTTGAAGTTTAGTATACGGTTAAAACATATACTTGAATGGAGTGTTTCTATTGGTTAGTACAGAATGCCTTTGTAGGCACCTCTGGGGGTGTGGAAACTAATTTTTGTTTTTAAATCAAATAATGCTGTATCGGTATAGAATATCAATGCAGTGTCTGGTTTAAGCAGTATGTGTTAGGTTAGAAACAGTTAAAAACAGGGAACTTCCATATACCTTTAATGTTGCTTGGCCCCCAAGTTCCCAATATTTTGGCTTCGTCCCAGCGAAGCAATATTGTGGTACAGCATGCTGATAGATTAACAATTAAACCTGCACACAAAGAATCCCGTGCGTTTGAAAACCGATAATACATGAATTTCCTTAGAAAGAAATAATAGCATATACATGACTATTCTGCTGTCATCAGTTGGCACAGTACTTGAAAAACAATACCACTGTAAATATTGACGCCTAAAGTCCTATACAAGTATTCTCTTGCTAGAACAAACCATTAATCAGCGCAGATTGTGACTATTCAGGCTGCTTGATTGCAGTGCTTTATTATATGACTCACAGCCATTGTTTCTTCGCTATATATTTTGGAAAAGAAAGCCAATAGTGCCAGTGACGGCAATACATTGTAAAACTGGCATCATGGGTCCAAAGGTAAAGTTTAATTTTTAATTACAATTGATTGCGATTGTGTTTATTTTTACCTGCACTTTACATTTTCTGTGCCACTTTAAAGGTATATTGAAGTTTCCTTCAACACGCGCTGCTTGTATCAGAAACACACATTACATGGAGTCATTTTATACACATAGAGTTATATTGCATTTAAAAAATACATGGTTTACACACCCCCAGAGCTGCTTATATAGGACCCGGTACTAACCAATCGAAAAACTGCATTTGTTAACCCTAAACTTCAAGCCAACAGCAGCACAATGCAAAGATCCAGTGCAGCACTGCCTGAAGCTGCAGAGACTGATCCCCAGACATTGCAACAATGTTGTAGCTGCCTATGATTGGTCACAACAAATTATTAATGTTATGCTAATTTAGATTGAATTTTTATGGGCATTCCTTCTCAAAATCAATTGCAAGAAAACTGAAGATATTTGCTAAATTTAGGATAAGTTTATTCATGTTTGCATTCTCCTGTATCAGATGCACTCATAATCCATTAAACTTCTATACACCCTTAGCTTCAATTAAAGGGCAAGTGAAGTTTAGGAAAAACTGCAAACATTTGTGAAGTGTGTAACAAACTAGATATATCTGCAGAAGATAATGTTCCTTTTAGCAATCTCTGATTGTGTCTAGGGACTGACATGCTCACAAGCCTTTCTGTTCAGTGCATTTACAGAACAGGGAAAACAGAATAATAAAATTATGATTTTAGATCCAGTTTTAGGGATTTGATTAAAGTTTGTATTTTGCAATCCTAACAGCTGAAGTTTTGCATCCATTTGCCTAGAAAACTCGGAATAAATCAGTCCTAGCGGAATTTTAATTAAATTCTGTCTGTAAACATGTACAATAAGAAAGAGTAAAAACTGCAATAAGCCAGCAGTCAGTGAGTCAGCGGATTAAAGGACAGCTAAGTGCAAGAAGAAGCTGTGAAATTAAACATACTGAAATAAATGACTGTATATGATGTCTGTTTGCATCATTCAGTCGTGCCCGAATCTCTGTGACCTCATGGACTGTACAACACACCATGCTGGTATACATGACAGAGATACTTATAGTTTTAAATCATAACATATTTGGAATACCACTTTGTCACTTTAAATAACCCACGTTGACCTTATTTTTTTTATCCTTTATGTGTAACGCCCCATCATATTCCGTAGCGCTATACAGGGGCTGAGTAAAAGGCAAAAACAAAATTAACACGTTGCAAAGAATGGAGGGCCTTGTGTTTGAGCTTAAAATCAATGTATATAGTGCTTGTTTCCAAAGCACCGACACAATATTGAAAGTTTGCAAACTTACTTCCAAAAAAGTATACCATGAACATTATATTATAGATTATTACAATCTGTTCTGTGTATTCCTTACAAACTGTGCCGACCAGCACTGGCGTCTTCAGGATTCCAGTCAGCTTCCTCTGACCGAGAGCAAATTATGTCTTACTGATAAACAAAGCAACCACTTACAGATCTATGAATTTATTATTCCAGTGGAGATTTGACTAAAGGAAATGATTTGGGGGTTATTTAGTTTTCTTGTACTTTGCATGTGATGAGTAATACCACTCGAGTCCTCTGCTGAAGCCGCAATGCACAAGGCTGACCAGATTGCAAGATGTCTCAGAAGTAAAGATGTGCACAGCTTGGAAAAGCAGTTCATGGCTGGGCTTTTCTGGCCATTAAATGGGCACGCTGCACGGTTTACAAATATGACACCTTACAGATGTGACCTTGGCCTCTGTGTACAGCGGTAACATAACATATTGCTCAATATCATCCCCAGTGCTCTCAGGAATCCTTGGTAAACGGAGCCATTTCACAGGTTATTGCTACAAAGGCAAACAAATCTGTGGGATACAAGGAGATTAAAGGACCATGGAAAGCATTTTTTTTCTTTGCTGCAACAAAGAGGGAACTTGAAACTGTTTCACAGTGTAATTATTTTTTAAAACAATGTTCCTGGAGCAGAATAAACTGCTTTTAAAGTATAAATGCCTTTGGGGGCTTGTTCCTGTCAAACAATGTGCTGTACATGTCAATGAGAATTTCAGAGTTTTGAAAAGCTCAGAGTGTTGTCTGTGATCGTAAAGATTGAACTTTCTTGCAATCCATTACAGCTTTGTGTGTGTGTATCGATAGTTAGGCGCGCGTGTGCGTGCGCGTGCATAGTTAGGCGCGCGTGCATAGTTAGGCGCGCGTGTGCGCGCATAGTTAGGCGCGCGTGTGCGCGCATAGTTAGGCGCGCGTGTGCGCGCATAGTTAGGCGCGCGTGTGCGCGCATAGTTAGGCGCGCGTGTGCGTGCATAGTTAGGCGCGCGTGTGCGTGCATAGTTAGGCGTGTGTATAGATAGGCGCATTTAACTCTCACAAGAGAAAGGTGGTCATCTCCTATACTAATGTACATTTACAACTTATTAATCACTGACTTTTTAAATTGTATCTGTGCTTTTAACATCCCACCCCCCTTTTTTTCTTTTGATTGGTTATGTTATGTAATGTGTATAAAGCAGCTTTGCAGGGGTGCGGCATCACCTTAGGACGAAACTCATTAGCTGGTAAGGTATCCAGTTTGGGGTGAGGCCAGAGGTCACAGGGTTCCATGTGACCTCTGGCGGGGATGAGCTCTGTCCTGGGGGAAGGTGTGCGGCTACCCATGGTTATTACTATGTTATTTGTGGTGTTTAAATAAAGCTGTGGCCTGGACTATTCCCATAAAGTACATGTGTTTGACGTAATTGGGGTTGGATTCTTCTATGGGCGGAACATGGCATAGGTCACGGATTTTTACATGCAAACAAAATGTTTTCTTAAGGTACTGATTCTCCTCTATCAGATGCATTCATAACCCATGAAACTTCTATATACCTTTAATATAAATTCTGCTCTAAAAACTAATTTCTTAAAATGTATCTTTGAGTGGTTGGACTCTAGGACAAATGAGGGTATTTCTAATTTTAACTTTATTACTTCTTGTGGATAGAAGAGATACCAGGATCACTAATTATGTGTTGGCAGCAGAAGCCTCTGTACTTGGAAGACTCAAAAGCTCAATTGGCTATGAAAGCAATTACTTTTCCCTTGTATCTATTCTTCTAAAATGCAACAGAACCTCATTAAGTAAAGACGGTTTTAAATTATACAGGCGCTTCTAGTCTTTGGAGATAAATATTTTCATGTCTCTTTCAGCTCTTGGTTTCTTGTTTATGCCGTAAGTAAGACTGTAAGAGACTTGTTGAGCCCGAGCAAGAAGGAAGTGTACAAAAGAAATGGGAAATGTATGTTGTTACATATCAAGATTGTACAAGCATGCTGTGATAATGCACAAGTACCACTTACCCATCTTGTGTAATTCTAGAAGCATGTTATGGTGGAAAACATAAAAAAATATGTTTTATCAGTCTATCGGTCTTCTTGCAAAACAAATGCAACCTGGACGATGTTTAGTCTTTATGAAGTTAAATAAGATATATTTATGAAAAATGTATCAGAATACAAAATGAATGGACTTATAAAAACAAATACATTAACTTATATTGAACTTCCCTTTAGTCCTGGTGATAGGCGATGAGTGCCGTGTAGCGAGACGAGCTGTTAAGGCAATTAAACTCGCAGCACAAAGACAATGGGCGCCGAAGGTGCTCATTGCCTGCTCGCCTCACGAAGCAAGCAGTGAAGGCAATTAAACACGCAGGACTTAAACACGCGGGGCCACAAAACACTTAGTAAACGCGCAATCGCATTAGCCTCCAAGCACTTGACAAGCGCGGATAGCATACGAGATAGCAAAAATACAATGTTAAAAATTGTTTTTGGGATTAATCACTACGCCTTAATTATGCTACATTTGTAAGAATGAAAATACATCCTGTATATCAGATATTTATATTTTGATTCATAAAAGCAGCAAAATGACAGCAACAAAAATAATTTTACTGTTAGGGGGTCGCCACAACTTGGGATATTTTATCAAAGGGTCGCGGCACTAGAATGGTTGAGAACCACTGTTTTAGAGACTATTTGGGGAAAGCGGGTTATCATATCCATGTCTGGACTATAGCTCTTTCTAAGAGGACAACAAATATGTGCTTCTAAAGCCTTCACAAATTACTATACTGTAAATTACTATACTTTATTGGCAGTTTGCACACTTTTTTCTATCTCAAACTGAAAGAAAAATAACTGTAATAATAGCTGTGTTTTTATGTAAACTTACTCAAGTTTAGTTTTACGTACTATACTTGTAGACACTATTGATTTACTAAATGTGACCATATTAAGAATAGCTTGGGAAATGCTGTAAATGAACATATGTAACAGTTGTGGTACCTAGTTCCATGCAGGTAAGGGCACTTGGACTTCCATTCTGTTTAGTGGGCTCCAAAGACAATTAAATGCAATCTTCTTAGGTCATGCATATTGCAGCAGTACAACAGCCTAGGATTTCAATCTCTCTCTGTATTCAGGTTCTCTATGCTTTAACATACCTATGTAACCTATATTTAATTATTACTAGCAACTTGCCCGTCAAAAAATGACAGCAATAAGATTGTACGGCAGGTAATGTTGTTTGTGTGCGAAATTAATTTTGTTGGGGTTTTAAGATCCTTCGGCGCTCATTGCGAGCCTCACGCTGAGCGCCTTCGGCGCTCATAGCGAGGCTCTTGGTTGTTTGTGTGCTATGAGCAGCGTTGGTGTTTTTTTT
This sequence comes from Discoglossus pictus, assembly GCA_027410445.1. Taxonomy (NCBI): domain Eukaryota; kingdom Metazoa; phylum Chordata; class Amphibia; order Anura; family Alytidae; genus Discoglossus; species Discoglossus pictus. The sequence goes on from CM050164.1 coordinate 430,384,926, forward strand.
GGGTATGGCAATGAATAATTAAAAAAATAATAAATGAACATACTTTACCTATTGTGTGTATTTATTGTGTTTTTTATATTTTTAAGTGCGCAGGTTTTGTTTTTTGCGAGGTCGTAATGGGTTGTAACGCGTCTCGTATTTTTGTTCCGTAAGTCCGTAAATTTTGCGAGGTCCGCAGTTGCTGGCAAGGAACGTTGGCAACGGCCCGCTTGCTCACAACTATATATGTGATTGGTCTCCCTGGGCTCCTACAGAGAGAGATTGAAACCCTATATGGTCTGCCATTTTTGGTATTTATTCTCTGAAGCTCAACTATGGCCAAAACACCTACTAGAACCCACTAAAAAAGCAATCCTATTTCAAAGGACTCAAATCCCACTTCCCGTTTTAACAAAGCATAAATGGAGGAATTTATATATACCTGATGTTTGACGTATAAAAACTAAAATTATAGAAAACAAATGCAGGACCAAGTTGCCCATCACTGATAGAGTATCTAATTAAACAAAAAATGAATTAAAATAATATAGTAAAAAAAGGTTTAATAAAAAACTCTAAATGCTGTATCGGAGTAGGAAAAAAAAGGAGGCATGAACAATAACCTGACCCAGCCATAAGACAAGTTATATTCTTAGGTATACTTTGGGGGAAATAAGCAGTATATAATGTACACCATACCAAATATAGATTAACTAACACACTAGCTATAAAACTTTAAAAGTAGACATATGTTCAGCGTTTGATGTTTTTGCCACATAGGAGTATTGCTTTCACAGCTTGCAGTATTTGAAGAAATCATGCCAAAAACATAAAATATAGTGAAGTCAGCAGTTCCAAGTGCTATAATTGACAGAAAATATGGATGAAGAAGTGAAGATTTGAGTCATCGTGCCAACTGCTCTGTGCAGGTGCCAAGAAAGCTTTCAAAATGGAATTAGCAAAAAAGAGTGGAACCAAAGGTACCTTGACACTTCCCAATAAATATAATGAGTCACACACTGAAAATTCATTCAGGTATTATTTTTAATATAATATATAAAATCTGAACCGTACCCTCAGGATTGTGGGGTGCAGGGATAAACTGAGCCCGGAGAGAAAATACTAATTGTACTAATTTGTAGCTGTTTGAGTGTGATTGGGACTATTGTAGATACTACTAAAACCAAATGGGAGGTCCCAATCGCCACGGTAGCCAAACTAGACAAATATCATATCCACTTTACTAATTACCTGGCAATTTGTTTATTGACATAGATGTAAAAATATATGTTTCGGCCAATAGGTTAAAACTTATACTGCCATGTTAATTAGTTGTAGATAAGGTAAATTCCATACAAGGACAACAAGGTCCTAGAAAACAAATAAGCGGATGGGTCTCTTGACACAGAGGGGTCAATTGATATGATTGGTTACAGACCCATGAAGATAAGACTAGCCAAATATGACTGTTTAGGCTTAACCTGCTCTGATATTTTAGTCTTATAAATACCTATTGACCAGCAATGGGCTTCAGTTTTTCTATAATGACTGTGGCCCACTAATGTTGCTCCTTGTAGCCCAATTCATTCTTGACATTCATGATGTAAAAGATAGGGTCCACTCACAAAGAATCAGATTGTTCTCACCATGACCAATACAATTATGGAGAGCTGGAAGTTAGGTAAGGTTGTTGGTTAAGTCTATAAGCAAGGGAGAGGACTGAACTCTTTGAGCATTGATATCGAGGTGTTTAAGAAAAGGCATCTCAAGAATCTAGCTCTGAATTTAAACCATGTAAATCTATTTAAATAACGGCAGTAAAAAAAGAAACAAAATGTACAACCCACACATTTCATACAGTACATGTGTTGCTGTGTTCATGTATTCCAACCAATTCTCCTTGAGGATATACTCAAGATATCCATCAGACTCCACAAGATTTTGTTGTCAAGAAGTTGCAATGATAGGGATTCTTAAATTCTTACATTATGCCTTTTTTAGGCCTATCTCCCAAGGCACAAAATGGACATAAACTTATCTCAAAATTGTCATTGGTATGCCTGACATTTATATATGTTTCTGGGAATTAACTGATTTAACAACTCTGACTTTGTTGTTTTGTTTATGCAAATGACCCTCCGGGATTAGTCTCCAAAAGGGGCACAGGGGACTCCAGACATGGACTCCTCGCTCACTGTGCCTTAGGGAGTTGAGAGATGCCTCACAAATGAGAACTGGGTTGCCGGTTTCTTCTATTCAGGGTAGAATTGCCTGGTATTTTGGGTCTGGGTCACTCTAGTGAGTGGGACCAGACTGATATACTACAGGATATTTCTCCCTGTGAAGGGCACAAGTGAGCTAAGAGAGGTTGCTCTCAGAGTGGGTTATCATGTCCATAGAACTAACCTTTTAGCGTTAGTTCGTTCTTTGATGGAGCACCTCTAACTTTGTTTTATTCCTGGAAATGACCAGAAATATTGCAATTATTGGACTTCAATAAACTTCAATAAACAGATTTCTACTCTATTTTAATTGGCGTCCGAATTGGCAGTTTTCGGTTTCTATTGCTTGAAGCTTAACTACGGCCATAAACACCTACTTAAATTAATGGAGGTCTCCACTTAAAAAGCATTCCTAATTCAATGGACTCAAATCCCACTTCTCATTTTAACAAAGATTACAGGCGGAAAGGACATGTACCTGATGTTTGAAGTATAAACAATAAAATTATAAAAATGTAAAAAAAGAAATTCAAATATGTATTTACACACAATCTCTCAAGCTAATATATTACAATTATAGTAACATTACAGCCTTTTCTAATATATTACATAAAGGGAGTATTCCCACTTATAAATGGAGGGATTTAAACAAAGTTATACGATAACTGCAGGAGTTGATGGAATCCAAGCTGAACTATTCAAAAACCTATTAGAGTATGCTGTTAAAGTGTTTCTTGCATTATGCCAACACATTTGGAAGACTCAACATTGGCCAGTAGACTGAAAAAGGTCAGTCCCACACCCAAAAAAAATGCAGCCCCAAAGAGTGCTTGATTATCGAATAATCGCAATCATTTCACATGCCATCATGCTTTAGATCCTACAAGCTCGGCTGCAACAATACAGTGGATATAAAAAGTCTAAACACCCCTGTTAAAATGTCAGGTTTCTGTGCTGTAAAAAAATAAATTCAGAACTTTTTCCACCTTTAATGTGACCTAATCTGTACAACTCAATTGAAAAACAAACTGAAATCTTTTAGGTGGAGGGAAGAAAAATAAAAAAGAAAAATAATGTGGTTGCATAAGTCTGCACACCCTCTTATAACTGGGGATGTAGCTGTGTTCAGAATTAAGCAATCACATTCCAAATCATGTTAAATAGGAGTCTGCATACACCTGCCATCATTTAAAGTGCCTCTGATTAACCCCAAATAAAGTTCAGCTGCTTTAGTTGGGATTTAGTTGGGATTTCCTGAAATTTTCTTTGTCGCATCCCACAGCAAAAGCCATGGTCCACAGAGCGCTTCCACAGCATCAGAGTGATCTCATTGTTAAAAGGTATCAGTCAGGAGAAGGGTACAAAAGAATTTCCAAGGCATTAGATATACCATGGAACACAGTGAAGACAGCCATCATCAAGTGGAGAAAATATGGCACAACAGTAACATTGCCAAGAACTGGAGCTCTTTCCAAAATTTATGAAAAGACGAGAAGAAAACTGGTCTGCGAGGCTACCAAGAGGCCCACAGCAACATTAAAGGAGCTGCAGGAATATCTGGCAAGTATTGGCTGTGTAGTACATGTGACAACAATCTCCTGTATTCTTCATATGTCTGGGCTATGGGGTAGAGTGGCAAGACAAAAGCCTTTTCTTACGAAGAAAAATATCCAAGCCAGGCTAAATTTTCCAAAAACACATCTGAAGTCTCCAAAAAGCATGTGGGAAAAGGTGTTATGGTCTGATGAAACCAAGGTTGAACTTTTTGGCCATAATTCCAAAAGATATGTTTGGCGCAAAAACAACACTGCACATCACCAAAAGAACAACATACCCACAGTGAGGCATGGTGGTGGCAGCATCATGCTTTGGGGCGTTTTTTCTTCAGCTGGAACTGGGGCCTTAGTTAAGATAGAGGGAATTATGAACAGTTCCAAATACCAGTCAATATTGGCACAAAACCTTCAGGCTTCTGCTAGAAAGCTGAACATAAGAGGAACTTCATCTTTCAGCATGACGACGACGCAAAGCATACATCCAAATCAACAAACGATTGAAAATCTGTGGGGTGATCTGAAGAGGGCTGTGCACAGGAGATGCCCTCGCAATCTGACAGATTTGGAGTGTTTTTGCAAAGAAGAGTGGGCAAATCTTGCCAAGTCAAAATGTGCCATGCTCATAGACTCTTACCCAAAAAGACTGAGTGCTGTAATAAAATCAAAAGGTGCTTCAACAAAGTATTAGTTTAAGGGTGTGCATACTTATGCAACCATATTTTATTTTTATATTTTTTCTTCCCTCTACCTAAAAGATTTCAGTTTGTTTTTCAATTGAGTTGTACAGTTTATAGGTCACATTAAAGGTGGAAAAAGTTCTGAAGTGATTTATCTTTGTCTCATTTTTTTTCAGCACAGAAACCTGATATTTTAGCAGGGGACTTTTTATATCCACTGATTATTGATTGTGAACTACCAGATGTGCAAGCTGGGTTCCACGGAGGAAGAGGAACAAGAGATCAAATTGCTGATGTTCGGTGGATAATAGAGAAAGCAAGAGAGTTCCATGAAAAACAATTACTTTTGCTTCATAGAGACTGTGCTAAAGACTTAGACTGATTGAATCACAAGAAAATTTGGCAAGTTCTTAAACAGATGGGAGCATTAGATCATCTCCTTCACCTCCTGGGAAATCTGTATGTGGTCAAAGAAGCCACGGTCAGAACCTAACATGAAATACCAAAATGGTTCAAGATCAGGAAAAGAATGCGAGACAAAGTCACCTTATTTATTCAACTTATATGTGGAGTAGATCATGCGCAAGACCAGGAAATTACATTTTCTTATAATCCTATAAAATAAAAACTGGGATGATTTTCAAAAAGAGGGGTTCTACAGGAAAACATAGGAATTGGACAAATCTCATTAATGAGAAATCAGTCACCTTATTGAATATAGCTGTAGATCTCCTACTCAATATTCCCTACAATGCAGGAGGATTCTTAGAGGCCAGGAGACACTTTCTTATACAAGTATTTCTGGCAACAGTTACATTAAATCTGCAAAAATGTCTAAAATAAACGTGATTTTTTTTTTTGGGCTGCAAGCAATGCTTTTAGTTTGCCAAATATAGTGCTTATCTGCCCATAAATTAACTTTAGCAAAAACTTCTAGCAAAGCAAGCAAAATAATGACAGGAATCGGAGCAGAAAAGAAGCCGAAATCAGGAAAACTGACAACTAACACATGCAGTCTAATTATTAAGTAAAAGGAAAGTCTATAATGTTTCTTGCTGTAATCACAATGCAACGTTATATATTTGTCAATTTATAGTTCAACTCTGATAATTAGTCGTTATTTGTGTGCACAGCAGATTTTTTTTGCTTATTATCACCCTGTAATAGTATAATATCTATTATCTCCAATAAAACAATTCCTTAAGGGAAGTTGTTCAAATATTCTTTATTCTCCTTGTCAGTTCTACAATATCACAACCACAACAGTAGCTTTCAGTACATAGAGGTGTAATACACTGAGACTATACTGGCCCGTCAGCCTCAGCAAGGTATCTTATATAGCTCTCCAATTAAAGGTATATGGAAGATTCCCTGTTTTAACACACACTACTTGTATCAGAAACACACATTACATTGAGTCATTCTATACACATAGAAATTGATTTTATTAAAAACAATTGGTTTCCACATCCCTAGAGCTTAAAAAGTAAAAAGGTATTTTTTAACCCTATACTAACCTTCAAGCCAAGAGCAGTACAATGCAGAAATCCATAGCAACAATGTCCACGCTCTTTCTTGCGGTGGAGGAAAAAAAAGGCTACATACCCCATGATGCTTTGCAGAGACTGAGCTCCCAGACATGAAAAAAACAATGCTATAACTGCCCGTGATTGGCCAATTTTTTTTTTGAATTTTATGCTAATTTAACTTGGATTTTCAGGGGCATTTCCTTCTCCAAATCAACTACAAGAAAATGGAATAAATGTGCGAAAGTCAGGGGGCCTTATTCAATTATCGGCCGTAGGAGATGGAGGGCCGCAAGGACCGGCCGCAAGCTATTCGGCTATTCTATTCCCTTCCGGCCGGGGGCTCCGGCAGGCTTGCGGCCGGCGCCTTGTTATCCCTTGTGGTCACACGCGCCACAGGAAAGCCTTTGATCTTAAACGGCCGCAAGAGTTTCGGCCGCAAGAAAAGCCTGCTTGCTATTCAATTGCTCCGGGAACCCTCTCGGCAAAGCTAAAACCGAGCCGCAGCTTACTTGCACCAAAAAGGTCCCGCAGGCACACAATTAGGCACATAATAAAGCCATCCTGCACTCTGATGAGACGATAAAGTGATTGGGGGTGTTAGCATTCATAGCACAACATTCCCCTACACTCAAATCCGCAAATAATTTTTATTTGAATTCATGTCAAATATCCGTGGACAAAGTCCCGAGGGCTTGGAGCACCTCAGACCCGCCCAGGCTGCGGGACGGAAAATAAACCGTTACTGAAATATCGGATTTGGGCTGATGTGCAAGCTTGAGAGGGGGTTGCTATTAATCCTCATGTCCCCCATTATGATCCCTGGCATTTACAGAGCTTTACAGTGCCATCTTGAATTTATTTTTGCATTTAAAGTATTTTTCTCCACCACAAAGATGCAAATGCAGAAATTGTGGCTGTGGAGCTCTACATTGTGCTGCTTTTGGCTTGAAGGTGAGTATAGGGTTAAAAATGTACTTTAATGCAGTGTTTGTATTGGCTAGTACTAGGTGTCTATGTAGGCACATCTGGGGATGTGGAAACCATTTTTTTTTTAAATAAAATAAATCTGTATATGTCCAGAATGACTCAATGTGATGTGTGTTTCTGATATAACAGCATGTGTTCGATTAGAAAAGGGTTAAAAACAGGGAAACATATATACCTTTACGTTATCAGACTTATCCGTGTATTTGCGAATTATAAAAAACAACAACAGAAAAGGAAGGAAAAAGCAGCAAATTGGCTTGTTGCAGAAGTGCTCGCCTTGCAAAACGCGACAGAAATGACTTCCATGAAGGAAAGGAGAGAGCGCTTTATTGTATTATATTCCCAAGATGCACAAGCGTCCCTGTGATTTATTACAATGGCAACACTACATTATTTGACGAGAGCTGCACGTTTGAAGATAATTTTACAAAGCTCGCCGGCTCTTTGCGAGCGCCAATGACTTATCTGCGAGGCGGCGTCTGCTGATAGTTTGTTTAAATCCCCGGACTGATTGCATTTTTTTGCAAAACAACAAACAGAGATTTACATGAAAAAGAGATGATCGTTAGTGTTTACTTTGTGACTATATAGGAGGTATCCGCTGTGAAAATACATTTGTATTCTCAGTGTGTAATGGGACACCTCTTTACTATAGTGTACTTGGCAGTCACGGTATATACTAGGACACCTCTATACTACACTTTAAGCAGTCACAGTATATACTAGGACAAGTCTATACTACACTTTAAGCAGCCACGGTATATACTAGGACACCTCTATACTACACTTTAAGCAGTCACGGTATATACTAGGACACCTCTATAATACACTTTAAGCAGTCACGGTATATACTAGGACACCTCTATACTACACTTTAAGCAGTCACGGTATATACTAGGACACCTCTATAATACACTTTAAGCAGTCACGGTATATACTAGGACACCTCTATACTACACTTTAAGCGGTCACGGTATATACTAGGACACCTCTATAATACACTTTAAGCAGTCACGGTATATACTAGGACACCTCTATACTACACTTTAAGCGGTCACGGTATATACTAGGACACCTCTATACTACACTTTAAGCGGTCACGGTATATACTAGGAAACCACTATACTACACTTTAAGCGGTCACGGTATATACTAGGACAAGTCTATACTACACTTTAAGCAGTTACGGTATATACTAGGACACCTCTATACTACACTTTAAGCAGTCACGGTATATACTAGGACACCTCTATACTACACTTTAGGCAGTCACGGTATATACTAGGACACCTCTATACTACACTTTAGGCAGTCACGGTATATACTAGGAAACCTCTATACTACACTTTAAGCGGTCACGGTATATACTAGGAAACCACTATACTACGCTTTAAGCGGTCACGGTATATACTAGGAAACCACTATACTACGCTTTAAGCGGTCACGGTATATACTAGGACACCTCTATACTACACTTTAAGCAGTCACAGTATATACTAGGACACCTCTATAATACACTTTAAGCGGTCACGGTATATACTAGGAAACCACTATACTACGCTTTAAGCGGTCACGGTATATACTAGGACACCTCTATACTACACTTTAAGCAGTCACGGTATATACTAGGACACCTCTATACTACACTTTAAGCAGTCACGGTATATACTAGGACACCTCTATACTACACTTTAAGCAGTCACGGTATATACTAGGACACCTCTATACTACACTTTAAGCAGTCACGGTATATACTAGGACACCTCTATACTACACTTTAAGCAGTCACGGTATATACTAGGACACCTCTATAATACACTTTAAGCAGTCACGGTATATACTAGGACACCTCTATACTACACATTAAGCAGTCACGGTATATACTAGGACACCTCTATACTACACTTTAAGCAGTCACGGTATATACTAGGACACCTCTATACTACACTTTAAGCAGTCACGGTATATACTAGGACACCTCTATACTACACTTTAAGCAGTCACGGTATATACTAGGACACCTCTATACTACACTTTAAGCAGTCACGGTATATACTAGGACACCTCTATACTACACTTTAAGCAGTCACGGTATATACTAGGACACCTCTATAATACACTTTAAGCAGTCACGGTATATACTAGGACACCTCTATACTACACATTAAGCAGTCACGGTATATACTAGGACACCTCTATACTACACTTTAAGCAGTCACGGTATATACTAGGACACCTCTATACTACACTTTAAGCAGTCACGGTATATACTAGGACACCTCTATACTACACTTTAAGCAGTCACGGTATATACTAGGACACCTCTATACTACACTTTAAGCAGTCACGGTATATACTAGGACACCTCTATACTACACTTTAAGCAGTCACGGTATATACTAGGACACCTCTATACTACACTTTAAGCAGTCACGGTATATACTAGGACACCTCTATTCTACACTTTGTTCAGCAGTCACAGTATGTAATGGGACACAGTAACATTTACATACCGCCAGTCTAATCACCCTACTCAGCTCGCAATAAAAGCTGTCCTTGAATAACCCAATCTATTAAATAAAAAAGAACAAATAAATCAAACATTGTGATTGTTATCTCCTGATCTCAGGTAAACATTCACTCTAAATGACACTAGCACATTGCTGTTGTGGTTGTTGTGATGAGCCCCTGGACTCATGGATTCTTTTTGCTTGGCAACTGGCCACGGATGGACACTAGCGACTACAATGTTACCGTTATGTATTGTGCAATGTTGGGCCTTATGCACCAATTAGCACACACAGAGATAGCCAAGAGGTAATAGGACCCCCTTCTGGATCACAACTTTGTCATCGTGAAGGGACTTGTGTACCTCAAAGAAGCTGTGAGCTAAACCATGTAGTGCCACCCAAGATGGGCAGGTCATAGCAGAGAGGTCAGACAAATCGCAGTCCACTGGAGAGGGAACTGGCAACCCACTCAGTATCTTTGCCAAAAAAAACAAAAAACTTTTGAATAAGCACAACTAGAGCCATAACAATTGTGTCTTTTGTGAGGTGGTCCATAGGGTCACATAGAGGTTTTGAGATCAAATTCCATTTTTTTTTAATATTATAAACATTTTATTAATTATACATTTTATTTTCCCTGTTTTTACCTTATTCTAATCTAACACACGCTGCTCATATCAGAAACACACATTACATGAAGTAATTCTATACACATACAAAGTGTTTTCCACACCCCCAGAGCTGTTTACATATGCAGTGTACCTACTAATAGAAACACTGCATTCAAGTAGGGATTTTAACACTTTACTAACCTTCAGGCCAGCAGCAGCTCAATGCAGAGATCTACAGATCAGTGTCTGACTCAGATTACATATCCCATTATTCCTTCCTGCACAAACTGCCATCACTGATTGTCCCAATATCTTATAATGTATAGCTGCCTGTGATTGGCCAGAATTAATTATGAATTTTATGCTGATTTTAGCAGGGATCTTAACTCACAAAAGTGTATTCTTGCAAATTGAAGAGATTTAGCAAACATCAGGGTGGGATTGTTAATGTTTATTTTGGTATTTTTTTTTCTTGCAAAAAATCTTTTGTATACATTACTGATTCTCCTCTAACAGATGCATTCATAATCCAAGAAACTTAGATAGGCCTTTAATGAATAACCCACTATTTTACAGTTTATAGTTTTTTACCCTGTATTCTATCACATATATAGTTGTGAGCATACGAGTTGTTGCCAACGCTTGCGGCTCCCGTAGCGAGGGTCGCGGCACACAAAGCAAGGGTCGCAGTTGCTGGCAAGGAGCACCGAAGGCGCTCCTTGCCAGCAACTGCGACCCTCGCAAACTTTACAACGTAACGCAAACAAAATACGAGACGCGTTACGACCCATTACGACCTCACAAAAAACGTCCGAAACACGCGCACATCAAAACCTAAAAAATCAAACAAATACACACAACAAATACATAAAAAGCTTACCTACATCAAGAGGGAGCATCCAAGACCTCGAAAACTAAACTTACACCTCATTTTAACTGAAATTAAAGCAGTTTAGACACTAAAAAATTCTCTAAGCGAGAGAATAAATAGCTGCCGAAAAAAACGAAAACAAGGCTACAACAGTCTAAAGACGCAAAACACCAACAAACACCTACGATATTAAAAAACAAGGACGCAACCCGCGGAACCCCAAAAACATTACAAACACAATAAATACAAACAACAAACACATAAAAATGTTACTCACAGCAAGGGGGGCACTGAGGACCTCTGGAAGTGAAGTTACACCTCCATCTAAGCACAAAACACTACCATAAACACGCAAAACACCACCAAACAGCAACGGATATTCCGAAAAACTTGCACGACATAGAAAACGAACTACGCTACATCAGCCACATTATATACACCAAACACCCTTAGCTCACTTACAATTTCATTGCCGTCATTTTTTGACGGGCAATTCGCTAGTATAATATGAAAAGGAGGGAAATGGTGGGTTTTGACTGCTTTTTCAAATTTTGAGGTTCTCAATGGTGTACATATAAAATTGCAGCTAAGTATTTTAATAGCGGAGAAAAATTAAGTACTTTGCTAGTGTCAACTTTCCTTTCAACTCAATATCTTTGTTCCTTATCTCATCCAAGTTTCCAGTAGAGATCGCACAAAATGTTAACCCAACAAATCAAAAAAAGTACGGACTGTGCATGATAAAATAGAGCAGGACGGACAAAATCATAATGACCCTGCCAATGCAGATGGTCTCGAGCAGTCACACAGAGGTTAACCTGACCCTTTTAAAATCTTCTCACTAATCAGCTGAAGGCATGAGTGAATACATTTTTAAAATAAAACACCATGACAACCATCCCTCCACTTAATGCCCCATGTCCCACAGTCACCAACAATAAAGGTCAGCCGCGGATGCGCACTTCATACTGGTCTTTACGTAATGAGAAATTAGTCATAGCTGTTAAATCCACAAAAAAAAATCATAATTCTGTGGTGTCCAATTTTCACTTTGTAATTGTGGCATTTTCAGGTTTCCTAGGTTACGATTCAAAGCTTACTACATCTTAGTGTCTCGACATATACATTAGACCATCTCCATTTAATGGTCTCCAAGGCATATTTAGCTTGTTACCATAGTATCCTTTAGTAGACGGTGCTGTTAAATAGGTTATTTGTGACATGATATAGCAGCTGGCAAGGAAATTAATTTTGATCGTATGATTCATGGCACTTGTGCAGAACAAAAATCATCGCTCTCAGCTGCCTTGTTTTTTGCGATAAAACCAAATGAATGTATTACAGTTGTGTGACTTCAGAAAACTAACACTATTTTATTTAGTAATCAAAAAGTTTTATATTTCTTGACATATGGTTCCTTTAGGTAAAAAAGATCATAATACAAGGTATGAAATAAAAGTACAATGTTACAAATAAAGAGTAATAATAAATATATAAAATAATAAATAAAGAGGTTTTTAATCTTTGATCAGTTCAGCATTACCCAATAACAGGTCATCCATTGGTGTGGTCTCATTCTCAAAGCCTGGTATCAGTACTGTATCAACTTAAATTCCTTCTATTTGTGTGTTTTGCATTGTTCAGTCGTGCCTGACTGTCTGTGACCTCCTGGACCGCAACAAACATACATTGTTATTCATTGCAGAGGTTCTGGAGTGGGTTGCCAGCTACTTCTCCAGTGGGCCACAGCATACAGCTCCTGGTATTCCTAAGTGGTCGCACATCCAAGTACTGACATGGGCCCAACCCTGCTTGGCTTAAGGGTAGTGTGACCTCTTGGTTCCCTGCCTGGAATCAAACCCAGGTCGAGGTGGTGAAAGTCCTGAATCTTAACGACTAGGGAATCCTGTTATCTACATGCATTAAAATGGCTTATCGTTGTGGTTGAAAAATGTGTCTGAAAATGAGGCACCAGATAGAAGAAGAAGAAGCCAGTCAAAGATCCATAGGATCATGGGGAATTGGAGCAACAACATTAAATCAAATCAAATCAAATCCTATACAGAAGTACAGCACACATGTGCAATAAATAGAGAATATATCAAGATTCAGCCAAGGCTGGAACAATCAACAAATATATCAAGGCCACCAAAGTATATTCTAAAGTTCTGAATTCTACATAACTCATATTTTTCCAAACAAGATGGGAATAATCTATATATAGAGCATTATGGTTTGAGATGCCATTGCATTAAGATTAGTTCAATAGTTTAAGTATTTACATCACTTTAGATCTCCCTGGATGCACTCTGCGTCCATGCAGAGACAGCGTGTATTGCGTCATCACAGGGCAACGGATCCAAAAGCATCAAGGAATGATGAACTCTGTGTCAATCTTAAGGGAAATGAAGCAGCTTAAAAATGGCATCAGTCTTATCCAGCTTCTCCCAAACATGGGCATAACTCCCATGGGTGCACTATCATTTCTTTATTTGGGATTTATTCAAACTCATCAAGGTCAATGACCCCTAGTAATCTCTTGACCATTATCAGCCCGGACCTTATGCCTTTCTTATTATTATTATTATTACTAGCTACTTGCAAAAATGATGGGATTAAAATTGCAAGGCTAGCAATGCTGTGTGCCTCACAATGTGAAGCTATTGCTCCTCTAAGCACCTTTGGCGCTCATTGCGAGCCTCTCCCCCGTGTACATCAACTTTCCTGCTTTGCACTGATCACCTTCGGCTCTCATTGCAAGCCTCTCCCAGTCGCGGTGCTCATCGTGAGCCCCGCGATGAGAGCCTTTGGCGCTCATCCCGTGTCTCGCAATAATCGCCTTTGGCGCTCATTGCGACCGTTTCCTCCAGCCTACTGTATGGGCTGCTCATTACAAGTTTCGTTGACCTGCAAGTTTAGTGCTTGGGAATGCCATGTGTCTCTTTCCACCATCTCCCCCCTGTCCTTTCCCTGTGTGTCTGCTGAATTACGTGTTACGCGGTGACTGCCGTTGGTTTTCTTTTCAAAGTCATGTGTGCCTGGTGTTGTTGGTGTAAGTGTTACTGTCTTCGCCATCGTGTATTTTCTAAGTCCCGCATGCCTGGATTTGTTCAGCCTCGTTTTCATCCAGTTTCAGAATTTTTAAGTTTGTCGTCCGCCATTTTTTTCCCTCGCTTAGCAGATTTTGGATTGACAAAACCCCCCAAATATGGCTCAAATTCGCTTGCAACCTCACTCCAAGGCTTCCTGGCTCTCACCTGTGCTGTGTGTGAGAGTTTTATAATTTTTGTGAAATTATTTTGTTTGTTTTTCGGGTTTTTAGAGTTACATGCTTGGCTCGCAGTTGCGACCCTTGCAGTCGCGTGAAACTGCTCGCCACCTAAGTCCTGCGTGCCTCAACTGCTTGCCTTGCTTCGCGAGGCTCGAAGTGCAATGAGTGCCTCCGGCGCTCAATGCAGCCTAATTCCCTCATCCATTGCAGCCTAAGTCGTACGTCCGTTGACGGTTCGCCTATATATGTGATCATCATTTATTTGTACCGCGTTAACATATTCTGTAGCGCTATATAGCGATTAAGTACAAGTCAAAAAAACTATTTTATCACATTACTAAAGAATGGAGGGCCTTGTTATTGAGCCTAGAATCAAACGTACACAGTGCTTGTTCCGAAATCGCCTAACAAGATTAAAAACTCGTAAACTTACAGTCTAAAGGGTTTGGGTGTGGTACGGGGTGAGCCATGCATAGTCCATATGAAAGCTGATGGTGACAAGCTTCTTTAAGCAAATGCATTTTTTGTGAGGTTTTGAAGGTTTTGAGGCAGGAAGATAGTCTAGTGGAGTGAGACAAGGAGTTTAAGAGAATAAGGGCAGCACAAGAAAAGTCATGAAGGCAGGACTGAGAAGAGGTGATAAGAAAGGAGGATAGAAGAAAGAAGTTAAAGTGAAGGAGGAGTACGGAAGAGTATTTTGAGACGAGAGCAGACATATAAGAGGGTGCATTATTGCTAATGGCTTTAAACGTTAGGGTCATGATTTTAAATCTTATTCTGGCAACTATTGGAAGCCAGTAGAGTGATTGTATACACTGAGTGTTGGGTAAGGTATATGTTGCTAGCCATAAACTTCTGCCTTGCATAATCTTTTCTGTTACTAACCTTGGACTCAGGATTTGACATTACCTGTTCTACTGCTAAGTGGACCAAACTCCAGTTCAATGGCTCATCCATAATCTTTACCTCTGTCCTGTGGGTGTGCCTCCGTTTTGGAAACCACTTGAGTAAAACATATATTACAAATGGTATTCCGTGAAAAGCTGCTTTTAGCGCATATTAAAATTGAAGGTCCATCTTCTTACAGTTATACGGAGAGCTAATTATAAAAGCACTAAATACTACTGGTAAATTGGCATTGATAAATCAGAGGCAATTCAAGTATACTTTCATTCTCAGTTGATGCCACAAACTTCTCTCTTGTTCCATGGAAAAGAATAGTGCACTGATTGCTGCACGGGTCTTCAAGAAATGCACAGCGGTTGAATTGGTAATACTTTTCACTAGACATACAAGTGTTCTTAAAGGCTTTCAAATACAGGACATAGGTTTCCAAAGTTATATATGTGGCAAGACAATTTCCCAATGCAGAAATAATAGAGAACTGTGAATAACACAACCTGTCTATGCTTTCTTACGATGATGAGATGAGGATTAGAATAGGTTATCAAGACCCATTCTAGGTCATATATCTCAATCTTATTCTATATCCAACTCCATACATCTTTAAGTGACGTGACATGTCTTAATGAGAACTCACAGTGAGAATTGGGCTAAATTACAGTATGCCTAATGACATTTTGCAAGACATCTCCATTTTTTACCAAGTTTTTTTTCCACTTCTGCCTTAATTAATGTAAGTATAAATAGGCTCTTGAACTTGTTATGTTTCTTCTATTCGTGTAATTGCATTTCTAAATCAGAGTCATTTCACCTGACAGATGAAAGTAATGGAGACATAATGTGTACCCTAGCAACAGCACTTGAACATCTCAAAGAGAAATGGAAAAACAGCTATAACTGGAGTTGGAGAGTTAAATGTAAAAAAAAAAAAAAAAAAAAAAAAAAAAAAATTAAACAGTGTTATAATTAAAAACAATGTTTTGTCATATTTCTAACCTGAAACCAACCTTAGCGTGTTTTTTTCTCCTGGATGAAAAATATATCTACTCAACATGTCAGCTCTTCATGAAGCCGAATGAACAAATTGGACTTTGTGTTAAAAGATCCTGCTCAGTGACTCGCGGAGAGCGGTAGATCATCTGTGAAGTTTATAAACTGTTTATTTCACAAAGTGACACTTTTCTGACAAATTGGTTTATCATTGGGACATGTTGCCTCTATTAAGCAATATTCCCGGTTTCAGCTAGGAAAAAATGTCCACTGAGGCATTATATTAATGTTCAGAGCCATCACTGGCTGAGGGCTACTGGGAGTTTGAGTCGGGGTTGATAGGGGAGCACCCTTGATCTATCTCAGATCTATAGCCGCACAGCAAATTATTCAGCCCTATACAGAAATATGTTATAGTATCATAAGACTAAATGTCTTATGTACGAACTTAATAACTTTCTGATGCTAGTTTTGGCTGGCTCTACCTACATTTTGGACTTTTCTATCACTTTAAAGGGTAGAATGGGCCACGCATTTTCCCATGAAGCATTATGAGTTAAAGCCACTCAAGTCATTAAATCTGCTCTTCAACATCATGGAGAACAGTTAAAAACAATGATTAGGAACAGGGCAGACTGTATTCCCACATGTATACTGAGTGGTGTCCAAGTTCACTATACTTTACCAAGCAAGAGACAATTATTTTGGCTTAATTGCCCTTAGACTGGGAAAAATGTTACACATTCAATTTGAGAACGGTATGGGTTATATCAAATGTTGACTCCCTAGAGCCAACTGCTACAGGTTTGCTTCAAAAAATGCTTATTGGATATTGAGATATAATGTCTTACTAAAGCAGTTTTTTAATAATGATAATATAGCCTTAAATGTATCTATTGTATGCAAATATGTTGAAGTGGGAGCTGCCATTTTCTGTTAAGCTTCTTCAAATAGGCCCTCTATATTCGTCATTAATTCGTTCCTGGCGGATAGACGGATACTGAATTGGATGAATATAGAATCAATTTTTTCCCCACAGGAATTAATTAAAATTGGAGTTATCCACTCCCAGGCTCGAATCTAATACAAAAATAAATAAAAAAGGCTTTAGCTTTATAGAGGAACTATGATGGCAGAAGCTGAAGAGGTCTTCTTTGTCCCTTTCCCGACTATTCACTAGCACTCAATTTAGCAAAGAGCTTGCCCAGTGTTAGTTTTTTTTAATTTTGTGACTAATATTGGATTTTTGGCTAAAAAATTTGACTAATATTGCAACTGATAAATATAGGGGACGATTAATATAGAGGCTCTATTGTATTTATCCCCTTCTGGATTGCTGCCTTGTCCTGGTGAACGGGCTTATGTACCTCAATAAAGCTGTGATGTACGGACACCCAAGATTTACAGATAAATCGCGGTCCACTGGAAAAGGAACTGGTAACCCCCTCCATTACCGTTGCTGAGAAATACATATGGATTAGCACAACCAGAGACATAACGATAGATGAGCTGGGGGTGCTGTAGTCTCTATGGTCACCAAGAGTCGGACATGACTGAAGGACTGAACAACTATGTGTGTGTGTACGTGCGTGCTTGTATATGTGTGTGTATATGTGTGTGTATATATATATATATATATATATATATATATATATATATATATATATATATATATATATATATATATATATATATATATACACACACACACACAAACATATAAGTACACAAATTTGTACAATATTTTACCAATTATCACATTTATTTTTTGGCCATCTCATCTCTTTAGATAGATATAAAAGATAGACTACATAGATTACTATTTTAGGACTGAGATAACAAAGGTCCACTACCAATTACATTGTCCCTCCTGAGAGTAGGGATTCATCCCAATAAGCACTATGTTTATATATATTTGTCAAATTTGCGCTGCTTTCTACACCGTTTTATATAAAATGCCAATTCAGAAATTACATTTTAACAACTGATTTATACAGAATGGCACTCTTAAAATATTTTGGTACATTAAGCAGAATAAGGAAATAATCAGAATAAAGGTGTTCAGAATCATTATAAAATATGATGTTTTTGCAGCATTATCTAACATTCAAGATAGCTGCTAATGGTTTTCTGATGTATGAAAAGACTTGTAGAGAAACAGGTTAAATTCTACCCATTAAACATTACATAAATCATCAAATTGATTGGGCCATCATGCTTCATAAAGCTCTGCTTTTAAATCTATTGTAAGAAGACAAAGTGCTCTTTAATGGTTAGTTTAACAAGTCTTTCAGTGATTATTTTTCATTTCAGGAGTACTGTATAGATTATTAGCAAAGCCTTGTTCTAAGTACCGTGTACGGAATGAAATCTGACAAGGCTGTATAGGCTTTAAATGAGGAATTAGATCTGTGCCTTTCACGGTATATTGGGAGAAAAGACCTTCATGGAGCCAAGTGTCTGCAGAATACATTCATTTTAGTTCTCAATGTCTGATGAAAAAAAATATATATTTTATTGATAAAAAAATGGGGAAATGTATCATTTCAATCAGCTAAAGCAAAACAAAAACAAAAAACAAAACAAAAGAGAGGCGCTTAATCAGGGAATGAACAAACCTTAAAGTATATGCAAGTGATCTGGGTTATGAATGCATCTGATAGAGGGGAATTAGTAGTGTATGATTACATTTATTTGCATGCACTATGTTTTTTTAGATTTGCAAAACTGTTGCAGGTGATGTTTACACCCCCAGGATTGAGCTTGGCTCCTGAGAGGGTTCATTTTTGTAAAAGTGTACCCTGTCCATGTGAGCATGCTCAGCTTTGCAGCCAATCAGCAATGCTGTATGCAGCCAGCTAGATGAGGCTGCTACATGTGGTCCTTAAAAGACCATAAATCAACATTCAAGTAAAAATGCTTGAGCGGTTACACGGTTGTTCTTTAGATATGCACCGTCTCCTTGACAAAATTATAATTGTACAGAAACCAAACATTTCAATTTCTTCTTCCTATTCTAATTTGTCTTTTAGGCGAATGAGCATTTATGCTTGATTTATGGTCCTACAATGACCAATTTCTGTGCATGTGTCTCTATGTGAGTGAGTCCATGCAATTCACTGGGGCTGGGAGAGGTCATAAGGCAATTCACTGGGGCTGGGAGAGATCACAGGGGCAATTCACTGGGGGGTGGGGGAGGTGAAGGGGTAAATCACTGGGGCTGGGGGGTTATATGGGCAAATCACTGGGGCTGGGTAAACAATCAGTGACTGAAGGGCACAGACCTTGTTCTGGGTATTACAGAAATCTAGAGGAAAGCTGCAGCTCAATTCACAGACCAAAAAGATACAGTGTTTTATGTATGCCAATTTTCACTGGGATTTTCAGGGGGTGTCAACATTGGTAGAAAACAGTTTGCAATTGCAAGAAATTAAGCAAACTTTAGGTCAACTGTTTAAATGTTTATTTTGGTATTTTTTCATGCAAACATTTTTTTTCATACACTACTAATTCTCCTCTGTCAGATGCATTCATAATCCAGCTCACTTGCATATACCTTTTATAGGTTAGTTCTATGGACATAACCCACTCTGAGTGCAACCTCTTTTAGTTCATTTGCGCTCTTCCCAGGGAGAAATATCCAGTAGTAGATCAGTCTGGTCTCACTCACTAGAGTGATCCAGCCCCAAAATAACAGGCAATTCTACCCTGAACAGGAGAAACAGCAAACCCCACACTTGTGTTTCGCCAATTATTGGTCCTGGCCAGTGATGTGTAGCTGAACTCTCTAAGGCACCGTGACCAAAGAGTCCATGTATAGAGTCTGGAATC
Organism: Discoglossus pictus; assembly: GCA_027410445.1. Classification (NCBI taxonomy): domain Eukaryota; kingdom Metazoa; phylum Chordata; class Amphibia; order Anura; family Alytidae; genus Discoglossus; species Discoglossus pictus. The sequence goes on from CM050164.1 coordinate 430,404,863, forward strand.
AGCAAAATCATCAAAAAAATAGAACTGTTGTATTCCATTCTTCATATCACATCACAAACCCAATAGAGGTGAACTCTGCTGTATTGTTTGATTTCTTTAAGATGTGATCTATTTGGCAGACTTGCCCAACTTCATTGGGTGTATACCGGTTCTGTTCGTAGTGGAATTGTGAAAGCTTCTTGGAACACATATAGCTTTCCACATGAGTGTTTCCCTTTTATGCCAGGATATTTGATCCCCTGACCACCTTGCCCTTTGGACTCTTATTTATGTGGTTGTGGGATTAGGCTCAGTATACAGTATATTTTGTTATTTAATATGTTATGTTGATTACCCTATGTATGTTAATTACTGTATGTTATGTTGCTTCTCTGTGTGTGTTTGACTTATGATGTAAGACATATGTAGCATGTTAGATTCTAAATTAGTTAACTGTTCATGAAGCAAACAATGTGATCTGTAACGGTCATCGTCAGAAGGCATCAGTTATTAAAAGTTAGCTCTGATGGTTCATACTTAAAAAAAAGTGTTCCTGTCAGTTTATTATTTTGCCAAGCCTGCTTTTTGCCTCCTGTGTTCCTAAGATCTTGAGCTGTGTCCTGGTCTGGAGAATCCAGAAGTGCTGAGGTTACCAGAAGCCAGACTATCCAGGGGTGCTCCTGTAATAGTAAGCAGGAGGTTTACGGGGTAAAACTAGCCCCCCCTCCTCAACCCAGGGTCATCATTTACATAGTTACATAGCAATTTAGGTTGAAAAAAGACTTTAGTCCATCAAGTTCAACCATTTTAGATCTCCTCTGATCTGCAATACGCAGATTTATTGTTAATTGATCCAGAGGAAGGCAAACAGAAAAAAAAAAACAAGTGAAACTTTGCCAATTGTCTCAACAGGGAAAAAATATTAAAAATTTCTTCCTGACAGATACTGGCGGGTTTATCCCTGGATCAATACTCCCTCTCTATTTATCCAGGAAGCCCTCAATGCCCTTTTCTAAAAAAATATATCCAGTCCCTTTTTAAGATTAACCACCCTTACTGTGAAGAACCCTTTTTTTTTTCTTTAAGGTGGAATTTTTTTCCCTCTAAACGCAAAGGATGTCCTCTTGTCAGTTGAAAACCTCTTGGCACAAAAAGCTCCCTTGACAAATCTTTATACTGACCCTGGATGTATTTATATAAGGTAATCATATCTCCTCTTAGACAACTTTTTTTTCTCTGTACATTTTCCAGCTCTAAAATGTCCTTTTTATGAAGTGGTGCCCAAAATTGTACTCCATATTCCAAATGAGGGCGTACTAGAGATTTGTATAGTGGCAGAATTATATCTTCTTCCCTGGCTTCTATACCCTTCTTAATACATGCTAATATTTTATTTGCCTTTGCAGCTGCTGCTTGGCTTTGAGCACTGTTACCTAGGCGGTTGTCCACAAGCACTCCCAAATCCCATTAAAATAACCCATACCCCTAGATTTGCTCCATTAAGATGATAAATTGCGTGGCTATTTTTCCTTCCCAGGTGCATAACTTTACATTTATTCGTATTAAATCTCATCATGACAGTTTTTAATAAATTTATCCTAATAGGATCACACTCATAGGGATGTTTTTTTGTGTGTGCTTTTTTCCTTTTGTGTTTTGAATCTCCTTTCATTAGACTTTCACTGGTCTTAAGGCATCCAAACATTCTTCAACGATTCACTTGTCCAGAAAAGCACACACTTACTCTCATAACCCCACTAGCAAGTAATTCTCTCAAACCTCTCCATCATGCTATAACATCTATCCATCTAGTAATCTCATCCCATGACTAGCACTCCCAAGTACTTCTTAGATTGTAAGCTCTCATGCGAGCAAGCCCCTCATATTCTCTTGAACCAAAGTATGTATAGCAATGTGTCTTGTCTTATTTATATAGTCTTCAAATGTATGTCCAATATTAATGTGTTTATTTGTATACCTGGAATCAGCGAAGCGCCTTGAAAGCGCAGAATGGACTGATAAGAATGCTATACTACGGTAGAGCTGGATTCAAAGCGATGAGATAATACGATTATGTCTGAGTAAAAGAACTACTGTAGTTATTCAAATGAATGTGTGTGAGTAGGCGTATCTAAATCAGGTCAGAAAATATGCTTTCAGCTCACATTCCCAAGAAATACATTATTTGCAATGCAATCTTAAGAATTTCATCAAAACTCACCGCAGCACATCTTTGTTCTTTGAATGGACATGAAAAGAATTTAGTTTTTTTTTTCGCATCTAAACCACTGTATTTGTTAATGTGTCACTGTGTTTTTTCTTTTTCAAATGTTGATCTCACAGCTGAATAAACTAATTCAAATGTTTATCTTCTTTGTGCAGTTTCACTTCTAATCCAAAGAGCATTATTGTAGCGGTATGAGGCATACTTATCTGTCAATGAGACCTACATACTACATTAAGCATTTGCCATTTCTTTAATATTTGTCATACAGAAAAAAAACTTTTATAAATGTTTAAAACATGTTTGCAAAAATAAAAATGTTTTTAATGCATTTTAAACAAAGCTACCTTTATGAGATGGCTCACCATAACAACACCTCTTTCATGCACAGCAAGAATGGAAATGCACGAGTTAGATAACTTACCCACGGATATTATGATTTGTCCTTAGGACTAATCAGTGTTGTCCTGCAGATAACTCATGTAATGCTACTTATCAGATAATTATTAAGCTTATCCTCCCAGCTGGAAAGTTTCACTTAAAGTTATTGCTCTTAAAGGGAGTCCCACATCTTACTAATGCACCGTGTGCTCTTACTATTCATGCAAGGTTACTGAATGTTGGCCAGTTTTTTTTTTCCCCGGTTTATAAATGATAAAGAAAAAAAAAAGAAAAAAAAGAAAGAAAAAAAAAAAAAAGGAAAAAAAAATATTGGAAAAAAAAAAAAGGAAAAAAAAAAAAGAAAAAAAAAGTGACAAGCTTTTAAATCAGAAGCAAGTCACTATAAATAAAAAAGTATCACATTATACTGCAACGCTCTGATTATTAATCTGGATTACTGGACATTCATGGCTACCCCACTTTATTACACATAATTAAAAAAAAAGAACATTCGTGTTCACATTTGGACATCAAACTATAAGTTGTATGTATATCCTGCTCACAATTCTAAGAAATTGATTACTTGCACTGCACTCTGGGAAACTGGGCGGAGACATGCAAATGAGTCCACAATGCCTTTTAATGCTCTAATCCAATATAATTTGATACATGGCTCCTTTTAGCATATGCCTGCTGTTATAACACAACAGTCATGCATTACACTGAATAGATCTGCAATAGTTATACACACACATACATAACACTGACTCATATACAACGGTCTCCTCTTCAGTTCCCAAACCTGCCAAATAGTTTTCCACGGATTACAGAATATTTGCCACTGCAGAATATAATGAACATTTCTTACCTCCTCTTCTGCTTTCTTGCTCTCTGCTCTTCTTGCTGCCTTTTCTTTCAGCCTCTTTTCCTAAAAAATGAAGATAAATATATTAATGTTAAACCTATTTCATGGGATTTTCTATTAGTTTGTTGCAACAACCAATATGTGATAAAAAAGAAAAACACATTTTTGTATATATATTTGCTGTTAAAAAGGGCAAAATAAAAAACTTGAAGTGTAAGTGAATGAGCAAGTAATTTTCTAGACTAGGACTCTGTGTCCCAAACAATTGGCTGGGTTACATTACATGTCATCTCGTTATCCTTTTCTCTGGGCTACGGAGACCGGAATTTGTGACACTGGAGAAAATAGGACAAACAATTGCACATAGGTTTGGGAAAACCTTTAAATGTTTGTAAAGTATATAACCAAAAAAAATAGCATTATCAGTTGTGTAGTAATTAGCAATAAATCACTTCAGGTAAAATCTTTATTTTAGCAGACACTGTATGCACCTGAAAGATTCCATTTTTTTTTTATTCCCCCATACTTCTTGCTGGCTTATAGCTTGGGATGTGATTTGCGTTTTTATTTTATTTGTTATTTTGAAGTAGAAAAAAGAATAAGGAGGAGGGAGGGGGATTGGTTTACAGACTGGTTGAATTGCCTCCCTAGTGCATGCCCAGTAGAAAGAAGCTTGCAAGCACTGCTTATACTGCTTTACGACTGCCTGCACATACTTTAAAAAGTAAGTATTACTGTCATGGCGGCTTCCATGCACAGCTAAGATTTTTTCTAAAGAAGGTTTTAAATCGTTTAGCCACTAATGTTGATATTTTTTTGCATAGTACACAACCATGTGCAGTTTTTCCTACAATGGTCAATTAATGGTAAACTAATTTGGAGGACCCCTTCCAACTTCTATATACAAGGTAGATGTTCATAGGGGTCAATAAAAATCCAAAAATATATGTAGATTGTCAGACCACCCCTGTGATCAGATCACATTTCGATAAAAGTAATTATATATCCCTCTTCCTAATAAATTAAATGTCATTAAGTCCCAATAGCACAGGGCCCTAACTAGGGTTGGGAGTTGGTGCTTTGCAGTAGTATGTATATGAATCAAAATGCTTTATTGCTTCAGATGAAGTGCAATAGTAGCCCCCTACACCATATTACTCACCACAACTAGAATATTTTCATTTGCATATTGATTTGGACAGAACATATAAATATTTACAGGATAATTAGTAATTATTGGAAATGGAATTCTCATTTGTGGGTGGATCAGAAAGACAATGGCAGAGATTTTGTCTAAAATGGAATCCCACATGATAAAATTATCTAAATATAAGATTTGATCTAAAATACTTGTAAGCACCTGTCTTGCATATCTTCTAAAGCTATTTTTTTCCATGCTTCACATGCATGTGAAGATTTGCCTAAGTTATGCTTTAATAGATACAATATTTGGAAGTTTTGTTCTGTACTGTTGAGAACTTAAATAAAAACCTGACATTTTCTCACAAAACCACAACAATTTTACAGAAAGAAGACTTTTGCACCAGTAAACAAGAATTACAGTTCAAGATTACAACTACAGCTTCTAAAATAAGATAGGACAGACTGTTAGAAAGGGGAATGAGTGGCTCAACTACGATGTATTAGGGCAACTAGAAGCCTTTCTAAAGTTACCATTTAATTAACAAGAACTTTGTAAAGCTTGAGTGCCTTGAATTGATACAACTAGTTTATGCATCTATGACATATGAAGTCTATTACACTTGGAAGACATCTGTTATAAACAGGCACATCTATCAGTCAGGATGAAGCTTATACTGCAACTACCATGCCCATACTAGACATCTGCAAGATTCACTGAAAAGTTACTTGCTCAGCAATGAGAGCCTCCTGGCTACTGTCCTGCCAGCTTAAATCTAGTATGCTCCAAATTAAGAACAACATTGGAATTTGTAACTTTACTTTAATCAGAGGTTTGGACACTTTGGGTGTCTGAACATTAATCAGAATGTGTGGTACAGTGATATCCTAATTCAGGGGTCTCCATGCATTTATTTAACGAGAACAATGGTACTTCTGAGCAATAAAATAACAAGTCTCTAAGAAATATGAACATTTTAAGAACTAAAGCATACAGTAGGCCCTTATGGTGTGTGTGTTTGCGTTGTTCAGTGGTGTCCGACTCTCAGTGACCTCATGGACCGGAACACACCATGCTGATCCATTGGTATTCATGGCGGAGATACTGGAGTGGGTTGCCAGTTTCTTCTACAGTAGGCCACAGCATACAGCTCCTGGTATTCCTAGGTGGTCTCCCATCCAAGTACTGACCAGGCCCAACCCTGTATGGCTTCAGCGTGGTGTGACCTCTTGGTTCCCTGACTGTATTCGAACCCAGGTCTCAGTGGTGAAAGCACTGAATCCTAACCACTGTACCACCAGGGGACCCAAGCCCTTATGGTAGTCTGCATTAAATAAAACCAGTGTGGCGAGCTACAGTTCGTATCCAAGCTTCTTGCTGCTGGCCCTATCTATAAGGTGCACTGTTTATGAACACTACTATCCCATTTGTTTTTGTTATACCACTTCCTGAGAGCTGGATCATGAAGCGTGTGCTTTATTTTTATTTATCGATTGGGGGAGAAGGAATAGACAGAGGTCAGGTGGCTTTGATAGATAACTGCATCTGATTGAAACCACAACCCTCCCCCAACATACTCAGAAGAAGACAGTTTGCATCAATCTATGAAAGCACAGATTTGCAGAAATGGAAAACACAGCTCTCACACACATATAACATGCAAAGTATTATGGATGCCTCCAGGGTGCAGCAACATGTTATTGTTAATGAAAACTAGCTTTGACACAAAATTTTGTGAATGCAGATGACATTAAAGTGCCACTGGAGCCCAAACCAAGGGGCATGATTTATACATCACATGGATAATAAATTATATTAATTGAAGAAAATAAAGACTAAAACAACAGATAGGCAAATAAAATATCACCAGTGAATTAATATGGAGTTTAAACAAGGACTCATGGAGAACCTGATAATTGTGTTTCTTATCAGATTTACATTAAAACCATTGGGAACACAAGATGTTGCTATCACACATCCATTAGGTTAGTGTCTCTGTTTCAAGAGGAAGGGAATACAATGTCACACCGTATATATTTTAATCTAATATTTTTACAATATAGATAAATTATTTTTAAATATATTAATGGGAAGAAGGCCAGGAAGCACGCTATAGGAACATTACAATGTGACACAGGCCGTTTGATAATTAGTGACCAGGGAAATGCAGATGAGCTAAATATGTTCTTTTCTTCGGTATACATAAGGGAGGTACGAGTGGTTGGGACAGCGCAACATAATGGGGCTACACTACCTTCACCAAAACATTGGTTAACCAGGAAGAAATCCAAAAGAGGTTGGAAAAAATAAATGTTAATAAAGCCCCGGTTCCTGATGGAATACATCCAAGGGTATGGAGGGAACTGGGCTCTGTAATAGCCAAACCATTATATATAGTTTTTCAAGATTCACTCAACACAGGGTCTCTACCAAATGACTGGAGAAAGGCAGAGGTGATACCTATATTTAAGAAGGGAGCAAGAGCAAATCCGGGGATTTATAGACCCGTAATCCTCACTTCTGTAGTGGGGAAGCTTTTAGAAGGGCTAACAAGGCATAATATACAAGAATATGTCTATTTAAACAAGATTATAAGAAGGAGTCAACATGGATTTATGAGGGATAGGTCATGTCAAACAAACCTAATTAATTTTTATGAGGAGGTTAGTAGGAACCTGGATCAAGGATGCAATCCTTTGGATTTTGCAAAGGTTTTTGATACAGTGCCACATGGGAGACTATTGTGCAAACTAATGGATACAGGAATTGCAGTAAATATATGCACATGGATTGAGAGCTGGCTAAAAGACAGGAAGCAAAGGGTTGTTGTAAATGGAACATACTCCGATTGGACTAATGTGGTAAGTGGGGTTCCTCAGGGTTCAATATTAGCTCCTCTCCTTTTTAACATATTTATTAATGACGTAGAAGTAGGTTTGGAAAGTATTGTCTCCATTTTTGCTAATGACACGAAGTTGTGCAAGGTAATTAAATCAGATAATGATGTACTTTTCCTCCAAAGGGTTTTACATAAAATTAAGGAATGGGCATCTAAATGGCAGATGAGATTTAATACGAATAAATGTAAAGTTATGCATCTTGGAAGGGAAAATAGCCATGTAATTTATAATATTAATGGAAGGGGTATCAGATATTGAAAGGGATTTGGGAGTGCTTCTGGACAATCACCTAATTAACATGGCTCAATGCCAAGCAGCATCTGCAAAGGCAAGTAAAATATTAGCATGTATTAAAATCGGTATAGAAGCAAGGGAAGCAAATATAATTCTACCACTATACAAATCCCTAGTACGCCCTCATTTGGAATATACAATATTTTAGAGCTTGAAAAAGTACAGAGAAGGGCAACAAAACTAATAAGGGGAATGGAGGGGCTAAGTTATGAAGAAAGACTAACCAAATTAAACTTATTTTCTCAAGAAAAAAAGGCGTCTAAGAGGGGATATGATTACCCTGTATAAATATATCCAGGGTCAATATAAGCCTTTTCAAGTGAACTTTTTGTGCCCGTAGATTTTCAACTGAAAAAAGAGGCTGGTTAATCTGTGGAATTATCTACCAAAGGAAGTTTTGACAGCGGATTCGATAAATAACTTTAAAAAGGGACAGGATATATTTTTCAGTAAAAAGGCCATTTAGGGTTATCCTGGATAATTAGAGAGGGAGTACTGATCCAGGGAGGAGTCCGATTGCCAGTATCTGGGGTAAGGAAGGAATTATTTTTTTCCCCTTTTGAGATCATTGATAATGTTTCAATGGGTCTTTTTTTTCGGTTTGCCTTCCTCTGGATCAATCAACAACTAATCCATATATTGCAGATCAGAGAGATCTAAGAAGGTTTAACTTGATGGACTATAGTCTTTTTTCAACCTCAATTACTATGTAACTATATATTTTAATGTAACTATATATATATTTTAATGTAATATTTCTACAATATAGATTAATTATTTCTTATACCAAAACGAGGTATTTTTGCACGGGGCCCTCTATTCACTAGCTCTGCCACTGATATAACTGTACTAGGATCTATCCCTCTTTGCCTGCGCATGTCTTCTGCAGCACTGACAGCTGCAGTTACAGGTGCCATCCGCCAGAGGGCGCTGTGAGTTTTCGGGCACCATCAAGTTCCAGGGAAGGCAAAGAACTATTCTCCCCTCCGACGTGGCGCAACTCAACGCTGCTGACTCGACAGCGAGGCCATCGCTATGTTCAGTGCTGGCACTCAGCCCCCCAGGGCCTCGGGCGGGCTTCTCATAGATCAAGGCACCTTCTGTCGTCGCGCCTTATATGCTAAAATCAGCAGCGCCATCTGTCGGCCAGTCTGGCTGAAAGGCCAATTAGACAATAAAATGTCAACGCTTTAGCTTAATTAGGAAAAACTCAATGCATCTGCTGGACCCTGGAAGTAACCATGATATATTGGTAAGAGGGTGTTCTCGTTGTGTTAGTTTGGTAGAAGCAGAGCTTGCAGATAATGTTGTGCAGAAGAAGAGAGTAGGTAACAAATCTTCCACTGCTCAGTAGATAACAACAAGCTTCAAAGTGATTAGGAAGTTGGAAACTTTCCTTCTACAAAAATTAAGATTTTCAGTAATAGTTTACTGTCCATGGATAACACAATTGCTAATGTTAGTTTGTCACATACTTCACAAACACATGTTTGTCTTAAAATACTAACATACAGGCTCAGTGTATGTTCCAAGGCTTTTCAATTTGCTATATTCAGCACCAAAATTATAAAGTCTGCAAAACAAATGTATCCGTACATTTGATAAGGTCACTACTCCAAGTTACAACTTATAAACTTATTAACATCCAAAGTGATACTATATAAGGCATGTTAAGTAGATGGGAGACAAAAAAAATGTGGTGTATACAGTCCTATCATCATCTCTTGCTCTTAAGTCATCTGCATTTGGGGTGATAAGGAAAAATCGTTTGCTCGAGCAGCAACAAAAGGCAATTTAAATTCAGCAGCAGTATGCGAGGAGAAATATAATGAGATATGAGATGATTTATTTCTTTAATTTGCAGTAAGTATGAGAGAGGAAACGGTCTCCACATTTTTTGCAGCAATATCTGAACTTCCCTAATGCTAATCTATTCCACCTTCTCAGATAATTGTGTTCAGTATCACGAAGAAAGAGCAGCCCGGCAGCACTCACTCCTATAGCACATGGACAGAGAGCACCTTGGGTTATCAACGTCTTATACGGA